>BPTQ01000007.1:273949246-274064029 GCA_019973895.1 Chrysanthemum seticuspe
ACTTTTGTTGATCTAGTGTTCCCGTTTGTTTTAAAATTTAAATTCGCACTTTTGAGATTAAAAAGGATAAGGGGGGGGGGGGGGGGTGTGAATTCAATCTGTAACAGGAGTTACTTTTTGCTTGAAGTTTCATATCTTTATCCCTTTTATCTCTACTTTGGTCTATACAGTTGCTCAAATAGTCGAATTTTAAGAAAGAAGTAAGGACCGCAGGTGATCTCTTTAGTAGTGGACGTGTGTTAGAATATTTGTTTGTTTTCCAAAATAATTTTCCACCGTGGGGGGGTGTGAATTCAAGTTGGTTTCCAATTCTGAAACCCCTCACTGGTGTCTTTTAGTTTAGACTTTGTGTGCCCAACGGAGGGCTCTTCGCGAACAAAATAATGACTCAGTAGTCGGACTGAGCTAAGAAGGGCTTAAATAAGTCGACGTGGGGGGGGGGGGGGTGAATAGGAAAAATTAGAGTTTTCACGCTTAAATTTAAAATTTTGTTTGCCCTTGTGATCTAGTTGTTTTCACACTTTTAGGATTATCTATTAGAATAACTGGATCATTCCACTGGTAAAAACTGGTAATATTTGAAACTTCGAGATGTGTTCGGATTACTATTGCAATCCATTCTGGGTTCGATAAACATTTGCTAACACATATTATACCCTTTCCACTAAATTGTGAGGATTTAAGCCTATTTCTTATTAGCATACACCTTTTATGCTTAGATCTTTTGCTATGAGTGTGCCGGTGATTTTATTTATTCTAGAACTTGTGCTTGTAAATCATTACCAGACCGCAGTGAGATTGCATTCGTGCGATATAAGTGAATTCGTGTGATAAAGAGGCACCTTAGGATTTAACCCAAATGGCATTCCATTTTTACATCTAATGATATATTAGCTAGCCTCATCGGTTAGTTAACCACCCACATGGACCCATTTGTAGTGCTCATTTTTAGCACTAGATACCCCTAGTTACACCTTCCGAGCCATCCCTTTCATTTTTGCTTCACCCAGAAAATACAAAAAGATTTTACACTTTAAACCTTAGCCTACCCCTTATCAATGTCTAACGGTTGGTTGCTAGTTTCATGGAAAGTGAAGATTGTTCAAATGATTATGAGTACCACCTCCTATGTGATTGATTGAGCCATGCGTTGAGTTAAAAAAAAAAAAAAAAAAAAAGTTGTGTTGAAAGTATGGAAATAATAGCCAATGTGCTATGGTCGTAGAATAATTGACATGGCAAAGCAAAAAGCTGTGGAAAGAAAAAAAGAAGAAAGCAAAGCTATAATCATTTATCTGGTTCGTGGAATGTTTGGTAGCTAGCAACATGGGTATTAGACTTGATTTCATTTTTATTTTAACACCAATTTCATTAACATTCCCATGCCTTATCCATACCCTTAACCCTTAGCCTATCATTATAACCCGAATAAAAGCCCTCTTTAGATGTTTTTACTTGGTGCTCACGCCACGTCAGTGGAGTTTTGTTTCTTGTACAAGCTTATGGTAATAATCTAATCATGACTGAGCAATGAGTGTGATTTATCTTGTTACTCCACTAAAAATGAGTGATTGAGTGAATTATATTCCATTATTTTTCGTGAGGTGTTTTGAAATGTTTATCATGCAAGAAAATCATTGGATATTGTCAAACATCTTGATGTTTCACCTTTACAAGCATAATTGATGAATCTTCTCTCGTATTTATACTTGGTTGATTTGCATCACATTTTTCATAATCACGATTCTGTCCCAGTGGATGTTTGTCCTAGATTTGCTTGAGGGCAAGCAAAGTTTAAGTGTGGGGGAATTTGATAACACTCAGATTGTGCATGTTTTTAGTAGCATTGTGTGTACTTTTATATCTGTTATTTGGTTATATTTGTGTGATTTTAGTACTTAATCGTATCTAGAGATGTTTGTCTAGTATTTATAACCAAGTGCAGGGAAATGGAGGAAAATGTGGAAATATGCAGTTAATCGAAGATTCCCGTCTTAGTAAAGCTAAATCCCAAGTACCTTTGAAGACCTTAGTGATTGAAGAACCAAGTTCTACAAGTCAGAGTTAAGAGTGAAGATCAAGTTTCATGTCTCAGAAGATCCAACCGGATCCGGTTACACTTTCAGCCGGATCGGTTGGCATTTGGTCGGAATAAATGTTTTTGCCATAACCGACCGATCGGTCGCAACCCGCAACCGGATCGGTCGGTGTGTTATTATTGAAGACCAACCGGATCGGTTGGTCGTATGACCGATCCGGTTGGAGAAGCTGCAGTTGTCAAATCTTCATCACTAAGCTTCCCCTTTACATCCAAACGATTCTAGGTCCTTCTATTGGTGTATTCTAGTCCCTTCCTTACTCCTTGGAGGCCAAGTCAAGCATTTAACACCCTAGGCCTAGGAATTAGTATAAATAGAGGCTAATTGTGAGCATATTAGACACACTTCAATTACAAAGCTCTCTACTCATCAAACCAAGCCTTAACCTCCTGAAATTCGTCCTTAGAAATCCAGAGAAGTTTGGAGTTCCAGAAGTTCCACCTTTGGAAGCCAAAACACTAAGAAGTCCACCACGATCCTTTGGGAATCATTACTTCATCATTTGTAATCTTATTCCAAGCATTGTAAGACTTTTAATCATGTTTTCTAATGATCAAAGTTATGAGTTTATGTTCATGTTTGTTATGAGTGGCTAGTTTCTTTATACACTTGCTTAAATGATGTTGATTATTATATGATTAGTTAGTGATTGTATTAACATGTTTTAATTCAATTTCAAGTTGATTCTAAGATCCAATTGTGCTAAAGTTTCATAGTGACATTTGTTAATCAAGTTTGGCTAATTGGTAACTATCGTTGGGGTCGAAAGAACTTCGTATTATTCAACTAGTCATAATCATTTTGTCTATGGATGATTGTTTTTACCCATTATTCTTGATTATACAAAGGAACTAAGGTGTGGTTGTAATAGAAACGCTTTTTGATTATCAAATTGGATTGGTTGGAAACATCTAAATGGTCGTAAGATTAGTTGTTGAGAATCAATTGTAGCCTTTTGTCTATGAGCGGGTACCTTTTGTATTGACCATTTCTTAAGCAATTTGATGAGTAAGTGGATGTTTTTGTGTTTAAGTTTATGAAAGTAGACTTATGAAACTTGAATTGATCTTGAATTGATTGGTTAAACTTAAAGCTTGTTTTTATGAACTAAAATCTTGACGAAGGTTTAACTTGTAAGAACAATAGATTAGTTTTCAACTAATTATCACAACCAACATGTTAAGTAGTTAATACAATCACATTAATCTATGATATGATACTAGTTTAAGCAAGTGTAGTTTTTAATCATCTGAATTTCATTATATCTATTTGCTTTGTTATATGTTTTTGATAGACTCCGTTAATTCAAACTTGTGCTCTGATTCACTCAAATCCCTGCGAACGATCCCGACTTACCTTCACAATCTTGCTATAACGGACGAGTATACTTGCTCGTATGTGTTATTGGTAATATTGGTAATTCACCTTTTATAAATTTAAAACTTGCACCTACCGGGCACATCAATATCATATGAGTTTGCATGCACGACATTGTTTCATGATTTACATTAGAACATATAATTCATAATAGGTCGCGGTTAGAGATTGCGCCGCATTCTAGTGTATCCACTTTTGTCATCATTATAATTGCATCAGGTGAGTTTCCATAGCCCCATTTTCAATTGTTTTAATGCTTTTATTAAACTTTTTGGGGGAGATACATGCTCAACAACTTTTATGACATTCATGACTATTTGCAAACTATATGTTTATCTGAAATGAATGTTTAGTCATACGAAGTAACAGTATTGCCATACTTAGAATTTCTATATCATAAATCATTGAACTAGCGGTCTTGGTATAATCATAGAACTAGCGGTCTTGGTATAATCATTGGACTAGCGGTCTTGGTATAATCATTGAACTAGCGGTCTTGGTACAAACATGAACTAATGGTATTGGAATCATTTGAAACAACACTCATATGTGTTATATCAATTGAATATTGATAGATTAAGTAATGTACTATTATGTGAATTCATTTGACATCATGCGCTTGAACATAAACTATGCATATTTTGGCAGTGGGTTGTAAACACACAGGTTGCAAGTTTTGTATGGGCGGAACTTGGAACTGAGTGGATTTGCAATGCCTTTGTTGCATGAACATTCTTTAAAGGTTTTCTTTATGGCAACAGAAACTCTATGAACTCACTCAACCTTTGTGTTGACACTTTTTAGCATGTTTTATCTCAGGTATCTAAGGCATACACGTCATGGCATGCATGTGGACTTATTATAGAGTCGTGGTGATGACGCGTCTCACATGGGATTTATGCACTTTAAACATCGTTTGAATTGTAACTCTGATTATTTTACTAAATCAAACGATGTATTTTCCAAACGACACTTTAGGTCGTTCGATATAACTGTAACTTTGATGCTATGACAGTCCTCCCCAAGGTATTCCATTCCGCTGCAAAACAGGTAATTTGGGGGTGTGACAAAATGGGATAACCCAAAGTATCCCTTACAACTAAAACGGGATAACCCAAAGTATCCTCTACAACTAAAACAAATGAAGTTACAACTAAAACTCATGCATTAAATCAAAAGAAAAGATGATAAAAACGAAAGTTGGTTCTAAAACTTCAACCCTTAAAAAACCTTCCAAACAAACAAGGCGTGTTTTTCCCTAGAAAAACATAAATATCCACCATTATTTTTAACCCGAAATCAAACAACACCCATCTCACTGTTAACACATACCACACAAATAAACAATCATCGCAACATTAGGAGCCATGATTTATTAATTCATGGATTTGGTGACCATTCATATTGACGAGTGACAAAAAGAAAAGCAATTAAAGGACTTGCTAAACATGCACTGAATCCATGAAGCCTTAACAAGATAAAACGAGAGATGAAAATACCCTTGCAAAAGAAATCATCAAGATATAAAACAAAGAAAAAGTAAATAAATTGATGTATGATGTGGAGCGAGTGTAGGTTAGGAATATTAGGTTTAGTGTTGACGATTGGAATTTGGACAACCAATTTATGGCAACAAAGCAAATTGCATACGAAGGCTACATTGTGTTTGATAGGGTTCGGCTCTGATACCATGTAAGTGATAATAGTGAATGATTTTATTTGATTGATTCATTACAAGGATATATCATACACTTAAATATGCAAATGCATAACATTATAGACTCGGGCTTAGGCCCGTTACAATACTACAACATAATACGGGCTAACAATTTGGTCATGGAAATGAGACTGAAAAACAATGGAGAATAGAAGTGTGGAACAAAATGGGTTAAAAGGTTTGTTACTTGATGGTATAACATTAAACATAGCTATTTTTTTTATCTACAGGATTATGATAGTAAAGAGAAGTCCTAATGAGCAAAGATGAGATAAGTCACTTGCTGCCGGTATGTAATTAAGACTTGAAGGTCAGAGTGTACTCCAAGAAGCCTAAACTGCTGCTGCTCTCAGTTCTCAATAAAATTATAAACTAAGGATTCCGGCTCCGATTTGAACATAACACATGGGCGGTTTTTGCAATATACACTCATAAGTGCTTACAATCGATCCTTCATGCTAACCTTGGATAAAGAAAAAGGGGACATCGTAACAAGTAAAAATTAGTTAGGTTAGTATTTGTAAAGGGCCTTTGTTGCGTATCACAAATGATCATAAAAGCAGAAGGGGTACGCAATCTCAAACACCCTCATAAGTGCTTATTTATCATATCAGGTCGCTCTTGATGATTATAGTCCAATAAGTACATTCAATAACCAAATTAAATCCAAAAATCCGTGTATAATCTCATGGTATAAGCAGTCCAAATTTAAACAAGGCGAGTAATCAACTTAAAAATCCCTTCTTCATTGTGTGAATAACAGTTATGAATTGTACATTTGCACACTTAGTTTTTAACATAAAAGAACGTATGTTGACTATTTGACTTTAAGATGGTCAAGGTTGAATTTTAATTAGTATAGAAGAATGTTAGGACAATTTGACTATCGGCAACATTAGACAAACTAAACATGAAACTAATTAAACCACATTATTTTGGTTAAGTTAAGACAAAACTACTAAAGAATTGAAGACAATTTTGCCATTGAATTGAATTATGTTATATAGCCAACTTGATTAAACCAAATGAACATTATGTATAAAATATAAGTTATTCTATTTATGAAGCTTTTGTTTTAGTACATCATTGATAAAATGTGAACAACCCATAATAATATGTATCGATCAATTTAACTAAATTGCCAATGGATATTCTAGTAAGACTAATAATTAGTTCCTATTATGAGTTTTCATATTTGTTTATAAAAGAAGTCATTCTTTCATTTCAAGCATCACATCAACTCCATGGTTTAGTAGTTAGATGTGTCTAGTTCCACTAAAATTGAATGAAGCAAAGTTTAAAGAAAAACCAGTTACTATGGCCATTCCTTTAATACTTCTGGCTCTCGGGAGTCTCTTTGTAGGATACGGTCAAAGAACTGATTTCCTTAAATAAGCTTACAAAACACTCTAAATCATTACTATATAAGCTAACGAGTCATCTAAATAAACTTACATGAAAAATCTCAATAATATTTCAAGACATAGTGTTCAATAATTAGCATAAAATTTAATTTTCTTTAATATTTTGAAATTCAAATAAAATTAGTTAAATAAAATAAACAGTTGAGAATTTATACAGCTTCCTAGTTATCCACAACTCTCAATAATATTACAAGACATAATGTTCAATAATTAGGAAAAAAATCAATTTTCTTTAATATTTTGAAATTCAAACAAAATTAGTTAAATAAAATAAAAAGTTAAGAATTTATAAAAGTTAATAGTTGTCTACAAGTGATCTAGTTTTTGTTTTACTTTAACTAAACCATTTGTAGAAAGCCAATAACATAATATTAATCTCATTTTAAAGAGCCACTTAGACCGGTCTATATAACTATGCACATATTCTCTTCTTTACCCCATGTGGGATACAATTCTTTTGTTGCCATAATCACATATTATTACGTTCTTTTTACAAATTGTTATAGAAACACTATTAAGTATTAACACCTTGTGTTAATGTTCATCACTTAGTTTGTTTAGTTTATGTTTTGACATTTTATTTACATTTGCCCCATTCAAGGATTTAAACATGTCAGAATCATGATTTGAAATCGTTGTTGTGTACTATTGGTTGGATGAATTACTTGGGATTTTGACGGTCATTGTATACATCTAGGTGGAATGGGAATGAAGAATGATCCGAGTTGATGGGCATCGCCATCAAAAGTCGCATCGCATTTTGGAAAACTGGTGTTGCTGTTGCTGCAAAATCTAGTGTCACACATCCATTAGGTCTCTTCTTTCGTTTTCGATAACTTCATGCTGTAATTGTACTTTTAATTATGTTCCATATGTTTGGATGCAATATCGAGATTTAATATGATAAAGTAGTGCCAAAAATTTTGAAAATTTTGACCTGGAGATGGTTTTGAAAGGTTGAAGCTTAACTCTGAGTGTGATTTTGCTTGTACTACAGTTAGTATCACGGATTATGTGCCCCTAAGTTCTAAGAGCATTGGGTGTGGGAGCTCTATCATGGCTCTTCATCACCGCTACCTCAGTGCCACATCAGCATAACAAACTTCCACAACTAACCACAACAAACCCCCTCCCTCGTAAAAAACCTCAACCTCTTCATTTGGGGCCCACTATTACCACTTTATTTTTTTAACTCAAATTTTCAAATAAACTAAATTCATTTCTTTAAAAATAAAAATACAATATATAACATAATAATAAGAATAAAAAAAAAACAACACATACTAATAAACACGATACGAAAAAAAACGACACGGGTAAAAAAAATATAACACATACTAATAATAAGAAACCTAGTCATCTCTTGCGTGATATTTCTTTATTAGTCGTTCCTGCCTCTTTCGGATGATCTCTGCTTTTACCGGGTCAGGATTTAAATTGAGATTTATCATCAGAAACTCCATCTCGATCTTCTCTTGGATAGCTTGTTCCTTCGCCCGCCTCGCCTCGTAACAAGCCCTTTGACACTCTTCTTTTTGAGCATATATTTTGGATATATGTCCCGAAAAAGTACTCGATTGACCCCCATCGGAGCTCGCAGCGCTCGGCGTTGAAGTCAACTTTTGTTTCTTTGCGGCTTGTTTGCCGCCATCTCTTTTAGGACGAGCTCGTCTGTCCGGGCCGAATATATCCTCGAGACATGTAATGTCAATGGGATCTTCGGCATCCCACTTTAGGTAATTTTTCAAAATCTCCCAACATTTTTCATACACGAACTCCTTCCCACCATAACGTTGCGCAAAGCTAACTTTCGCATTCTCGACATGATCGTGGTCATTTTCACCACTTCGACACTGCAGATGTTTGTAAATAGCGTTGAATTTTTGGCAACCACCGTTAATCCTCGACTATTTACCAGTTATCATATTTTTGCCACGCTGGTCATTGCTGGTCTGAGCATTGAACATGTCGAGAATGTCGTTCCAAAAGAAATCTTCGGAACGGTCATTTCCCATATCTCGATCTTGGGAAATTTCTATCCAACATTGCGCAAGTAACCTTTCTTCATACTTGCTCCACTTCCTTCTGTCTGCCTGGGCTATGACTTCCACATCTTCGTCGTCGTCTGCGTCCAAATCCACAACTTGTTTTTTTGCCTTCGTCCTTTTCCCCTACCTTTGGCCGGTTCACGTGGTTTTGGAACTTTGAATTGTGAACCGGACGGTTGTGATTCCATTTGGGGAAACTGTGGAGGTTGTGACGGGTTAAAAAACTATGGAGGTTGTGAGGGGTTAAAAAATTGTGGTGATTGAAATCGGCCGGGGTAAGTTGCGAATCCTAGTTGAAACGCATATTGTTGGTTAAGAAAAATTTCTTGTGGAGACTGGTTGGAATTTTGCGAGGAGGGGGTAGATGGGTTTGAAGAACCCCCGTATTGTGGTGGGTTTGAGTTTAGTAAGTTTGTGAAATACCCTCCGTCATTTGGGTTTTGAGACATTGTGTTTTTTTGAATAAAGTTATAGAGAGTTAAGGAAGATGGAGGAGATGAAGATGATAAAAATGGTGGATATGATATGTTATTTATAGTGGTGGAGTTTTTTTTTTTTTTTTTTTTTTTTTTTTTTTTTTTTTTTTTTTATTAAAGAGTAGTATCCGTTTAATAACGGATATATTTTTGCAAATTGAATTTAGTATCCGTTGGTTTGTCAGATTCTTCCTTCGTCGTCACCACGACAAAATGTCCCACGGCGAGGTGCCACCTCAGCCGGCGGCGAGCCACGAAACTCCCACACCCAGTGCTCTAACAATAGTATAGAATGCATTTGAAAATTATACCATCTATTCAAAGAGAATAATTATTTTTTAGTTTTTCTGTCCTATTATAATATTCTTGCCAGGCCATCAGGCATTATAACTAAAATCATGTAACCTGAATCCGGTTATTTTGGCATGTAACCAAACAGACTCATTCTCACATAAATGCTAAAAATCGCCTTGTCTACTTAGTATCTTATAAAGCAATAAATTTGTTTTGTTATGCAGATGTACATAAAGTTAGGCAGCAGATGCAACGTGTTAGACAAAAAGGCCAATTAAGCGAAATGGTATGGTGGTATGTTAATTGTCATAAATATCGAGCGGTTAGAAAAGAAGGAGCTCGGTCTTTGTTTCTTGTTTTGACAATTGACACTAACATCTTTATGAAGATTGCATTTGGTGGTGCTTTTGCCACTTTGCTGACCAACCCTATGGAAGTTTTAAAGTTGAAATTCTATATGCGTTAAAATTCGAACCTCTACATATCCTACGCAATGAAGTGCCACAAGATCACACAAGTCACATTTTTATTAAGGTTATATGTTGCATTGCACATAACTCGAATGCATTCTCAGGCAAGAAGTTCATTATTGTATAAATCATAAGATAGACTCTGAAAATCCGAATTAGTTTATTACTACGTATTTTAATTTTTTCTAATACATATTTGAATCTCTAATATCGACAACATAATATTAATCACAATTTATAAGGGTCGTATCAACACCCTATATAACTAAGAGCAAATTCTTTTAGTCACCCCATGGTGGGACTTAAAACTAGAAACAAGTTGATGAAGTTGTTCTAAAGGCATAACCCTTGTATTAACTACTAAACTGAGTGTTTAACTTGTAACTCAAGTTGCTTATCTCACTTCGATGAATTATTCGATACAATCTGTTTAATTAGAGTTCACATCAGAAATACATAATCGGTCAACATTTTCAAATAAAGCTCGATCATCAATTCTGTAAAATACTAAATAGAGATTTTATTGATTGTATTTTATGTGATTTACATAATGGAATATCATCTCTATTTATAATAAAACATATCTTGGAGAATAAGCCAACTAACCCTAAACCTAATGGACTCAAACCCACAATCGGGTTTGGGCCATAATCTAATCGTCTAATACTCTCCCGCAGTTTGAACGGCAGCATTGTGGACGGACAAACTGGAATGAATGTTGAAAGCCGCATCTTCTTTTCTTCATCTTCTTTTTTTGTTTGTTCGAGCGGAAGCATAATTGTATTTGGCGGCATAGTTGTGTAGTGCTTGTGGCATCTTTCTTTACGTGACGATTGCTTTTACGTCATTGCTTGCTTTGCCTTTAGAAAGGAGCGGCAATTTGATGATCAACTTTTGTTGTCAAGAACAATGATCTTCGACAATAAAAACAAATAGATGATGAAGAAAAAAATATAGTGGATCGATGGCAACTCAACATTTATTTATTTATTAATTTTTTGACGTCTAGAGTTTAGAGTTTATAAATAAAATACGAAAATAAAATCCTAAAAAAAACAATAAAGCGGAAAAAAAACATGATCCCTCCGGATCAGCGACAAGTAGCCGATGACCGGAGGTTAACAACTTTTATTGGTGGATCTTACCTAGAGCTATGATACCATGTAAAATACTAAATAGAGATTTTATTGATTGTGTTTTGTGTGATTTACATAATGGAATATCATCTCTATTTATAATAAAACATATCTTGGAGAATAAGCCAACTAACCCTAAATCTAATGGACTCAAACCCACTTAATTATTTTCTTGGTATATCTGCTACTCGCCATTCTACAGGGTTGTTTCTATCTCAGCGGAAGTATGCTATTCAGCTTCTTGAGCATGCACACATGGCTAACTGTAACCCCTCTCGAACACCAGTTGAAACAGAGTCCAAACTAGGTCCCGAAGGTATTCCAGTTCAGGATCCTACCTTATATCATAGTCTTGCTGGTGGTCTTCAGTATCTCACATTTACACGACCGGATCTATCTTATGCAGTGCAACAAACTTGTCTTTACATGCATGATCCTCGCGAGCCACATTTAGCTGCCCTTAAACGTATGTTACGATACGTACAGGGGACTTTGGATTTTGGTCTTCACTTATATTCATCTTCCACCACGCTCTTGTTGGTTATACAGATGCTGATTGGGCAGGTTGCCCATCTACACGACGGTCTACTTCAGGTTATAGTGTTTTTCTGGGTGATAATTTATTGTCTTGGTCTTCTAAGCGTCAACAGACCCTCTCCCGTTCTAGTGCTGAAGCTGAGTACCGCGGTGTTTCTAATGTTGTAGCTGAGACTGCATGGCTTCGTAATCTTCTCTGTGAGCTACACTCTCCTCTGTCTACTGCCACCCTTGTCTACTGTGATAACGTTAGTGTCGTTTATCTGTCTACTAACCCTGTTCAACACCAACGGACCAAACATATTGAGATAGACATACATTTTGTTCGTGACATGGTTACTACTGGTCAAGTGTGCGTTCTACATGTACCCTCTCGTTATCAGTATGCCGATATCTTCACCAAGGGACTACCTTCCGCATTGTTTGAAAAGTTTCGATTCAGTTTGAGCGTTCGGCCTCCTCCCGCTCCAACTGCGGGGAGTGTTAGACGATATATTGTACATGGCCCGTTAGTATTTTTATTATGTAGGCCTAGCCCACTCTATGGTTCTAGAATAATCTTATGTTCTTTATTTATTGGTTTTGTGTGACCTAATGAAAATGAAGTGAAATAATTACCCTTCTTCAAACTCATCATCATTATGTACTCGATAAAATAAATTAACCAAAAAGACTTGAAACTGAATTTTGAAAGGGTGGGGTTATTCATACGGTGGCTATAATTTTAGATGTACCCCCCTATATATATATATATATATATATATATATATATATATATATTTTTTTTTTATAATTTTGTTTATATCAAAAAGCTATAAGCCTGAAAATGCGGAACAGTAAATATAAAGTTTAATAAGTCAAACGTTTAAAACTGTCAGAAATACGGAACAGAAACTGACAAAAAACTGCATTGTACTGAAAAAAGTGAGGGACAAAGGGAATATTCCCTGTGATGTGACACACTAGGGGGTATTAATAGTATATCCCTTTTGAAATGTAATGCATATAAACTTAAGCAATAATAGGTTAAAGCTTTATTTTTATTTTTTTTGGATTTAAGCTTACTATACACCATATTGCTTATCATTTTACTGAGTATTTGCATTAGCTTGTGATTATAAGCTGATAAGCGTTTGAAGCTTAAAAAAAAAAACTAAAAGCCTAGCAAGTCCAAGCCTTTTAAATTAAGCCACACAAAAATAAGCGTATGAAAACTCTTTAATTAATAATTAAGCTCCGAAACTCGAGCTTATAAGCTAGTTCAAACACTAGAATGAACTTATTTCTGCTATATAAGCTTATAATGTATATAAGTAAGCTTAAACAAAAACACTTAAAATGAGCTTTTTTCTGCTGTTCAAACACTAGAAGGCCTACTCTTCAATAATTTAAATGACAAAAAAGTATAGAAAAATATCATGATCCTTTATAAATTATCGGGTTGTCGACAAAATGTTTTAGAAAAATTAAGAGCTTATATAAGTAATGGGCGATTTTGATAAGATTTTGTTACCGTATCTTTTTGCTTTAACAAAATTCATCATAACAACCCAATAACATGATATATTATCTTAACTTGTACAAGCCATATACACCAAGCTATATATGCACGCACAACATCTTTGGTTTTCTCCGTGTGGGATTGAAAGCTTATAACCAGGTTTTCATATAGGTAACCCATACACAAAATTGTTTTGAGGACATAACACTTTTAATTTGTTGCCGTAATCAAATAATCATTTGTTCCATGTTTTTTTAAAACAAAAATACAAAAATATAATTTTAGATACATAACATCGTTTAGTTTATCCATATATCCTAGATATGCATCTCATGTATGAACCCCTGCCTTTGATATTAGTATAAACACAAGTTATCACATTGTACTTATAGATTATTTTCCATTAGTTTTACTGAAAAATAGTAGTTTCGGTGTACATTAGTTACTAGTTATGCTTAAATAGCTTGTTTAAAATATAACTAATATGGTATTTGCACGTTTTAGCGGCAGGTACCCTAAAATAAATGTTAACGGCATCAAAAGTCAAAAGTTGTCCGTGCCCGTTTGGCACGTGTCCGTTCGGGCTCTAGCCCGTTTGACCCGTTGTTTGTTCGAGCGAGCTTTTCCTAGATCAGAGCATGAATTAACTTTAATAAAGTTTATACTTGCGTGTTCCCGGTCGCTAAAGACAATCTATATCAAGGTTAGTGATAGGAGTAATGATGAGAATGAAAATATCAGGATGAACTGGGAGTTGGCTAGGAAGCTGTTGAAACTCCACTGAGCTTCCCTCACAGCCGTGGTAGAGTTATTTTAGTGGTTGTAATTTATGTATGGGTTGAATACCCTATGACAATTCATGTTGCAAAATAGTATTTTGGTATTTGTTTATATGGTTTGGTTAAATTTAGTTTGTTCATATGTTGTTGTTTGTGCGTATTGTTGGTGATGCAAGTTTGACATTTGAAAGTCAAACTTCTATTTAGCATTTCAATTTGATTGTAGAAAGTAAAACTGCAATCCGTGAGACAAAAAACTTTAGCATTTCCAGTTTACTTTAGTTAGTCAACATTCAAAATGGTGAATGGGCATTTTCTATTTGTATTTTGACTTTGTAAAGTCAAAATTGCAAAACATTAGTCAATATTTGTTAGGGAGTTTATTGATATGTTTTGCAAGTTTAACTTTACAAAGTCAAATTTCTAATGGTTTTGTGTTGTTTAATCTTCAACTAAATTGTAGAATATGTAACTTGGCAAATTGAGGGACCAAATTTGTATTTTAAAGTAATTATTGGGCAGGAGTTTTAAGTATGACAACGGCAACGAAGACAAATTCAGGGACAAAGTTTGAAAAAAAATCACTATGAGACCCCTTGACCGTCTCTACCCTGAGATGCTATTTACTTGTGCACACGAACCAATAAACCCATCCACCACTTTTTTCACACACACACACGATTTCAATGGAAGATTTCCATATTTTGAATGAACTCATGGAGATTGCTGGTTCATCCAACATAAATGATCGTATGGCAGTGTGGTTTGGGGAAGAGGCTGCACAAGAAGGGCATTTGAAAAAGCTAGTTCGTGAGTGCATTGATCATCTGAAGAGGGCATCATCAAGCGTAGGGATCTGATTGAAGAGAACGAAGCTTTGGGACCTTGGGGAATAGCTCTTGACAGTTTGGATGGGCTGAGGAAATCCTAGGCCAGGTACACCGACCTACTTGTTCGTTTCATACAGATTTTTGGTGAAACTGATGAAGGTATTCGTATCAACGAATGTTATGTTAAGAAAATGGCTGAGCATAATGACTGAATTTTGGGTATTTCATGGGGGTAGATAAATGGGGTCTTTTGGGTGCTAATTTTGAAAATATAGGTTGTTAAAAGGGGTATGTAAATTGGATCTTTTGTTTGGTTGTTGATCATGGTTTGATCTAGTTGTTTCTGTTCTTGTAACCAATTATATAAATGATGAAATATTATCTAAGTTTCATGTATTTAATATGTTATTGTATTGTGATATTGGGTGTATTGTTTCTAATTAGTATCAGCAAAACCAAACATCCCCTTGTATCATCAAAACCAAACATCCCCTTTTATCAGCAAAACTTGTATCAGCAAAACCTAACACCCTCTTGTATCAGCAAAACCAAATGCAGTGGTTTATAAATATGTGTTGAAAATGCAAATGCTTTAGCACTAAATCATAATGTATTGACAATGGTGTATTGTTTAGGAAGAAATAGGTATGGTGTTAGTGTTGACAGTTGGACTGAACACGCCCAATGCCTCAAATTGTAACATCTTGAATTTTGACTTACTCAAGTCAAACAAATTTATGAAATTGTAACTTACTATTGTGGTATGACTTGGGTAAGTCAAACCTATTAAGAAATGCACAACGATTTCAGTCAGTTACAATGCACAACCAAACACTATTAGTTACATAAGAACCCAATTTTTTATTGATCGATTTCATGTTCACAACTACTACAAAGTTTCCTATCATCTAAACATACACTTAGCTAGACCCACAACTCTCCCTATCATCCTTTTCCTTCATTTCCTTCATTTCCTTCCTTTCCTTAAGATATTTAAACAAAATTTCTAGATTTGTAATCTTTTTTCCCAAATCGTTAACCTTTGATAACTCGATGTCAGCCTCTTCCTTCTCCTTCTTAAAACCCAAACCCTTTTCATTTGGGTAATCTTCTTTCCCCTTATAGTTTTGTGCCAATATTGTTTTTTTTTTTTTTTTTGGTAGAATGTATGTTGCTTGTATTTAGGGTTCAATGTCTTCCTGTTATTTACGACAATTGTGTGTTGCCGATACTAATAGGGTTGAGGGTTGGGTTAGATTTTAACTAAGGCATGTTACAATTGTGAATGGTCTATTATATCCTCGATATACAACCAGAAAAGTTATGTTGACTTTGGCAATCCTAGTCAAGGGACTTGTTTAGACTATAAAAGCATTGTTTTGGACCACTGGCAATGAAAATGCCTAGTTTTGATTCAACGTGATGCGTGTGTACAAGATTAAGGACCAACGGTGTATTTTACTCTTTATTCTATAAGCTAATGAACTCTCAAAATAAGCTTAATAAGCGCAAACAAAACACTCTAAGGCCTTGTTTGTTTTTCAAAGAAGCTCTTTTTTACCTCTTTTGTCTGCAGGCGCGCAGACGTATTCCTTGAAGACTGTTTGGTTTTTTCCATACATAAGAGGCTAAAATCTCTTTTTTCCTCTTCTACCATGTAGACATAATTTATCTCTTCTTTTCCTCTTCTACCATGTAGACATATAATTTATCTCTTCTTTTCCACTTCTTTTCAATAAAAAGAAAAAAGAAAAAAAAAAAAAAAAACGGAAAGAAGTACTTCAATAAACACAAAAAACAAACGATCTTCTTCTTGCAGATGAAGAGCTTAAATGTACCTCTTCTTCTGCAGACATGGTTTGTAGATGAAGAGGTAAAAACTCTGAAAAAACAAACGACACCTAAGTATACCAAAAGACACACTTTTCAATAGTTTTTATTATTTTTTTTCAATATGTTAATTGACAAAAAGTCATTTTTGATATCTTCGAATTCAAATGCCAAAAAGTTAAAAAAAAATAATAATAATAATAAAAAAAAAAAAAAAAAAAAAAAATTAAGAACTTATATAAGTTAGTGAAAGTGCCTCTAATTGTGTTACTCGTATTTTTGTTCTTTAACACGACTAGTACCACTAGCCCAATATCATTTACATTCATCATAATTTGTGTGTCCTATGTACACCATACTATATATGCAAACACAATTTTTTTTCTTTGACAATTGTGGATTGAGAAAAATTGTTCATACTGTAAGACGTAATTTATTTATGTGTTTCCTTAATGGATAGAGAAAGATAAATTTCACAAATTTGGGTAAATTCATCCATAATTATTGTTCTTTTGTTTAAAAATATAGGGGGAATTTCATATATACCAAAGGAAACTTCAAAAATTATATATTTCCTCAAGATACAAGTTTTTAATGCATGATGTACAATGCTATTTAAGCATGCTTTGAAGAAATATGTAATTATTGAAGTTTGAGTGGGGATGTATGTAATTGCCCCAAAAATATACATGACCACTTTTATTTAGGATTAATTGTTTTAAAATGTATCATACCTATTACTTTTTGTTATTGTGCATATTAAACTTTTTTTCTTCTTATTGTGTATACTGAACTTTTAAATTTCGATTATTGTGTGTATTTTGTGTCCATTTTACCTTTACTTTTTCAAATTCACCTTTACTTTTTCAAATTCTGAAGGGTAAAATGGTCATTTTACATGACTGAATAGTCACAAAATAATCGAAATTTAAAAGTTCAGTACACACAATAAGAAGAAAAAAATCAGTACATACAATAATAAAAATTGACAATTATGATACATTTTCAAATAATTAACCCTTTTATTTATGATTAGAAAAACCGGTGTTAACATATATAGCTATTCGACTTTGTTTCACTTGTATACCTTGTTAGCTATTTACAAAGTTATCCATTTTCTTACAAACTATTTGTCAATTCTTTGTCTAACATCAGTGTAATTTGAAATCACTAATAAATTTGTCTTTTAGATCTTTTTTTATTCAGGTTCACCTTAATTTGTAGAGTAAAACGCATCTCATTACATTAGTTGAATCAAATTCAATGATGTAAATGTTTCAGGAAGCTTAAAAAAAATACATATTCATATATATCATTCCATCATCGTGAGTTTTGGAATTAGCATTTGAACTCTACAAACTTTGGCAAGTTTTTATTAACTCTCAAAATTAGCTTTGTGAACATCTAGCTTATTTTTGCTTTATAAGTTGATACGCCTTCTAAATAAGCACATTAGAAGACATACAATTCAAGAATTTATATAAATAATATAGAAAAAGCCAATAAGAAGCTTTAAAAAAAATAAGAATTTATATAAATTACCGACACAGAAAATTGGAATTAGTTATTTTTGAGTAAACAAATTCGAACATCCCATATCGATAACATAACACTAATCTCAATCTATATGGGTCATATACACCACAATATATAACTACGGACACATTCATTTGTTCACCCATTATCGTAATCAAATGTTATTTATGTTTTGTTTACACAATGTTATAGAGACGTGATAACACTTTTTATTCACATTTGCGTATGATGGATTTATATGTGTCAGAATTATAATTTAACATCTTTGTTGTGTGCTATTGAATTATATGGGACGAGGCTACCTTGTCCTTGTAACCGACCCTATACTGCTTAAGTGCTTAGCGTTTGTAGTCTCAAAACCTCCAGATGCTTGTGTTGTTCAGTTGGCTTGACACATAGTTGGGGTGAACATTGGATGGGCACCCGGCGTTAGGGCTCGTGAAGTACTCCCTGGAGAACCATCATCGGTGGATTCATCGACATTGGCCTTCACACACAATTGCTAACTTGTCTAGGCATAGATGAGTTGTGTTGACCGAGAACTAATGGTTAAAGACATCTAACTGACAGGGAATAGATGGGTTAAACTAACCGTGCATAGGTGCATCTAGCGGTCTTACCATCTGAGGCATCCTAAGATGTCCCGATATATCAAGGCGAACAATTATAAAGTGTATACATAATAGCTAGATTTGACAAATTTGACTCATTTATATTTATGGTTTTCATATTAACGAAGCCTGGAAGTACGATCATCGCCTTTCTCATTTATAGAACTTAGAAACATTTATTTATATTAGCAATCCCAAACACCACAGCAATTCAGCCAGCATAAACAATGGAAAGGTTGGACATAAAAGTTAGTCGAATACCTTGTTAATTGATGCTCGCTGTCACTTATATGTAGAATACGTGACTGATAAGCATCTTAGCATTTTTTTTACTACAACATATATCTTATTTTGCAAATAACAAAAAAAGTACCTACAAACAGGTTTTAATCAATAATCATAAAGTGCGTACCTAGATTTCGACCAATATCTTCTTTAGCTCCAAAATGCAAATAACATAATGCAGTATAAAATCCCAAACACGTACCTTAGAGTGGAAATAAACAGGACATGGACATAAACCACAATGCATACGAACATTATTGGGAAGTGTTATTATTCATTGCCAAACACTTATAATACCAGACCCTCGAACAATTTTAGTTAAGCATCCAAGGTTAATGTTGGGACAAAATGAGTAATGACTATGGAAGACATTAGAAAATAACATCAAATTAGCTAGGAATGTTAACTTCATCATATATTTAGGTAAAGTTTAAGACAAAAGGACTATGTGCTAAGATATTAATAAGCCCTTCTAAACAAGAATAAACTAACACCCTGAACCAAATTATTTATGACATTGTAACATTCAAATACCAAAAAGTTTAGGTTGTAACACAGCTTATTCTTATGTTTTCTTTATGACGCATTGAAATATTTATAGGCACATGAACGATATATAGCATCGTTTGTTGTATGAATTTGGGATAGATGCGCACAATATATTGTGTAATTAACAAACCTTGTATGTCTCTAACACTTTGTCATTTCATTGCAGCTACATAATGCATTTTGTCATTTATAAACTTATACAAATACCCCTAATCAGATTTAAGAGACATACTCTTTAATATTTTACTAGTCCAATATTTGTTTTTTTATATAGAGAGAGAAAAAAAAAAAAAAAAAAAAGAGAGAGAGAAAAAAGGGTTCGTAGAAAAATTAAGAACTTACTTATACAAAACAATGTCGTGGATGAAACAATTTCGTTATTTTTTTGCTAAACGAAGTTGTTTATCCACAACAATAACATAATACTAATCTCAATTTATCTAATCATATATGTCACACTATGGGTATGTTTGGCGCAAAGGGCTGAGACTAGGGCTAGAGCTAGAGTTAGGGCTAGGGCTGGAGTTTGGGCTGGGGTGGGGCTTATATTATTAGCCGAAACTAGAATTATTTTTTTCATAAACTTGTTTGGTAAATTAGTTTAAATGAGCTGCAACCTAGGCTTGAGCTTGAGCTTGGACTCGAACCCGTTTAAACTCGGCTCGTTCGAGCTTTTTACCGATCCGATCCCTAGATTTTCACGAACGGCTCGGCTCATTTCCACCCCGCTAAGAACTTCTTTCCTCATTCTCATCAAATTGGGGTAGCTCAGGAACTATAGAATCTCTCAAGCTCAGGAACTATAGAATCTTTCAGGAGTTGAATGCAAGTAGTTGTTCTAAAGACATAATAACACCTTCTATTAACATTCCAGTGATGGATTTAGATGTGTCAGAGTCATGATTAAAAATCTTTATTGTGTGCTATTGAATCAGCATATATTATGTCCACTTTCTTACTTATGCGGTAAGACTCACTTATGGGGTAAGATACCTCCATGAGTTACCGATAATCACATTAACTACCGAGCCTGCATATGATAATGGGTGCTTGGGATTGTCTTTCTAAAACTGCTTGCGCTTTCTGAATTAACATATAAGCAGTTTGTAACAACTCCCAAATTGATTATTGAAATTAAATCTCTCAAATAAATCATACTCCGTATAAGTTGTTTAAATAAGCATAAAATCATTTTATAAAGTTGTGTGAATAATAGTTACGAATTCTAAGGGTGCGTGTGGTAGAGCACTATCAGAATGGATCTATGGATTTCATTCCGATTTAAGGTGTTTGTTTAGTGGGTTCGATAATGAAATGAGTATATCATAGTCATAGATTCATTACTCACCTATTTGATGTCTATTAAATTCATTCCGTGGACCCCTTTCTTTTACACCACAAAACTCAAATATTTATACATTTTTTCATTTTATATTTTGTCATCCAAACATAAACAATCGTAATAATACACTTTTTTATATCCATTGTCATTCTACCTCATACCAAATTCGATACCCGTTGCGATTCCTAACAATAAACCAAATGGCCCCTAAACTTAGTTTTTAGCATAAAAAGGCGTATATTTACTTTTTGAATTTAAGAAGGTCAAGGTTGAGTATTTAAACCACGTTGCGATTTCTTACATGCTAGTTTTAAAGGTTCATCTTATATATATTTTATGAAAACATAGGAGTGTTGGTAAATGCCTTTGAACAGCTTTGTCACAAATAAGGCCAAAAATGAGGGATTTTTGTATTTCTTAAATTTTTTCGAGAAAATTCTTTTGAGCCATCAAGAAATTTTACGCGATGAGTAACATGCATTGTTAGTTATTATCTCATAATTGATGTAATGTTTTATTTTAAGCTTCAGTAAATGTTTTTTATATGTTATTTGATACATGCTTGAGTTAAATTATCACATGTTACAATCGTTTAGAATTGGGTACTCGCCTAGTAATAAAATATTATAAAACATATAGACGTTTCCCCTCCGTACCCAATTCTTGAATTTTAAGATGTTGCCGTTTTCCGTACCCGTACTCGTCCTCGTCTCCGTCCCCGTGCAACTTAGCTGCCCGATAACATTACATTTATCCCGATCTGTATGTCCCATGTACATCATACTATATATACAAACACAATTTCTTTTCTTTGACCCATGTGGGATTGTAGTTTATTTTTCAAACACATGTTATTTATGTGTTTCCTTCATGATAAGCATGGATAGAGAAAGATACATTTACAAACGAGTTGGGTGAATTTTTGCATAATTATTGTTCTTTTGTTTAATTATACAGGACCATTATTATGTATGATTACAAAAAACGGTGTTAACATATATAAGTTATTTGACTTTGTTTCTCTTGTATTCATTTGTTAGCTATTTACAAATCTATCAAGTTATCCCATTTTCTTACAAACTATTTGCGAATTTTTTTCTAACATCAATCTAATTTGAAATCACTGATAAATTTGTCTTTTAGATCTTTTATTTATTTCAGGTTCACCTTAATTTGAAGAGGGAAACGTATTTCATTCCGTAAATTAAATCAAAATCAGTGATGTAAAAGCTATAGGAACTAACCCGGGTCACTCAAAACCCGGCGGGTCTAACCGATTAACCCGGTTTAGAAACCCGGGTTTTTGACCCGCTTCTGTGGCCGGGCACCGGTCCGACTGGTTGAACCGGCCGGGTCGACCCCGGTTTGAAAACATTGAGCGGAAGAAAATATATATTATATACATGTATATTATAAGACTATGCGAGTACCCATGCATAGCAACATGATTTTCAGCGGCAAACAATTATAGTTGCGTTAATGTGGTTAAGTGTTTCATGTACGTTTACACATAAAATGTGAAATAATAAAGTGTAATTAAAAAATGTTGTAACATGTGATAATTCAACTCAAAGATAAATTATACAATCTATGAAAGAACATATAAAAACCTTAGTGTAAGTGAAAAGAAAACATTGCATCAATTATAAAATAACTAACAATGCACGTTATTCGTCACGTAAAACCTCTTGGTACACCACATTTGAGGTGTAGTCTTCTTGATCGAACTCTTGGACATGCTTTACTAATATCTTTGTAGTTCAACATGAAGTCCCTTTAGACAACGCAACATAAAGCTGACCATGCGAGAAAACAGAGTTCGACAAATAGACACCCACATTTGGAATGGGCAGAGTCAATACTCTAAGTCACCAGGTGCAAATTTTTTTTTTTTTTTTTTTTGCGAGTAAATGAAAATAAAAGATGAACTAAAATATACGATTTCATTAAAACTAGTAAACAAATTAAGAAAAGATGTATTTCTTTTATTTGTGGACTGACTAACAAAAGATGTATTTTTGTGACACAAAATTCCAAGTTCACTTCAAAGAAATCGAGATTTTTAACGAAAATTTACATTAGGCCGAAAACATCCATCGGGTTCCCGTGAACCTCCGGGAACCCCCTAGGTCCACCCCTGCTTTATTGATAGTCACCGCAAAGCTAAGACACATAGGGAACTGTTTTCTTTTAAGTTTGAAAGGGAACACGTCTTCTTCAGATGGAGCAAGTGGAATTCTCGCTAAGAGAACTCTAATACTAACATCGTTTTTGTTTGAAACTTGTTCAACAATAACATCAACATTTGTTTTGTCATTCATTTTCATCAACTTATAAACTATATTAATCAACTTAACTATGAATTAACATGATAGTAAAAAAAGTTTATGCTGTGTTATATAGTGGAGATGGGAAAGACTTTTTGGAAATTATTAATTTTACAATTAAATAAGAAAGGTCTCCCCTTTTGATTTAGATATTACATTAAACAACAAAATTGTTAAAAGTTGTCATTCCTAGTTTTTTAAATTGAATGAGAACATTGTTAGTTTTTTTGGTTTTTCTGGTGATTTTTTTTTTTTTTCTTTTGAATTTTATTTTTTTTAATGTAAACAATGTTCTAAATATTTTTAAAAATAAGATGAAATTTTTTCATGATCAATGTTGCAACACAGAGTTTGACACAAGTGTATAAAAAACAGTTGGCATGTTTAAAACTTGTCATTTAAATAGAAATAAAAAGTTGACATGTATTCTATGGAAATATTATTTTGAAATTTAAAGTTTTAAAAGGGTATTATAGGTATTACCGTATTATACATTACTCAATATTAAGATTTTCAAGTTTAAAAACAGTACGCGTGCATAATAAGTAGTAGAGGTAGAGATAAGCCATTATATTAGAGTAAAATTAATGCCATCATCGTGAGTTTTGGAATTAGCATTTGAACTCAACAAACTACTGGAAGTTTTTATCAACTCTGGAAATTAGCTTTGTGAATATCTAGCTTATTTTTGCTATATAATTTAATAAGCCTTCTAAATAAGCAGATTAGAAGACATAATCTTCAATATTTTATTGACCAAATTTGTTTTTAATATAGAAAAATCCAATTAAGAAAAAGTTTTAACAAATTAAGAACTTGTATAAATTGTGAGGCTTTGGAAATCCAATTAAGAAAAAGTTTTAAAAAATTAAGAACTTGTATAAATCGTGAGGCGTTGGAAATCCAAGTAAGTTGTTTTTTCTTAAACATATTTGAATATCCAATGTCGACAACATAGTACTACTCTGAATTTACAAGGGACATATACAATACCCTATAAAAGTGAGGACAGATTCTTTTCTTCACCCCATGTGGGACTTAAAACTTGAAACAAGTTAAGGAAGTTGTTCTAAAGGCATAGGCGCATAGCCCTTGTATTGTTGTAATCAAATATTATTTATGTTCTTTTTACACTTTTTAATAGAGACATGATAATACCTTTTATCATAGCTGCAAAAATCACTAAGCGATTTAGCTTATTTTTTTCGATTTGGCCGATTTATGCTTGATTTGGCCAATTTCTATTTGTAATCGAGTTGACCGATTTATCCAATTTGTCCGAGTACATCCGATTAATCGTTATGTTCACCAATTTTTGACCAAACCGATTAATAAGGCCGATTTGTGAAAATCGGGGCGGTTTATCCCCGCCTAGCCCCTAGGCCGATTTTTGCAACACTTCCTTTTATTAACATTTGCATAGGGTGGATTTATATGTGTCAAAATCATGTTTAACATCTTTGTTGTGTACTATCGAATTATACCTTGTCTTTGTAACCGCCACTATATTGCTTAAGTGCTTAGCATTTGAAGTCTCAAAACCTTCGGATGCTTGTGGCGCTCGGTTGGCTTGATACATAGTTGGCGTGAACATTAGAGGGGCACCATGTAGGGGCCCGTGAACTCCCTAGAACCATCAATGGGGTTTTCATCGACTTTGGCCGGGGCAGACAATTGTTAACTTGACCAGGCATAGATGAGCTGCATTGACCGAGCGCTGATAAGTTAAAGCATTTATATGACTGGGGATAGATGGGTTAAACTAACCCTGTGTAGGTGTACTTGGCGGTGTCACACTGTCACCATCTGAGGCATCCCAAGTTGTTTAAACAATAAAACGTGTTTAGATAATAGCTAGATTTGACAAATTTGACTCATTTATATTTATGGTTTTTATATCTGTTTGAGCAAATTTCCGTAAGTGCTCTTCAGCCCTGATCCTTAGGAGGTCCTGTAGCTGCTCCTGCGAAGGTCTTGCAGTTACTCCTTCGTCTCTAGGCTGAAATAAGAAAGAACACCGTTAGCTCGCCCCGGGTTTTTAATCCGAGACCAAGCTCCGGTGTGAGAGTAAGTATATGTTTGGCATAAGTTCTAGTGAGAGAAACTAGAGAGAGATAGTAAGAGAGGTGAGTGAGGAGTAAAGTGTCTAGCGAAGTCTGTGAACCCCTTTCCACTAGGGTGGATGGCTCTATTTATACTACCTGGAGTGTGCTCCACGACACAAGTACTGTGGGGACTGGTTTGTCACTTATGTGCAGCATGTAAGTTGCTGATGAGCACCAGGTGTGGTCCTCGGGGTCCAAGTTGTCGTTATGCCACAAGTACTAATTGTGGACCAGAGCCTCTGTGCTTATTCGTACATCATTGTACTTGTATGTCAGCTGCTAGTGTACTAGCTCCGATGCAGGTATTGCTCCGTCATTATGTCTCCTGAGCAGACACTGCTTCACCAATATACTTTCTGAGCAGGCACTGCTTCATCATTATGCTTCCTGAGCAGGCACTGCTTCATCAATATACTTCATGAGCAAGCACTGCTTCGTCAATATATTTCCTGAGTAGGCACTGCTTCATCAATATACTTCCTGAGCAGGCACTGCTCCGAGCAGGCACTGCTCCGTCACTATGCCTCCTGAGTAGGCACTGCTCATGCATCATTATCTTAGGAATATTAAGGACTTATTGTGATTATCTCCTCCAAAGTATCCGGAGGAGACCATACCTCATCAATATCCAAAATGACATATTTCATATCAAACAAGGGAAAAACAACTACAAAATAAGCTGATATAGTGAACAAACGGATTCAAAGCCGTCGAAAAGTGTACTTAAATGCTTAATTAAATACTTCTATGTCTTTTTATTCAAGATTTTTATCGAAACAATATAACTTTTGTAAACATATTTACCACACTAATTATGTCTAACACATGTCATATTTGTTAAGTTTCTCTTTCACGATTTAAGGGGTCTTTAATGGTGCGTTTAAACTTATATAATTTGCAAAATCATTGTCTAATCATAATAACGGACTTTTGAGAAGCATGTAAAAGTTACTACAAGAAACTATTTATTAAGAGAAACATAAAGAGTACCTGCATATCAGATTCTTTAAGTGGCGGCCCTTTAAATCGCACATCCAAACACCCTCATAGCTATCAATACAGCAATGTTGTAAAAATCGCTAGGCGGTAGAGTAGGGCCTAGCGATTAATCGGTTAGGTGGGGATTAATAGAAGATTAATCGGATTGGAATTTTTATGCATAAAATTATAATTTTAGATATTGTATTATATTATATGTATGAGATAAGCATAGTGCATCAAATTTCAAATATTTCAAGTGTTCAAATATATACATAATACATAGTTATTCAAAGTTCAAAGTCAAACATAGATATTACTCGGTTTGTTGACCATTTTTAAGCTAGCTTTGACCGATTTTGTTCGATTAATCGGTTTGTTGACCGATTTTTAAGCGATTTTGTTGACCGATGTTTAAGCGATTTTGTCCGATTAGACCGATTTTGCCTGATTAATCGGTTTGTACCGATTTTTAAGCGATCATTGACCAAACCAACTAAATAGGCAGATTATAATAAATCAAGGCGCTTACTGAGCGATCAGCGATTATGCGGGGATTAATCGGCCGCCTGGGCCGATATTTACAACAGAGCAGTACTTCAATATTAAGAGTGCATGCATACATGAAATATGTCTTGGGAAAGAAATTAGTGGCCTCATTCCAGGCATAGGCACCACTGGGTTCAGTAGAAAAGGAAAACGAGGTCTAAATAAGCTGGTTGTAAGCAACACAATCTATCTATACATATATATGGGACTAAGCATGCCACATCATTAATGCTTACTAGGCATTATAATGTTGACATGACGCATCCTATGATGAGGTGGAAATGCCACCATGGCACTACATCCGGTTACATAATAAAAACAATTTTGTAGTATGCAAGATTCAAACTCAGGTATTTGAGTCCAAACAAAAGCGCCTTAACCAGTAAGCCAATCCATAATTTGTGGTACAAACTCTTCTATTCAAATTGGTATTCATTCTCAAACATTACCATCTTCAATCCTACCAAATAAACATACCGAAACCCTACTCATTCAGATCTACCATTAATCCTCGCCCTTTTCATTCGGCATTTCCAAAATCAAATACCTTCAATTATCCAGACGCATAATAATTCAAAATATGTACTCACCTAATCTACACCATTTTTATGATATTCTTTCAATCTTTTCTCAATCACAAACAAGTCACGATCATCAAATTAAACCCACGATCATAACTAAAACCAAAACCCTAAATTTAACCCTAATTAGTGGGATTCAAAAAAACACCCACAAAAATCTGGTACTATCATCCACTGATCGGAGGTATATTTTTTATCAACCTATGTTAAGGTAGTTCTTATTTTTATCTTTTTGTCTGATTAAATCAGATTAGGTTAGCGATTAGTTTTTGTGTATGATCAATTGAGATTAGTTTTGTATAAATTTATGGATTTTGATTGTTAGTTTTATTTGTGAAATCAATATTGACTCGATATTATACACCCTAAAACCTACTTTCTGATTGCGTTGCAGCTAACCTAAGACGACAATCTAGCTTTGAATCCCTACAGTCTGCAACAAGGTACAAACGTAGTGAGTAATTTGTTTAAGTATAGGTTTCTATAAATCGATAACATAGTTTATAGTCTCCAACTTTCGATCGTGATAAAAGTGTATATGACAACCTCTTAAAAATGATGATTTTTATATAAAAAAAACATTCAATTCGTATACAAGATTTAGATTATATATGATATTAAGTTTTATATAAAAATGTCTAAAAGTGACGTAGATGGAACACAATTTAGCTGTATAAAATAAGTAACATGAGTATAATGGGACAACTAATAAAAGACATTACTTGATGCACAACAAAAAGCGCTGCATAAGAAACTCATTTCATTAAATAAAATTGATCTCCAATTGATTAAATCGATATATTGGTCCTTTAATTTTCACAGATTGGTCCAAATGTTTCCATATTTACCAATGCACGTGTAGGAGCTGGTGTAAGGCTGATCAATTGTATCATTCGTGACGATGTTGAAATCAAGGTAATAGTGCAGCACTGAAAGTTTACACAAGCCCCCGGACTTATTGGATCACATCGGTAGCTTAACATAAATTAATCTATGATTTCAGGAAAACGCAGTTGTAATTCATTCAATTGTTGGGTGTAAATATGCAATTGGGCACAGGTCATGTGTTCTGAAGGTGACCACAACGCAAAGCTTGGAGTAACCGTTCTTGGTAAGCTCTTTTTTATTCTTATTGATTTTCTTATTTGACTTTCGAGTCATAAGCATAGCACTGCCTTATAGAAAAATTACATTTCACTTGGCCTTCCCAAAAAAAGCTCCCCGAATTCACAAAACTAATATCCTAATTCAAAGAAAGATTGAGCTAATCTATACCATGTTTCAATATCTCATAAAATTAAATCCCTAAACACAACTCTACCAATTCCTCCTTAGATTCTCCTGCTCAGAATGTGTAGATTGGTTTTGATTTTTTGTAGGCTACATGGCAATTCACTTAATCAACATTTTCCATTGCAAATCATGAGGTATGTTTTTATTGTAGTTGTGAATCGACAGTGTTGGAGTTTGATAGGGTTTATTTTAGGGCTAATAACCTACTAAAGCACTATACTTGTCAAGAATGGCAGTTCTGCGTAGCGAACTAAAAAAATAACTCTTTTAGACATTAATGTTGACATTTTTGTCTTTTTTTTAAGTATTATGACCATTTTACCCTTCGAAAAATATTTTAAAAAAAAGAATTTCGAAAAAAAATCAGAAATAAAAATAAAAAATCGCATGTCACAAAAAAGAATTCTAAAAAAATTGTTTCAGAAAAAAATTTTGAAAAAAAAAAAGAATTTAGAAAAAAAAAATCAAAAGAATTTTTTAATCTAAAATATAAAATAAAAAAATCGCATGTCACAAAAAAATCTAAAAATAAATTATTTCAAAAAAAATTTCAAAAAAAAAATAAGAATTTCGAAAAAAAAATTCGAAAAAAATTCAGAAATGGTAAAATGGTCATAATATGGTCATAATACTTAAAGAAAGACAAATATGTCAACATTAATGTCTAAAAGAGTTATTTTTTTAGTTCGCTACGCAGAACTGCCATTCTTGACAAGTATAGTGCTTTAAAAGTTTATTAGCCCTTTATTTTACTAATAAGGTGTGTTATGAATTGATTATGAATGAGTTTAGTGATGCTGATGTGAATAGATACAAAGGGAAAACGCAAGCTGTGTGTAGGGTCTGGTGCAATGGGATACCATCGGGATCATATGGAGGTCAGTATTCTAAACATGAAAGCACATTACTATCTGACATGTTTTAGTTAATTAAATTTGTATGTGATTTCCCCAGGTTATATCCGCGATTAAGGATGCAATTATTAATGATTGGGATATTGTCAAAAGTATTTAGGATCATGCCTTCAGGTAATCGTGAGATATTGAATCTAATATACTCATAGTCAACATAATATTGAGGTTGTTCAAAAAAAAAAAAAAACATAATATTAAGGGTTTTATGGAGCCTACAAAGTGTTTTGCCTGTTTATGAGTTCATACTTTGTTTTTGTTTCACATGGAGTAATTTATTACCTCGTGGGAGAAGCTAACCACAATCCCTTGACAGTAGCTAGCTAACCAAACACCCCTGGTAGCAGCCAACTAAACGCCCGTGACAGCAGCACACCAACCTCCATGACAACAAAGGTGTACCTTTTGTTCATTCTTTTTTGTTTATTGGGTACTCCACTCTATGTTTTGATATTGGAATTGATTATAAGCCTGGTCTCACATCACTAACATGTTAAGGGTAAGGGGGTATTGGTAAAAGGTTTTATTATTATTTTTTTTTTTAATTTCTAAGTGTGTAACAGCCTTGCCTTTCCTGTTAAAATTCTTCATTCAAGTTGAAAGTAAACCCATAAAAGCAATCCTAAGTGTTGTAAAGCTTGAGTTTTGAATAAATGTTGCATAATCTTTTGTTGTAGCCTAATTTAGGAGGTGTAATGGTCCAACTATGTCCATAAAATTTAGTATGATGAAGGAAAACTATGTTCATTATCGGAGACTTCATCATCAAGTTTATTAACTTTGGTTTTGGTTAGTGCTTATACCTCATTATTGGGTTACTTCTTTATAAGTGGACTTTATCATACCAACTACTAGGTTGTGAGCACAATGAAACCAAAAACAAAAGCTGGGAATCCAACCATAAAAAATGATACCAGGAATCAAAAGGATGAGCCAAATAGTTACAGTTCCTCAAAAGATAACAACAGTGACTCCCAAAAGAGGAAATATATAATGAATCAAAACACGATGAGCTGTGATTTATCAAATGATAATATATACAGAGATACTATTAGGTTCTGCTTATTGGATTTTAATAAATGGCTACTCAATCCAATTTTGATAAGCGTTAGCCGATATGTGGGATTTCAAAATTTTATAGTTTTTTGTGGGTGACCCTAAAACAGGTACAAAGTTAATACAAATGATTTTATTCTTGCTAAAAGAGGCTTATTTATGGATATCAATAATTACTAAATTACAGTTTTTACTCGAGATGTACTTCTCTTTTTTCTACACTAATGAACTTCGTTTGCAGCTAAGCTCTAACATTAGTTCAACATGGCAACAAGACAAATGCAGCAACTCTTTGGATCGACACTCGAAAGTGTAAGGTATATCTTCTTATGTCTTTAGGCTTTCTTCCTGTTTGAGTACCAACATGAATTTTTATTTCCGTATACTCTTTTGAAATAATACAAATGTTGTTTTCTAATATGAAAGAGGTGAAGCATGGTATTTATGTCATATACAATGGTTTTCGATTGGCCATTCATGGAAAAAAGGGCTGCTCATCATGGCTTGAGAATGAATGATGTATGCTTCAAAATTTTGTATTTTATTTTTTAACAACCGTAAAGGTCATGGTTATCCATTGCGTGCTTTCTTTCTTTAACATGATCCAAAAAAAACACGGAAATTAGGTTCGTCACTGATACGTGTCTATTTAGAATGAAGAGTAATGTGCTTATTGTAAATATGTCATAAGTTTGGATAAATAGTTATTTGTGAACACTTAAACTCAGTTGGATATCATAGTATTAGTATTTATCTTTGTAACTGACTTGTGAAAAAAGTCAATATTGAAAGGATTTGTTTGAAGGCCAACAAACAAGTTACTTGAATGGTGACTGTTTCGCATGGGTTAAACGTGATAGTTATCTACCTCAAGGGAGCCATTGTTCGAAGGTACATACTATTTCTTCTTTTAGCTTTACTATTTTAGTCAATCTGCTGATAAAACTTGCTAAAAAGCAACAAAATAATAGTAGATCAATAGTCATATATCAAACACAAACAGAGACCCCCATTGAGTATAGTCAGCTATTATGACCCGTTTACTTAGTTTTTATCTTGACCATGTTAAATGAAATATGAAGAATGTTAGCTAACAATGAGACAAGTCAATATTTTTTTTTACCCGTTGAGATATGTACAAAAAATTACCTTTTTTTTACCAGAACCATCTTTGACCCATTGCCCAACCCACGCAACCTGTCGATATTTCAACCTCATCATCAAGTAAAAATGCTTTATCAATATTTTCTTTTTCTGTTGTTGGTGTCCTACTGGTTTCAGGTTTCTCATGTGGAATCAGCTACCAACCTCCCACCATGGTACCCGTTGGTGAATATGCTAAGACAACACGTACAGTCTGAATGATAAGCAAAAACACAGTTGTCTCCGACATTTTCAATAGGATTGACCATAAGTTTGACCTCATGTATGCCAAGCGAGCATTTGTACACTGGTATGTATGCTTTTGAGAAAGACTATGAGGAAGTCGGGCAAGATGCTGAAGATGGACTGGAAAATGACATTAAGACATGGCCATTGTACCAAACAAACGTTGTATACAAAGAAGCCTTATTTCGCATTTGAGTTTATTTAGTTGTATACTTTGTTCTTGCGTACCACTTTGTAACATTTTTTCTCTCATATTCAATAACATTTGTTTCTTTTCGCTCTTAATGCATTTAATAAATAATTTGGTATGTTCATAACTTATTTTCATTAACTTAATTTTTCAACGATAACTGTACGCAACTGTATACAGTTTTGTCAAACATTTAGCACGTTATTCTTTTTTATAACTTTTTACATGGTTTACATAAATTTATCACAAAACTTCATGAAGCTAGCCCGCCCATCCGGGCGGGCTATGAAGCTATCTTAAAATATACAACTACTAAAGTGAGTCTTTAACTTGTAACTTAAGTTGCTTATCTCAGCAAGGCAAATATTTCGCTGAATTTTTTGATACAATCTGTTTAGAGTTCAGAGCAGAAATGATAAGTTAAAGCATTTTTATTTTTTTTTAATTTAAGCTCACTATTCACTTCATTGCTTATCAGTTTACTAAGTGTTTGTATTAGCTTGTGATTATAAGCTGATAAGCGTTTGAAGCTTGTAAAATAACTAAAAACTCAAGTAAGTCAAACCTTTTTAGATAAGCCACACAAAAATAAGCGTATGAAAATTCTTTAATTACGTAATAATTAACTTAAACTCGAGCTTATAAGCTATTTTTTTTTAACGGCGGAAGAGCTTATAAGCTATTTCAAACACTAGAATGAGCTTATTTCTGCTATATAACCTTATAAGGTATATAATTATGCTTAAATAAACACATGAAATGAGCTTATTTTTGCTGTTTAAGCTAATAAACCCTCTAAATAAGCTTAAACAAGCACTCCTAATCACATTAGAAGACATACTCTTCAATAATTTAAATGACAAAAAAGTATAGAAAAAAAATCAAGATCCTATATAAATTATCGAGTTGTCGACAAAAAGATTTAGAAAAATTAAGAACTTTTATGAGTAAGTAAGCTAGTGATAAATTTTGTTACCGTATTTTTGTATTTTAACAAAATTCATCACAACGACCATATATTTTATCTTAACTTGTACAAGCCATATACACCACGCTATATATCCACGACAACATCTTTGGTTTTCTCCATGTGGGATTGAAAGCTTAAAACCAAGTTTTCACAAAAGTAACGCATACACAAATTGTTCTGTGGACATAACCCTTTTAATTTGTTGCCGTAATCGAATAATGTATCATTTGTTCCTTGTTTTATTGACAAAATATAAAAGTGCTGTATAATTTTAGATATATAACATCGTTAATTTTATTCATAAATCTTCGATAGATGCATCTCATGCACGAACCCGAGCCTTTGAGCTTTCAAGTAACTCAAGGACTAGTTCAATATTACTAGTAGTTTAAACATAAGTTATCACATCGTACTTATAGATTATTTTCCATTAGTTTCACTGAAAAATAGTAGTTTCGGTGTACATTAGTTATGCTTAGCATGTTCAAAATATAATACACACTTTCCCTACTCACATGTATCATATTTTCTAATCATGTAAGTGAATGTTAGTAATGGTTTTGAATTGTTTATGTTCTTGAACTTTATTTTAAAGATGATGTTTGGGGTAATATAGATGATACTGGGAGTAATATTTAGTTTGAGGTAGTTTTCGGCTAAAAAATATTACTATTTATTTTCAATACATTAGATTTAAAAGTTACACTTTCTTTGATGTTTTGAATAGATTCGACAATCTATTATTGTCTTGTAAGTAAATGCTTTATTGGCGTACTTTGATTTATTGTTAGTGTTTCATTCTCGCCGCTATTCAACTATGCCATAAGAGGAACGGTTCCTCGAAAAGGATACCCGAGCACTAGAAAGACAAATTTTCTAAAAATAAACATTCACCTTGTAATTTTGTCGAAAACTAGAAACCGTTTTCGTTAAGCGCGGGCACTCGTCTAGTATATGTACTACAACAATCTAATGTTTGTTACAATTTTGAACAACATAATTGGTTTCTGAAAAACATGTAAACTACCTACATAGCCTAACTTTAGGAGCAACTAAAAAAAAAATTGTATCTGATTCTTAAACTCGATCACAAATACCACACATCCAAGCACCCTTCGATATACAAAGAAGATATAACTTACCAGGCATAGGTCTACGCAAAGAAATTGGTAGCCTCATTCCACGAATTGTATCTCAAGTAACTGTTTGTGTTAGCTTATGATTATGTATATAAGCCAAGCTGTTTGAATTGGCTTATGTCTTTAAAATAACCAAAATGTTAAAATTTGCTTAATGGCTTTATAATAAGCTTAAGATAGGTGCTTATTAAACCCTAAATAACCTCATAATTTCAAGCTTTAGGCATATCAAAACACTTGATTGAGCTTGTTTTTGCTATTTAAGCTCTCAAAATAAGCTTAAATAAACACCCTAAATGAGCTTATTTTTGCTATTTAAGCTAATATACTCAAAATAAGCTTAAACAAACAACCCCTCACACTAGACAACATACTCTTTGATATTCTAAATGAAAAAAAAAAAAAAAAAAAAAGTTATTTAAATGACAAAAAGAAAAAGTTGAGAGCTTATACAAGTTAAGATTCGTGAGGACCAATTTTGTTTAGGGTAATAATGTTGTTATACTATTACTCTAACAAAATCGGATGTCACAAACCACTAACATAATACTAATCACAACATATCAAAGTCATATACACCACTATATATAAGCAAGCACAAATTCTTTTTTTTGTTCCATGTGGGATTGAAAACTTAAAGTCAACTTTTCACAAAATTAATCACGTACAAAAGGTTTTCTAGAGGTAAAAGTCGTATAACCCTTTTGTTGCCATAATCAAATGCATTGTTTATGCTCTATTAATCTATTTACACATTTTATAAATGTTCATCCCAAGTAGTTTGTTTAGTTTATTTTAATACATCGATTATTTATATGTTTTCTTTTTGACAAATCAAAATATCGTTCCAGGTAGGCACCGTTGATTCGTTATATTAGGCGAAATAGAAGATGATGTCTGAGTTAGCATTAAGCAGCAACTTGCTGATATAGTGCAGCTTGCTCAAGATGCCCCTTAACCATTGGTCAGTTAGGTATTGATTTTGTTGTGGCTCGTACTACTGATAATATATCTGGACATTTGTTTATAATGGCATTCACATGTCAGAATCGGTATTTTCTTTTAGTGCACTGTTGCTTTTTGTAAAATGCTACCTTGTTCTTGTAACAAAAGAACCGGAGTAAAAAACACTTACATAAAAACTCATCGTGGCATTATTTTGCCGAATTACTCGATACAATTAATCTGTCAAAAACATGCAAATCAGTCTACCATAACAAAACACGTATCACTATTTTGCTTAAATGTCGTTGATGCGTTTGTAAGACTACTAGATACATAAAATAAATGTCTTCATGTTTGTTTCTTACTTTAAGTGTACAAAGCAAATTATCTAGGAAACTGCTTTCAAGAAGACTAATTATTGGTCGGCATCCAGGGATTCGGCGTTAGCATTTGAAATCTTAAACCCGATATAGGGGCTCTTGAACTCCCTTGAACCATTATTGGTGGATTCATTTACTTTAGTTTTGACATACCATTGTTAACTTGACCAGGCATTGATGGGTTAGGTTGGCCGTGTAAGTTTGTGTAAACATGTATATTAATTGAATTATAATGAGAGGTATATCAAGATTATATAAGTTATATAATGGGCCTAATATACAATGGGCCGAATACTAATCCTAATACTAATACTCTAACACTCCCCCGCAGTTTGAGCGGGAGGAGACCGAACACTCAAGCTGTCACGAAAATCAGTAAACAAGGCAAATGGTAAGCCCTTGGTAAAAATATCAGCATACTGAAACCGAGAAGGAACATGCAGAACTCGAACTTGACCAGTAGCAACCAAATCACGAACAAAATGAATATCAATCACAATGTGCTTTGTGCGCTGATGCTGAACAAGATTAGAGGACAAGTACACTGCACTCACATTATCACAATAAACAATAGTAGCAGATGACAACGGTGTATGAAGCTCATGTAGTAAATTTCGAAGCCAACATGTCTCAGATACAACATTGGTAACACCACGATACTCAGCCTCAGCACTGGAACGAGAAATCGTTGGCTGACGTTTAAAGGACCATGAAAGTAAGTTGTTGCCAAAAAAAACACAATAACCCGATGTAGACCGGCGAGTGGTAGGGCAACCAGCCCAATCAGCATCCGAATAAGCAACCAAGGAATCAGTAGTAGAAGAAAATAACTGTAAACCATAAGCCAAAGTCCCCTGAACATACCGTAAAATCCGCTTGAGAGCAGTAAAATGAGGCTCGAGAGGATCATGCATATATAGACAAACCTGCTGCACAGCATAAGTAATATCGGGTCTAGTGAAAGTGAGATACTGAAGAGAACCTGCAAGACTCCGATATAACTTAGGATCAGAAACCGGATCACCATCATCACCCAACTTACACTCAGCATCAACAGGAGTCCGAGAAGGATTACAACCAACCATATGTGAACGCTCCAAAATCTCCATAGCATACTTACGCTGTGACAAAAATATCCCAGAAGAGTCACGTGTAACTGACACACCCAAAAAATAATTAAGAGCACCCAAATCTGTCATAGAGAACTCCTTATGCAAAGAAGAAATAATCCGTTGTAATAAACTATCAGAGGAAGCAGTAAGCACAATATCATCCACATATAGTAGCAGAAAAGAAGTATCATCACCCTGTCGGTAAATAAATAAATAAGAATCACAACGACTTAAAGTAAACCCAACAGTAATAATATAAGCAGCAAACCGTTGAAACCATGCCCGAGGCGCCTGCTTAAGACCATAAAGAGAACGCTGTAATAAACACACATAATCCGGATGCTGAGGATCCCGAAAACCAGGTGGCTGATGCATATAAACAGTTTCAGCCAAATCACCATGCAAAAATGCATTCTTGACATCAAGCTGATAAACAGGCCAATGTCGAGAAATAGCTAAACTAAGAACAGTCCGAATGGTGCCCGGCTTAACAAACGGACTAAAAGTCTCATCAACATCCACTCCCTCCACCTGTGTGCTACCATTGGCAACAAGACGTGCCTTGTACCGACTAAAAGTGCCATCAGCCAAATACTTATGGCGAAATAACCACATACACCTAACAACATTAACACCCGCAGGACGAGGTACACAAGTCCAAGTTTTATTCTTAATAAGCGCATTATATTCATCAATCATAGCATTTCGCCAATTTGGATCATCAAGAGCAGCCTTATACGACCTAGGTGACGGAGAAACAGTTGACACATGACCAGCATACTTAGGATTAGGACGAGTAGTCCCGACACGAGAACGTGTGACCATGGGATGAATAGATACAACAGGTGGTGGCGTTGGTGGGTCAAGGACAGGTGCGGGAGAGACAGGTGGCGTTGGTGTAGGTGGGGCAGGGGAGGAAGGTATATTTACTGGTTCGTGAGGTGTAGGTATGTCAACTGGTGGTATAGGAATCGAGTTTAAAGTAGTACCAATTGGGGTGGTGTTAATAATGGTGGAAATAAGATTGGAAGAATCTTCCAAAAAATCATAGGATGGAGTGGGTTTGGACGGATGGGTTTGAAATGGAAAAACCGTTTCATCAAATGTAACATGACGAGAGATAATAATTTTGCTGGTATTCAGATCAAGACAGCGATAGCCAAAATAATTGGCAGCATGACCCAAAAATATGGCTGGTGTAGCGCGAGGTCTTAATTTATGGTTGGTATCAATATGAGGGTAACAAACGCATCCAAAAACACGAAGTACACTATAATCAGGTGTAGCACCAAAAAGGCGGGTAAAGGGTATGTCATTGTTAATTGCACGGGAAGGTAGGATATTCAATAAATAAACAGCCATATTAAGAGCCTCAGTCCAATAGTTGGGTGGTAAATGTGCTTGGAACAATAAAGTACGAATAAGGTTATTGATGGTACGAATCATGCGTTCAGATTTTCCATTTTGTTGAGAGGTGCGGGGGCAAGAAAATCGAAATTGGATGCCATTGGTTGAAAATAATTTATGAAAGGCGATATTATCAAACTCACCACCATGATCACACTGAAACGACTTAATTTCACACTGAAACTGAGTACGAACATAACTACGAAACAACTAAAATTTAGACAAAACATCAGATTTATTCATTAATGGATAAACCCAAACATACTGAGAGTGATGATCAAGAAACAAAACATAATACTTAAAACCAGAAAGACTCGGAATTGGGGATGTCCACAAATCCGAGTGAACAATGTCAAAACAAGAAGTAACAGTACTAGACGAACTAACAAACGGAAGCTTCACGTGCTTACCAAGCTGACAAGCATGGCAAAGAACGGGAAGCTTCTCTTTATTACAAGAAATAGAATCACTAGACACAAGACGCCACAACACTTCACTTCCTGGATGTCCAAGTCGTTGATGCCACGTATACGGACTGGTAAGATAGGCTTGAGGAATTGGAGAAGGCTTTGTAACAGGGTAAAGATCACTCGTGCTATCACAACAGAGGAGTACCCGTCGAGTTATGAAGTCCTTTACAGAAAAACAAAAGGATCAAATTCAACAGTGCAATAATTTCACGAACAAACTGACGCACATAAATAAGATTTTTTACGATATGAGGAGTAATTAAAACATTATTTAAACGAAGAGGACGAAAAGGTGTAGACAAGATACTATGACCGGAGTTGGTAACGGGAATGAAACGCCCATCACCAACCGCGACAGACGGATAAATGCACTCATTAAGAATATCACTAAGACAATGCACATAATTATTAAGATGAGAGCTCGCACCTGTATCCATATTCCAATTTCCAGCAGATGGGTCCTGAAGAGTGTTAGTAGCAAAAGCATGCGGCAAGAATTGAACCAAACACCGGCTGTGGAGAACCAGTCAAAGTCCCTGGCGGAACCCCTTGCGGCTGTGGACCTGCGGATGAACCTGCGCAAAAATGAACCCCAGGCTGTAGTGGACCGGCGCAATGAACCGGACCTGTGGAACTCCCAAACTGAACCCCTGGCGATAGTGAACCACTGTTGTGAACCGGCAGGCCATTGAAACCTGGTGGTACGGTAGCCCCCTGTGGAGATGAACCTGCAAACTGAACCGGTGTTGTGGAGACGTTGAACCCCCATGGTACACTAGTACAAAAACGGGATTTGGTCACGCATGGTCGAAATGGAACAGCCACACATTCGCATATTTGTGTGGCTGAAGGTACGAAAATTGACAACATGTACTAATTAGTCACACATGAAAATTTTAATTGTGTGACCATTAGAACTGTATCACCACACAATTGAACGTTGTGTGGCTAAAGGTATCTGGTGATTTTGTTTCAGATCATTTAGCGACATATGAATTTGGAACTCGTGACAAATACAAGTAACCTTGATGCATTAGTCACATGAAGTAATTTTTTGTGTGTCTAAATCATAAAGTCAAGTTTTGTCACACATTATTTAAGGGTGACTGATATGTTTTGCCAACTCTTTAGCCACATCTGAAATTGGAACAAGTGACAAATGAAAAGTAAGGTTGAAGCATTAGTCACGATATACATATAAACAGTGACAAATATATGTCACACACTTGAACACTGTGACTGTAAGATATAACTTTTCACATGCACATCAAACCATAACACAAAGTAGCATATAGATGGAATTCTAGAGAGAGAAAGTTAGAGGTTTAGGGAACTTAGTGAGAGAAAGTGAAAGATATTATTATGAGCTCCAACTCTCTACCTTGGGAGGTAGAGAGTATTTATAGTCTTACATAAATCGCCACACTTTGGGCTGTGGATCAGGCATACAGTGGGTAAAGACCCGTCCGTCCTCCACGGTGTTACTTAACTAAATACTACTAAACTTAAATGAACTACGACTACTAGCTTTCTAACGATTACATATACTTGAGGTGACCGACTCTTTAATACTGGGAATTTCTAATTCCTAACAATCTCCCCCTAAGGGAGGTCACCTCAATCATGTACCAAAATTACATTGAATACAAATAGATATTACATTTAACAATTGATCTTGCATTCTTGATGTAGTCCTTTGCTCCTAAGCTCGTAGTCATTGATTCTTCACAAAGCATGTTTGGTTATTCCAAGTGGAGGTTTTTACTGATCCACGTGATGATAAGTTTGAGCCATCTTTGGAGATCATCAGCTATCAACAATCTCTGACACATCCTTTGTGGTGTTGGTATTTTGTGATGTTGTGACTTTGGGACCGACATGCTCACATTCTGGATCATGATATCTTCTCATCAGAGTAGCGGAAGCTTTAGTTGATTCATGATATTGGCAGCAGCGTAACAGAAGCATGGAGTGAAAATATCAGAGTCATTGATGCACTAATCATGATTTCTTTCGAGATGAAAGTGTTAGGTGAGCATGCGGCTATGGATTGACCGCTTCATTCTGATCAGCTGCAAACGTCGGGCGTACCTGCATACAACAGTTAGCAATAAATCGCACGAAAGTGTCTTTGATCACTTTCGTTGAATTGAGGTACACGGCCCACGGTTCCCCGTTGATCAGTACATGTACTGCCTGTAATCAGGTATAATTCCGAAGAATTTCCTTGACAGGGTTTCGCAGCTGTTCTAGCTGTTCTCAAACCGGAACATCTCAAAGAAGACAACACGGAGTGAGTGAACCAGCGAATTGAGATTCACTGATTGATGAAAAGAGATTTCAAAAACAATCGTGTATTGCTCAATAGAAATTGTTTTTGCAATACAACGAAGGTTTTATTGAAAATCAATTATCAATCATAAAAATACCTTTTGGTTTGAAAAATGAGTACACAGTCGATGTGCTAAAGGAAAGAGTTTATTAAGCACAACGACCGGTTTTTCAAAGGCATCCGTCAATCCATAACCTGAACCAGGATTGATTCAAGAGATTGAATCGCCCCATTGTTTCTGTTCAGTTGTCACATGGTTGATCTATATAATAGATCTCACATGCCACCTACCAGGAGCTTGTTTGATGTTGGCTCCAGAAGGCTTTCCATCTTCATTGTGAATATGTAAACACATCACTCAGATGTTCTGGCAATACCACAAGGATAATGCGTAGGACTCAAGATATAATCTCTCTTTCCACATTGTGTGAAACAGAGAGTCTTCATTGAAAGTGTCCTAATGAGATTTATTGATGATCTCGTGGCTCTAGACTCAATTTGTGCATATTTGGATCCTATGCCGGAGACTAGGGAGAGGGTCTCCTTATTCCATATCAACAATCTCTAAGAGAAAGTCGATAGATAATGTCGGTTCCCCGTGAGAATGAAACAAGTCCTTTTAAGAGGAACTTGAGTGGTTTGGAAAGTTGAAGTGCAGTGCGTCACTGGGTCCATGACGTCTTGTCTTCAATACCGATGTTACCATCAGTAGCATATGAAGTGAACCCGGTTTCTGCCCTAAGGTTGAATAAATGGAGGGCTATTTGTTTTCACCCTTTTCTCATTCAATTCTTTTTAATTCTTCAACCACTTCAGTGCTTACCGAGACTTCATAACTAGAACCTTGTTGGGTTTTTTCCAGTACTAGTTCAGTCTTAGTCCGCACTCTTCCCTTATCTCATTTTTCTCCTTTTATCATCATACATAAGGACTTCTACACTAACTAGTGGATTGTCCCTGGGTAGATCCCTCCGGTTCTGGCGGATCATGGGAACCAATACCTAACCTTATCATCCTTATATCACCGTACATTAAAGTAAAGTTGGTCGGTCTATTTTGGTACTGTTCATCTGCCATTGGGTCCAATAGAAACCATTTGAAAATCAATTCAGATACTTGTGATATATTATCAAAGCATTTTGTACTTGAATTGTTTTTGATATTTCTAGAACGAGAACTCCCCCTCAACATGTGCATCAAGTATTTGAAAATGTTTCGCACACGGAGGCAAGAGAAAGAATTAACTTCTTTGATTACCATTTTCTAAAAGATATCAACATCACTTCCCACATCAAATCAATTAGGTATAGCATTTCCGGGAAGGATGAGGTTTCCATAAATTCGCTCCCCCTCAATGTGTGCCTCAAGGTTTGAAAAGAGTTTTGCACATACTAGAGGGAACCTGCATATTGGGATGAATGATCACGTTGCAAATCAAAGGTTTAAGATAGATGCTCCCCCTCAACATGTGCATTGAAAATTTGAAATCGTTTGTCACATGTGGGAAGGACAGCATGTACATTTTTGTGAAACCATTTACCGAATTATCAGTTTAAGTCCAATTTAAATCACACATTCTCCCCCGATCACAATTATCAAAACATTTGAGATTTGTGATCTCGTATAGATTTAAATTGATTTTGAAAGCTTTTAAGGAGAATTGTGACTTGATTGTGAAAGCGTTTGAACTGATAAGGATCGGATTTTAAGACTTTAAACTCCATTGATAAAACATGCATGTATATCTTTTGAAAACAATTTAAAGCCAAATAACTTTTTAATTTAATTGAAATCATTCTCCCCCTCAATCAATGACATAGGTTGTTGATTGAGAGATAGAGATTTTGACAAATAGGTCCTGATGATTATCAAAAATAGAGATCGAGTTATTTTTCAAAGCATTTAGTTTTCAGCAGATAAATGTTTATAGAATCAGAGCATGGAATTTTGAAAACATGATAAAACATGGCTCTGTTCTTTCTTTAAAACCGGGTTATTGCCTGAAGATGACAATAAACCATTTCTCTTTCTCCCAAAAATATTTTTTGATTTTTTGATTTTTTTTTTTTTTTTTAACATTCGAACAAACATCTAAAGTCCCGTGTCATTCTTTGAATGACAGCACAAAGACCGTAGATATTATCGAACCGAGAAAAACATGACAAAATGACAATATTTTTTGAAGATTTTTCGAATTTTTCAGATTTTTATGGATTTTGAAAGTTTTATGATTTTCTATTTGATTTTAGAGGGTTTTATAATTTTGTATTTTGTTTTTCGAATAAATATTTACAAGAGATAGATGAAGATAGACCTTTACTCCTCGTCTTCCTCCTGAAGACGTTTGAGAGTTTCTGGTTGAAGGCTTTTCAAACCAAGTCGTGGAAGAATAAACTCAAAACGTTCTCTTGGAAGAGCTTTGGTGAAGATGTCTGCTAACTGATATTCAGACCTCACAAAATATAGTTCCACCACACCTTTTTCCACTTGTTCCCTGATGAAATGATGTCGAATGTCGATATGCTTTGCTCTTGAGTGATGAACGCTGTTGCATGAGAGAGCAATAGCACTTTTATTATCACAGTACAGAGGGATTTTGTTGAATTCAAAGCCATAGTCAGATAATTGAGATCTCATCCATAAGATTTGAGCACAACAAGATGACATGGCTATGTATTCAGCCTCTGTAGAGGAAATAGAAGTACTCATTTGCTTCTTTGAAGACCAGCTCACAAGCTTATCACCCAAAAACTGAGCACCTCCTGATGTACTTCGATGTGTATCTTGACAACCTGCATGATCAGCATCTGCATAGGCCGTTAGTGACATACCGGTGTCCTTCGGGTACCAAAGACCCATATTGATGGTTCCTTGGAGATACCGAAAGACCCGTTTAACTGCTTCAAGGTGCTTTTTAGTAGGCTTAGCCTGGTATCTAGCACACATGCAAACAGCGAACAAGATGTCTGGTCTACTAGCAGTGAGATACATCAGGGATCCAATCATACTCCGATATTTCGTTTGGTCAATCATGATCCCTGAGAGGTCCTCATCTAGTTTGGTTCGGTCAATCATGGGGGTGTCAACAGGGTCACTTGAATCAAATCCAAATTTTTTTAAAATCTCTGATGCATATTTAGATTGATTTATGAAAATGCCTCCGGAACTTTGTGAAATTTGTAATCCCAAGAAAAATGACATTTGTCCCATCATTGACATTTGAAACTTTGAACTCATTTCATTTGAAAAACGATCACATTCCATTGGGTCTGTCGAGGCAAAAATAATATCATCAACATAAATTTGAACATGAATCAAATGTTTGCCTGACTTCCTGGTGAACAAAGTAGGATCAACAGCTCCTTTGATGAATCCGGTTGATAGAAGAAACTTTGACAGTGTATCATACCATGCCCTTGGAGCTTGCTTTAAACCGTAAAGAGCCTTCTTCAAACGATAAACGTGAGTAGGATGCTCTTGATTCACAAATCCTTCAGGTTGGCTGACGTAGACGACTTCCTTAAGATCTCCGTTCAGAAAAGCCGTCTTTACATCCATCTGATATACCACCATGTTCTTACTAGCAGCATTAGCCAGAAAGATTCTGATTGCCTCGATTCGAGCAACTGGAGCAAAAGATTCTTCAAAGTCTATACCCTCCTCTTGACGGTATCCTTTAGCAACTAATCGAGCCTTGTTCTTCAACACATCACCATGCTCATCAAGTTTTACTTTGAAGATCCATTTTAGAGCTATAATCATAGCACAGTCTGGAGCAGGTACTAACTCCCATACATCAAGACGATCAAACTCATGAATTTCATCTTGCATGGCATTGAACCAGCTATCTTCATTCATAGCAGTTTTAACATCTTTTGGTTCGATCTTAGATAGTACGGAGTTGAAGAAGCACCATAAGGCATCGGTTGCGAGTTGCTTCCGGGTTGATACAGGACGAGAGGGATTTCCAATGATGTTGTCTAAGGGGTGATCGTGAGTCCATTTTTTGAGGTGTTCATGTGGCTGTTGTTGAGGAACTGAGGTAGCTGAGTCGATGTCTCCTGAAGAAGATGGTTCTGATGATGATTCAGGAGTACCAAATATGTTTTCAAATGGAGCATCTTCAGGAGTTGCAAAGGGATTAACTTCATCATTGATGCCAGAAACATTTCCATGATGTACATTTGAAGAATGATGATTTGTTGATGAGACTGAAGGATCAGCAGCAGGTGCTTCTTGACTTAAAGATATTGAGACTGAAGGATTGACTTCATTCACAGGAATATGAGCAACCTCTGATGTAGGGATCAGCACCTCATTAGTAATTGAATCATACAGTTCATCAAACATAGGATCAAACAATTTCTTTACATCATCTTCAGATGGAGGTACATATGGAGTTTCTTGAGAAGAGTTTGGAACAAGAGATGCACCAATGGGACTGTCTTGAAGTGCGGGTCCTGAGCTGGAGTGTCCAGGAGCCATTTGACCGGTCAGCTCATCAAACGTAACGTGTATTGTTTCCATGATGTTTCGGGTTCTTTTGTTGTAGATTCGGTATCCCTTTTTGTTTGGTGCGTATCCTACAAATACTCCAATGTCAGCTTTAGCCCTAAGTTTCCCTAAGTCTTGACCCTCATTAGTTGGATAGCACAATGCACCAAACACACGAAGGAAAGAGAGATTAGGTTTTCTGTTGTGGACAAGTTCATATGGAGTTTTTCCATGTACAGTGTGGATTAGGGAACGATTTTGTGTATAGCATGCAGTGGCGATTGCTTCAGCCCAGAGAAACATTGGAACCTTTGAGTAAATCAACATTGTTCTAGCGGCTTCAACCAGAGTACGATTTCGTCTTTCAACTACACCGTTCTGTTGAGGAGTTCGTGGAACACTTCTTTGATGACTGATTCCAACGCTTTCATAGAATTCATTAAGTTGTTTGTTGACAAACTCAGTTCCATTGTCTGTTCTGACAATTCTGACGGTTTTGTTTAGTCGAACCTGCAGCTGTTTGATGAGTTTGATGATGATATCAGGAGTTTCATCCTTTGTCCTTAAGAACTTGACCCAGGTGAATCTAGAGTAATCATCAACCACAACTAACACATATTTCTTCCCAAAGATATTCTGCACCCTCATTGGTCCACATAAATCCATATGTATCATATGAAGAACTTCTGTGACAGAGTTAGTAGGTTTGGGTTTATGGGCATACTTCTTGCTTTTTCCCAATTGACATGCTGAACAAAGATGATCCTTTTCATACTTTAGTCTAGGTAAACCTACCACTAAGTCCTTTCTGGAAAGATCGTTGATGGTGCCGAAGTTCAAGTGATTGAGACGACGATGCCATAACCATGACTTTGTTTTTGAAGCCTTTGATAATAAGCAGATTGGAGAAGCCCTCATCATGTCATCGATAGAGATGGTGTAAAGGTTTGACCCACGAGTTCCTTTTAACAGTTCCTTACCATTAAGATCTCTAACAAAGCAGGTATGTTTTCTGAAGGCAACTTCTAGATCAGAATCACAGAATTGACCAACAGAGAACAGATTATGACCCAAACCTTCTACATAGTAAACTCTGGAGATGACACTATCACCAACAACATAGTCTCCATAACCCATAATTGCACCGAAATGATCATTACCAAATCTAACAGTCCCGATGAATTTGCTCACGAAGTTCATGAGCCGTGACCGGTCTCCAGTCATATGCTTGGAACAGCCTGAGTCCAGGTACCACAGAACGATTTGAACGATCTGCAGTTGAACACAGACAAGAATGGATAACTGGATAATTGGGATCCCCATACAAGAATGGGTTCCATTTGGTTAGTAACAATGTTTGGAACACCCACATCAGAAATAGAAGCATTCATATTAGAAAGTGAGGCAATGGAGTCGTTGTGAATAGATGCAGTACTAGTGACAGTATTAGCCCTGTTCACAGTGTGATCACTTCTTAAGGGAATAGTTCTACCAGTAGGCATCCATTTCCTAGTGGGCATTATCTGATTAGTCTTAAGACCAACAGGTGTCCAATAAAAGCCTATTTTACTGAATGTTCTTCCTGTGGGTTTCCACTGTTTTCTAACTTTCTTTCGTTTTTGCCTTTTTGCCTTCTTAGCATGAATTTTAGCATTAACAGTATTAACTGGACAATTAACATCATTAGGCAGAACAGTAACACCACATTCATGATTAGAAACAGAATTCAAGCAGACATCAGTACAAGGTTTGCAAATAGTATCTGAATCCGAATTAATTACAGTACGCCTATGGCAAATACTAGAATCAACACGATTCGTCTTATTCAATTCAAACTTAAAGTTCCTAGATTGTTCTTCTACTCTTTTCCAGTGCACATTCTTAGCTTGCGAGGTCCTATCATTCCTTGTATTGTCTTGAGACTTTGACCTGCTCCCTTTAATGTCACTGATTGCTCCTGTAGATGGAATGGGAACATTAGTTTGTTTTACTACTCTTTGCACCACCTGTTTAGATGTGCTGGGATCTGATCTACATGCAGGTGCACTACGGTTCACATTCTTAAAACTAGAGGTACTATGATTTGTATTCCTAGAAGGCACACTTGAGTTCTCTTTCTTAGCATTGACAGATCGGGAATCTGAACTACTTAAAGGTACACTATGGTTCAATTTCAAAACATTGGGAATCGAATGCATATCATACTTAGCTTTAGGCATTGAGCATGGAATCAAAGGATTAACTCTCTCACCTAATGACTTTGGGCATATTGTGATCAAGCATTCTAAGATTTCTTGAGATCGTTTGGCATATAAGCATGCATGACCAATTGCATTATCATGAGGTTTCTCTAGCTTATCCTCTTCAACAATCTCACGCAGACATTCTAGGCAATCCTTAAGGGATGAGAAGTATGTTTGAATGGCAAGTTTGTTGTTCCTTAGATGAGGAGGGACATATGTCACAGATAAAGCATATTTATTACAAGTGTGATCCTTTGATACAACATTCTCCCCATTGGTCATTGGCATTTTCCCTTTTACCTGACTCTTCAGATTCTCAATTTCCTTTTGCAATGAAGTTATTTGTTCGTTGTTTTTGTTACGAGTGACTTTAATTGATTCAAACAACTCATTGAAATGACGTTTAACCTTTTCATTTTCTTCTAGAAAACTTTCGTTTTCCTTTTGTAAAGCATTTACTAGGTTTTGAAGATGAAACGTTTGAGAATTCTGAGAATCTAAAGGAGGAGGTATTTGGGAGCCTGTCATATTGTTCGTTTGACCCTTTAATTGAGAGATTTGGGCTTTCAACTTTCTGATCGTGTTGCACTGAGCTTGAATCTGTTCATCACGTTTGTTAATTTGAAAAACTGCATCAAACTCTGGAGCATCTGAAGATGTCTTGATATTTGAAGTTTTGACATTTTCTTTGAGATGTTGATATTTTAGTTGTAAATTAAAATACTCAACTTCTAGTTTAGAAAAATGTTTAACCAAAGTGTCGTGATCATCCAGTTCAATTTTCTCGTTTAGTTTAGAATTAGTTTTTTCAAGCTCAATGACACGATCATGGGAGACTTTCAGGGCAACAGATAGTTCATGAATTTTGGAAGCATTAATAGAGCAATTTGAAGCAGTGAAAAAAATATCTTGAGCAACACATTTAGTAATAAGAGTCTCATTTAAGGTATGCAAGTTCTTCCTCTCAATCTCATTATATTTTAGTGCACGCTCATAATCACTAACTTCAACAACCATTGCATCAAATTCCTTTTCCGTTCCCTTAATATCAGTTTCTATTCCCTTTTTAAGACTCTCAAAGTGATCTTTTAGAAGTTTAAAGAAGGGCATGACCTCAGTCAAATAACATTCTTTCATTTGTTCAAAACCCCTTTCTCCTTCAGTTATACCTGTGGGTGTGATCCTTTTCTTGCAAGTTTTCTCAAAATCAACAAATAGTTGAAATATCACGTATTGGCTAATTAATGTCTTGCTTTTAGTGGCAATTTTTCTAGGTACAAGATGCATTGGTGTATTAGGAGGATACACAGTTGCTCTAGGCATTTTCCAAAGGGGAGGGTTAGTTTCAACAATATTTTCCGCTTTCTGCTTATCTAAATCTTTTTTCCAGAAGACTTGTTCGGGAGTCAACAAAGTCTGAGGCTTAAACTTGTTTAAGGAAATCCAGTTTTCCTTCTTATAATCATGAGGAGTGATATTTATGTTTTTCTCTTTGCATTTGGGATCATTTTGTTTCTTATTCATCTTTTCCCTAGTGATTTCATCTGATTTCTTATCTTCCTCAGTGCACTCAACGCAACTAGGTTTTTGCCTAGGCTTAAGGATTTCATCACCATCATAAAGCACCTTATGAGCATTTCTAGCCTTTTTAATTACCTCTGGATTCGGTTCCTCAACAAGGGGAATGCTATGCTTATCGCTTAAGACTCGATGTTTAGTGACCATGTGAGCAGTCTGAATGGTGTTTCCTTGTATGTACAACTTGTTCTCAAGTTTGTTTTTCAAAGTTTTCAGATTAGAAAAATCTCTCAAGAGTTTTGATTCCTTTGCATTAAATTCTTGCTTAAGCATTTTCAAATTTTCTTGAAGTTCTTGTTTTTGTTTAGCAGTTTTAGAAAGTTTTTCTTGCAAGGAATTTAATTCTTGTTTCAATACTTCTTCTCTAAACTTACTTTTTCTAATTACTGTACTCACTTGGTCATCCATTTCCTGCTCACGAGTGGTCAACTCAAACTTAGCACGTTGTTCATAAATAGCAACACGTTCTTTATAGGCATTTAGTTCAGAAATTATGGAATCATCAGGAGCACATGCAGTGTATTCATCAAAGACATAGTCATTGTTGACTGCAGAAGATGCATCACTTGGTACAACTTCACTTTCACTTTGTTTCACGTATTGATCGTATGGGACAATATTGTTATTACCCATATTTTCAACATTTGATTCAATAGTTTCGGTTAATTGTACTTTGTTATGCATCTGTTGCACATCAGCATCATCGTATAGTTTTAATACCTCTGAGATGAGTTTGTCCTTGGATGGGCCAGCTTGTGGTGAAGAAGAGACGTTGGGAGAAACCATTGGAGAAATGCTAGCCATAAAAATTGTGTGTGCAGTAGGTCCATCATCCACATCAGAGTCGTAAGCATCGCAGTCACCGACTTGAAAGGCATTTTGATGATTGTGACCTATCTCCTGATTAGGCTGCTCATCTACATCTGCATCATAGGTCTTGGCATTGCCCTCAGCAAGAAACAACAATTCCTCTTCATTGAGAGCAGCACCATTGTCCTGAGCTTGTGCCAGCAGCATCTTATCTCTGAAGTATTCAGCATTCTGTGGACGCTTTGGAGATGTGCAGTTCCTTGCAATGTGTCCCTCACCACCACAGTTATAGCATTTGATTGGCTTAGCTTGACCTTGGTTACCATTCCTTCCTCGATTCTGGTTGCCAACATAGCCTCTCCCAGCTCCACCTCGTCCCTGATCATACTGTCTTTCCTGAACTGGTTGCACCACGATCCTTCCATCTTTAACAGTGGCTTGATTGTGTGGGTTAGATGCAGTTCTGAGGTTGTTGTTGGTTTGTGGGAGAGTATTCATATTTGACTAATGAGGAGAGCTAGTTGATTAATGAAGCTACCCACGTGAGCATCAGCATCAGCTTGTTTGTACATAGGATCAGGAATGAGTTTGTGATTACCATTACCCAAGGGAATGACTTGTGATGCTTTGGTTGTGATTCCGATGTTTGAGTAGAAAGCTGTAGAGTCATTAGATGAGCTTGTCTCTCCCTGGTTAGTTTTGAACTGATTGAGAATTAATTTTTCAAACATAGCATGTCTCTCATTCTGAAGGAGGAAGGCATAGAGTTGCTCATAGTTTGTATTCTTCAATCCTTTAGTGAGCTTCACAGCGGTAACAAACTTGTGCCATTCGGGATTCATGTTGTTCACAAATTTTGAGTTCAACTGAATGTTAGGCATAGTCATTCTGATGTTCCTCATGTCATTAACTAACTTATGAAATCTCACATAGTACTCATAGACATTCTCATCTGGTTTCATCTTGAAATGCTCAAATTCGTCATAGAGTTGGGATTCTCTGTCTTCCATCGTTAATTCAGAACCTGAGAGAAGCATCTTAACATTGTCCCAAACTGCCTTAGCATCTGTGTTATGATTGATCAGCTTGTAGATGTCTTTAGGAAGACCTTGAAGAACAATGTTTGAAGCCCTGATATCTGCATCGAATCTCTTTTTCTCTTTATCATCAAGCTCATCATACATCTTAGGTCTGTCCATTCCGTAAACAGGAGTACCATCTTCATTAGTATCAAGTATGTCTCTAGTCGTCTCAACTCGATATGGTCCTTCATCAATGGATTTGAGAATGTTGACACCATTTTCCTTTTCCAAGGCAATACAATCTGATTCGTTGAGCCCAAGATTCGTAGTCAGTTCTGTCAAGCATGGGTGGACGAGTATCTGAACCAGCTGCTTGTACATCCTCGGCAACAGTGGAGATGACAGTAGGGACGTTGGTAGACATGTTAACAGATTATACGGGATTTTATAACTCTATGATTAAACCGGGAAATAGATTCTTTCACGGGATTTTACTAAATCAAGAGAAAACCGTAAACAATCACTCAAGTCGCTAGAAGATAATACACTAAGTCGCTAGAAAATAATGCACTAAGTCGCTAGAAGTTAATGCACTAAGTCGCTAACCTTAATTCGCTACACCCCTAAGTCGCTAGAGTCCCAAGTCGCTAGACAGAAAAGCAAGTCGCTAAGTAGTAACTCGCTACAGACCAAGTCGCTAGCCAAATTTTGACAGCAATTCGCTACACAAGTCGCTAGAGACACAAGTCGCTAAAAAGCAACTCGCTACAGACTAAGTCGCTACCACAAGTCGCTACCCGTAGTGGAGAGTCCACTACTTGTACTTTAACTCGCTAGATCTAACTCGCTAGTTCCAACACTGTAAGTCGCTACAAAAATGTGAAGCAAGTCGCTACCAAGAAAGTATTCCGTGAGCTAAGTCGCTAGCTTGAAAAACCATATAAATATCACTTTTCAATCCAAAAACAACCCAACCAAGATGATTCAAGCTTACCAAATGAAAACCTAAACACTTTTGATGATTCTAAACATAAAAGTACCAACAAAATTCAAACTTTAACACAAGAAATCAACCAAATGATGCAAAAACCACTAAACTTTTTCAAACTCAAAAACCACCTAAAAACCACTAGAAATCCAAAGATGTGCAAGATATGATCTAACCATGGCTCTTGATACCAATTGTAAGATATAACTTTTCACATGCACATCAAACCATAACACAAAGTAGCATATAGATGGAATTCTAGAGAGAGAAAGTTAGAGGTTTAGGGAACTTAGTGAGAGAAAGTGAAAGATATTATTATGAGCTCCAACTCTCTACCTTGGGAGGTAGAGAGTATTTATAGTCTTACATAAATCGCCACACTTTGGGCTGTGGATCAGGCATACAGTGGGTAAAGACCCGTCCGTCCTCCACGGTGTTACTTAACTAAATACTACTAAACTTAAATGAACTACGACTACTAGCTTTCTAACGATTACATATACTTGAGGTGACCAACTCTTTAATACTGGGAATTTCTAATTCCTAACAGTGACCAAAAGCCATATATGGTCACACTAAATGTTTTGTCACACATTCGTTAAGTGTAGCCAAAATCCAGTACATATGTTCACGTAAGTTAATATGTGTGTTTAAAGTTTAGTTTGTGTTAGCTTGCCGAAAGCTAATCTATAAAGTCACATTTGTTACTAACACCGTGACCAAATGCCATATATGGTCACACTAAACGTTTTGTCACACATATTATTCAAGTGTAGCCAAAATCCAGTACATATGGTCACGTAACTTAATATGTGGCCATTGGATGATGAATAGCCACTCAAAATACACGTTTCCTCACTTTAAACACCATATGGTCACACTTATTAACACTTTTAGCCACTTTATGGTTAATTGTATGTGACTAAATACCCAAAACAAACATGCTTTGTGTGACTAAATGTTAGAAAAGGCCACACAAACATAAAATTCATGTGGCCATTGGATGATCAATAGTCACACAAAATACACCTTTCTTCACTTGAAACACCATATGGTCACACTTATTAATACTTTTAGCCACTTTATGAGTAATTGTATGTGACTAAATACCCAAAACAAACATGCTTTGTGTGACTAAATGTTACAAAAGGCCACACAAACATAAAATTCAAGTGGCCATTGGATGATCAATAGTCACACATAACACACATTTCTTCACTTGAAACACCATATGGTCACACTTATTAACACTTTTGGCCACTTTATGATAAATTGTATGTGACTAAATACCCAAAACAAACATTCTTTGTGCGACTAAATGTTAGAAAAGGCCACACAAACATAAATTTGATGTGGCCATTGGATAATCAATAGTCACAAAAAATACACGTTTCTTCACTTTAAACACCATATGGTCAAGTTTGTTGCATTTATTGTGCTGTTAATGAAAATGTGGGTTTGTAGGTGATGGCTTTTATAGTCACATTGATATGCACACACATTAACACTTGTGCAACACCACAATATACTAAACTTGGATAAATCCAAACTAATTATATATATGAAGAACTCTTTAACAACGAGTACTTGATTGTTAATGCGGAATCTTAACAACAAGCAAGAAGAACACAAATACTATTTCACTAATAAACTTATTTTATTAATATTTCTATTCGTCTAAGTACAAGTTCATTTCACTATACTTTAGGGTTCCTTTATACACTTAGGAAAACCTAGTATACAAAACGTGTAGAAGGATATAGATATCTCTTCCTAAGATATCTCTACGCGTACATATGCCTTCCCTAAACTCTAATAAACTATTATGTTTTTCATAAACAGAACTAACTACGAATACTACCAGACTTAACTGTTATACTGCCAGTATTATTGCTGTTGAGCTTTTGATTCAATTAACCTCAAAAGCTGATAGCATGCATCATCCTTTCTTTCACCAAAAAGCTTCTTCTCAAGCATAGCCCTGCAAATACTGTTTGGAAGTGGATACTCCACTTCTGTAAGCATATAAAGAATTGCAGTTTCTAATTCCAAATAGTGCACCTGACAAGTGTGGAAATATCTCCATCTGATCACTTTTTCTTGACAGGCCAGCTTCCACATTTCATCATCAGCATCTGGTGTCTCAAACATGGTCTTCAAGTCACCCCAAAGGACTCTTTCATATTCCTCTTTAGGTCTCTCGTCACCATGCTTCTCCATCATCAGCTGGTACATGGTCTTCAAATCATCCCTGGACAAATCACTCAATAAACCAGGAAAGTTCACATATATAGTGTCTGTGTGATTTTCCCTTACTATCAGGTAAACTACCCTTTTCCCATTTTTGATGGTCTGAACCTTTGCAATCTTAGCAGGAAGTGCTGAACCTGTAGGAATGGAGCCCATGGTAAACTCTTCTGATGACGGTTCATCAACCTTATCCTTCATGTACTCTTCCACTTCCTTCTTAACATTTGTATTATCCTTTTTCACTCCTTTCTTTCCAGTGGATTTCTTCCTTGTCATATTCAAAACTGGTTGCTTAACCTCATCTTCCTCCTCTTTCTTTACAGTTTTTGGCTTATCACCAAGTTTTTCAGCTTCAGCAACCTTTTCAGTCTCTGCAATCTTGTGCTTCTTAGCATCCTTTGGTTGAAGATTGTAACCCTTCCTTTTAAACGTTGAAGCTTCCAACTCTGAATCCATTGGAATAAAATTTTTATTTTGGTACATTACTTTTTCAAATTCTGCTTTTAGTTCATCATTCTTCAATTTCCTTAACTGGCTCAACTTCCAGGTAGGATTCCCTTGACTTTTGACATAGTGGATCATATAATCCCTTTGCTCAGCTTTGGTCATGGGTCTGTTCATCCTTTCTCTTTGTCTCTGCTCTCTGAGAAGCCTCTTCTTCGCATTAATAATCTCAACCAATTTACTTGCATAGTCTTCTCCACCAATATCAGGAAGGATATCTCTGTTTACTAATAATCTTGCATTTATAGTATCCCATTCTTTATCAGTGTAGAATTTGGCAGATTCCAGAACTTCAGCTTTCCTTTTCATTTGTTCTTTAGTTAATTGTGGTTCCTCCTGCAGAGTTTTGGCAATCAGCTCATCATCCCTTGTTTGTTCTGCACATTTAGCTTCTTCAGCCGCATCCTCTGCTTGAATCCTAGCAATCTCAGCAAAGCTAGCTTCCTCTTCTGCGAGTTGCTTTTTGGTCTTCACTGGCTCAGAAGATTCTTGCACTATTCCTTTGCCTTCCCTATGCACAAACTCCTCACCAGTACTACCTGGATCACTACCAGGATTAATATGTTCAGTACTTGTATTAACTTCAGCATCAAAGCCAGTATTAAAATCTTCATCAAAAGCAGATTTAATTTCAGCACCACCAGACTTATCGTTAGTAAAGTCACCAGACTTATCCACTCCACTAGAACTTGCAGCTTCTTTATCCAGTCTCTTCTTAAAGGATTTCTTGTGATTTAAATTCTTAACCAAGATTTCAGCTGCTTCCAATCCTTGAGGACTAATTTGAGTTTCCTCAGAGGATTCCTCACCTTCTAAGTCTGTAATGTCTATCCCTGTCTGTTTGAATTTCCCCTCCAATTTCTTAACTCTTTTGCGAGTAGTCCCCAGTGACTTCTTGGTCTTCAATTTTTTCTCCAACTCATCAACCCTTGAAATCAGTTGTGGAACCAGTTGAAGTAGATCTTCCATAGATAAGGAACTGGGTTCTGCTGTAGTAGTGGGTGTTGGAGGTTGTGGTTGAGGAATCACTGGTGGTTCTTCCTTATGGACTGAAGGTGAAGGTGGTGGGGGTGTTGGTGTCCTCTGTTAAAACTCTGTTTTTTAGGTTCAGATGTAGGTTGAGCCTGAGCTTCTGATGTAGCAGTAGGAGATGGAACAGATGTAGATGTACCTTTAGGGTCAGTAGCAACAGAAGGCAACATAACAGACAAAAGTGGCTTGTGTGCCCCTTCAAAACCCCTTTTCATATTACCAAATATCTTTTTAGTGAAAGGGAGAGCAATGTAAGGATGTTTTCTTGTTGTTTCAACATTTAAGATCATTTGCAAAAATCTTGGGTACATCAAAAACTTTTTCTTATTCTTGGAATTAGCAACCATGGCATCAAAAATCATTTTTGAAAAATTGAAGAGTCTGCCAGTGGAGAGACAGACCAATGCAGAAGCAATATTGCTTCCAAATTGATCCCATCCACCACTTTTAGAGCTCATACAATGTAAAATATGATGCACAAGGAAACGCCATTGTGGCGTAAAATGACTCTTCCAAAAAGTGAATGTTCCATCAGTTGGATATCCAATCTTTTCCAATCCCTGAAAGAGGTCATGATTTGCCAACATTGAAATCCCTGAGGCATCAGCCAATTGAAGCTTGCTTCTGACTGATTCCTCAGTGATTGAATACTCTAACGTATCAATAGTTGCATTTAACTCTAGTGTCCCATCAGCAATAGTTCTAGCAGTAGCAGTCTGCCAGAACTGTTTGACTAGGGAATCATAGATAGTTGGATTATGAGTAAGGGCATACCTGATATGACTACCCTTTAGAAAGTCCACTATCTGCTCGAAGCCTGTGCTTTCAGCAGGCTTTTTGAGAAATCCCACTTGATTGTGCTTGTCTACAAACTTTAATTGTGCCATCTTTTATGTTAATTGAATTACTGGTAGTGCAGGGCAATTAGGGTTTAGTGCTGGTGAGGAGACTTAATCGAAATAAAATAATTAAACTTTTAAAGATTAGGATAAAGTAATTAAAGGATAAATATGATTTCTAAAAATAAAAATTATCCATATAACTACTTCTGACCATCTAAAATTAGGTAACGGTACTATTTAAACAGTAAAAATCGTTTTTTATTTTTTGCACTACCAGACTAAAGAATGGTCAAACAGACTTAAAAATGACATCACCAGAATTAACTCTGTACTATAGCACATCAACTAGCACAGCTTCCATACATCTCCAATCTGTGAGAATTCTTTCTTTTCAACATATCCTTAAACAAAAAAATATACCTAACAGATTTAACTAATATTAAGTCTTGTATTATAAACATAAATTCTTAAAAAAGTACAAAAAATCAAATGTCTATATGCTTTAAAAGAGTGAAATATGATAAAGGTAGAGTGTGACAACTTGACCATAACATGGTTCACTTGGACTTTCGTATAACAACACCTCCACAGTCGGTTCGATAGTAGTCAGTTCGTGATTCGTTACCCAAGTCACGTCGATCCACACGTGGCAATATGTTATCATTGTGCTGGTGAATGACGGTACTAAATTCCTCATCGGCTTCGTCATACTTATCTTTGTAATTCTTGGGAGGTGTCTTAAACACAATAGACAATTTTTTATCTACCTGGTCTTTCACATAAAACACTTGTCGTGCTTGTGCGGCTAATATGAACGGATCAACCTTGTGGCCTAAACTATTCAGGTCAACCAATGTATACCCTAGAGTAGTATCGCGTTTCACACCACCAGCTTTGTGATTAACCCAGTCACATTTGAAAAGAGGAATTTGCATGTAACGGTAATCTAGTTCCCATATCTCCTGTAAAACCCCATAATAATATGCTTTTCTTGTGGTTGCAACTTCTTTAGATATGTGGATATCTAATGCCTCAACACTAACCCCACTGTTATGGTAAACTTTGCCTTCATGATCTTTCGTACGAAAAGTATACCCATTGATGTGATATGAATCGTATTTCACTACGGTGGCGCGTGGTCCATAGGATATCCACCTTACAGTTTCTGATACACTTTCTTTGTCGATTTGTAACTCTCTCTCAACCTGAATTTCATTAGAAGTATATATTAGCTCAAAACAATAAGTACACCAATTTTCAGATCAAAATGAGCTGAGAAATAAGGTTTAGAAAGGGTATGTTGAGTAACATAAGATTAATTACTTCTTTGCGTAACCAATTGGCAAAAGATTTGTTGTGCTCATTCTCTAGAAATGCTATTCGTTTACCCGGGTTTTCTGCTTTCAAAACTTGCTTGTGTCGCCTGAAACAACGTGTTTGATTATTATATTTGATACATCATTTAATTTTCAGTAACGAAATAGACATGTGTTAGTAAGACTTACTCGATATACGGTACAATTTCATCTTTATTATTTATTACATACAAATGTGCTTTCTGAAAGAGTTCCGCAGAAACTTCAGTTGATTTGCCGGCCGACAATGGCTTTCCTTCCTCATTTTCATCTGTTTCATGTTTATCAGGTGGGATACCAACAGTTTTCATGGATTTATGATATTCGCTAAAAAACTCTATTGTTTCTTCCGCAATAGTCTCCTCAGCAATGCATCCTTCTGGTCTATTTCTGTTCCGCACATGTCCTTTAATAACCTTCATACATCTTTCGAATGGATACATCCACCGAAAGCATATGGGACCGCATAATTTTACCTCCCTAGTTAGGTGCACAGTCAAATGTATCATAATATCAAAGAATGATGGAGGAAAGAACTTCTCGAGTAGGCATAGTGTCACTACCAGTTCTGCTTGCATATTATCTAGTTCTTGCAATATTATTTCTTTGCAACATATTGATTTAAAGAAAAAGCAAAACCTGATAATAGCATATCGTGTGGGTGGGTGCATGATTGAACGTATTGCAATTGGCAGAAACTCTTGCATTAGCATGTGATAGTCATGCGATTTTAGGCCAATGAGCTTCCTATCCTTTAGGCTGACCAAAGAAGAGAAATTTGAACAATAGCCTTGTGGTACCCTGATGTTGTGTAAAGTTTCACAAAAAATATCTTTTTCAGCATTCGTTAATGTGTAACCTGCTGGAGGTAGTGTTGTTTTGTCTTGTTCTTGCATAGCAAACAACTCTTGTTTTACCCCCAACTCAGCCAGATCCAATCGAGCATTCAGTCCATCTTTCATCTTTCCTGGAACATGTAGCAAAGTTCCGACGAGACTCTCAGCAACATTCTTTTCTACATGCATAAAATCAATACAATGTGGAACAGAATTATGCCTCCAATACCTAAGTTTTCGATACCAAATGTTGAATTTCTTCCAATACGCACCGTTTTTTCCGTTTACTTGGCTTGAACTACCCTCTACTTCTGTTATGTTTCTTTTCTGCTTTTGAATCTTCCCACCTCTACCTCTCGTATCTTCTTGGTTTTCTGATGCATTATTGTTTGTTCGTTTTCCTTTTCCCCACTTATTTTCAATATGTTGTACCTCGTTGTATATTTTTTCCCCGGTCATTGGGTTTGGAGCCGGGAGAAATTCTTGTTGTCCATTAAATGCCTTCCTTTGCCTTCTGAACGGATGGTCATATGGTAGATATCGTCTGTGACCAACATAACTTTGCTTGGATGAGGCAGAAAGTCTAACACAGTTTGTATCTTTCCCACATACTACACAACCTTTGAATCCACTGTACGGGCAGCCACATAATGTACCAAGTGCAGGGTAATCATTTATTGTCCATAACACAACGGCACGTAGATTAAAGTTATCTTTTGTGGATGCATCATATGTATCAACCCCTGTATCGAATAAGGTTTGCAAATCATCAACAAACGGTTCTAAAAAAACATCGATATCATTTCCCGGGTATCCCGATATTAATACCGAAAGCATGATAAACTTTCTTTTCATACACAACCATGGAGGAAGGTTGTATATGACCGTTAAAACTGGCCATACACTGTGATGCCTATTTCCCGAGTTGACGTCAACCCCATCAGCCGATATTCCTAGCCGTAGATTTCTTGGATCTTCAGCAATTTCGGGGAATTTTTCATCTATGGTACGCCATGCCTTTAAATCTGCGGGGTGACGTAACACACCATCGGTTATCCTCCGTGTCGCGTGCCATCTTAAATCCTCTGAAATACTTTCTAGCTTAAATAGTCGTTGCAGTCTTGGTATAATTGGAAAGTACCACATTACCTTCGCTGGAATGTTTTCGTACACTTTCTTAGTCTTATTATCCACCTTCCATCTTGATATCCCACAAGTTCGACACGCAGTCAAATCCTTGTCACCCTTCCAGTAAAGAAGGCAGTTGTTGATACATACATGTATCTTTTTGTATCCTGATCCCATCAATTTCAAATATTTTTTGGCTTGATAAGTTTTTTCCACCATTTCGTTACCAGCAGGCAGCATCTTCTTTAACAATCCTAGTAATTCAGTAAAGAACTTATCAGAACATCCGTACTTACCCTTCAAGTTGAGTAGTTTAACTATTGCGGACATCTTTGTGAAGTCAGGACATCCTGCGTAAAGAGGCTTCTCTGCGTCTAATAATAATTGTTGAAACTTGACAAGATCATCCTCATCAAAATTATCTTTTGTAGCATTAACCATTTCTACTGTTGCTGGGGCATCTGTTGGAATATCTGAAGCAAAATCCGTGTCGTCAACAAACTCTGTTGTAGCGTTAACAGGTGTTTCGGTACTTATTGATGACTCATCCTTCTCTCCATGTTTAGTCCAGTTTAGGTACCTTAGATCAAACCCATTGCTGAATAAATGGAACTGCACTTTCTCCACTTGATGCTCTATGTGGTTTAAACAATCTGTACACGGACATGGCATTGAAAGATCATTTTTCTTAACTCGTGGGTCGATGTTCCCCATCTTCCGCAAGTTGTGTACTGCATAATCAATAAACGCTGCTACTCCATCAACATAAGATTTGTTGGTCCTATTAGTTCCTATCCAAGACTTGTCCATGTTTATAAATGTGTCCCACTTATCCAAGCAGCAATGTTTATAAATGTAGTCCCTGCAGGCATGTTAAAAAGACAGTCCAAGTTATTGAAGATTATACAAGACAACATCAAACTTCAATTGATGATCTTAAAAGTTAAAAAAGACATTCCAAGTAATGAGGATAGCTCAAAGATTGAATGTCGTATTGAATTATGCTAAGAATTGAATAAAGTCTAATGAAACAGTTCCTAAAGGGATGTTTGGGTCAAGGAAAAATAAGAAATTAACTAGCTAAATTATGGTTCCATGTTCATGTGGTACAGGCTTAACAGGGTTTCTTAAATTTTTTAACCAATTAACTATCTAAATTTAACAAGAAACTGACATAATTTACAAGAGGATATCTCGAAACAAATGTTCAATTATAATACGCTTAACAGGGTTATTTTATGTGTTAGAACGATGTGTACAAAAGGAAGATAACAATACTTACCAGTGGTGACGGGACTGGTGGGTCTATGACGGGAGAGTTGTGGTGGTGGCGGGATTTGTAGTGAGATGAGAGGGAGGTGTGGCGGTACAGGAGGAGGGCGAGGAGGAGTTAATTTTTGCAATTAGTTTGAAATGCCTTGATGCAAACTTTGGGGGGAATAAATTTAATTTGTGGGGGGAATTTTAAATTTGCTTAAATTTTTGAAAATTTTTCATATTAGTTTAAAAATGTTTTTTCTCTTATGATTTAATGATTTTTTTCATTTAATTAGTTTAAAAAGGTTTTTTATTCATAATAAATAAAATAAAATTCAGAAAAGTATAATTTAAAATATATATATATATATATATATATATATATATATATATATATATATATATATATATATATATATATCTCTATATTATATATAACAGGAGGCATTTGGCATTAATGTCACCTCAATGTCATGTCAATGCCACCTCAATGCCACGTCAATGCCACCTCAATGCCACATAATCCAATTTAATGCCACATAAGCATTTGTTGTCCAACTAAGCAATTAATTGTTAAATTTAGGAATTTTATTAATTTTTTTTGTAATTTTCGGATTTTTCTTAAACATTTTTTAAAATTGTTTATAAAAAAGGTTCCATGCAAGGATTGAACCTTGGTCATTTTGATAAATAACATGTTTGTTTACCACTAAGGCAACATGATTTTTTGGAATATTTGTTGCAAGGCCAAAATTATAAATCTATGCAACCAATTATATAGGAGAATCCCTACAACTTAGGTAGCCCTAAACAAAACATATACATTAAAAATTCGGTTCATTCATATTTTTTTTTGTCAGCCGTACCTCTTTTTTCCTAGAAACCCTAATGGTCTCTCTAATATTTTTTTACATATTGTTGGTTTCTTTGCTGCCTTTTGCAGTTTGGTTGTGATGGTTCAAGAAGTAGATAACATCAATGATCCAGTGTACTCTGTTCACAGATAAAACACATGATTTACGTTTTTTTTTTTTAATTTTTGCAGAGGCAAACCACAACCTTCTTTTGATCAGGTTGGTTTGTGATAACTGCTTCTTACATCGTTGTATCTTTTCAATAGCCAGTTACATATTATACTTCATAGACTCCACTTACTCATATTTATTAATTCTCTTCATTTACTACAGGTTTTGCAGGAGTTTTATATGGACTCAGTTCCATGCACTATAATGAGAGACTCATGTATCATGTTAAGCACAAATATTGGTTTGACATCTACAAGGTATGTATTCATTAGTCTCAATTAATTTTGCTAATAAATCATATGAATATTGTTTCATGAATATGAATGCAAAGGCTTTAAGAGAGGCTTCATCAAGGGGTGTTAAATTGGTTATAGCGAAAGGAAAAAAAAAAAAAAAAAAAAAAAAAAAAAAAAAAAACTCTTGGTAACTTCTCAATATATATGATTGATTCCTTACTATTTTTGTATTTATATGTTTGGAAACAGACTCATTCCGCTGCTATAACACTTTTGAAGATGGTAGATTTAGCAGGCAAAGATGGAATTGCCTCTGAGTATACACCTGGTGTTTTCATACAGATTGTTTGATCTATAATATTTTCAATTGGATGTCATGCTGCTGTTTATGCTTTTTTTAGCAGCTCTTAAAGCTGCTTACGCTGTGTGGTACTGGATTATAAGGCCTAACAGAAATGGTCATTCTCTTTTTCAGATTCTCATCAGCAGTTGTTCAACGACTATCTGCGGAAGATAAACATGGAGCTGCCTTATGTTCAATTTGAGTTACTGGCATGCAAAAACCAGTATGATGGCTGTGTGTATTATGGAGTGATCAACACTGTTTCAGATGAACAGGCCAAGCTTGGAACAAAATATACTGTACCGCAAATTGCTTTCTATAAGGCCATTGTAAGTTTCTATGCACATATGTGTAAACCACTTCTGCTTCGTTGAAATCACACACATATTGAAATTATCTGTTTTAGTTACGTTGACTGCATGCAGTTTTGAAGTAATGATTTGACTAAAGTTTAAGGAAATGTGTTAAGTTCCTTAAATGATATCAAGTGTTTTATGCTAAGCAGAATATCATTTGAAACTAACAAACAAAATAATAAAAAGATAACAATAAGTCTCTAAGCTTAATATATGTGCTTAAAGTATCGAAAAAAAAATGGTCTTTCATGAAATAGGCTATTATAGATTATTGAATTTGGATTAAGAGGCTTCATTTATGTTCAGCAAACATTACTGGACCCATGTAATGTATCTTACTTGCAAAGTTTTGTATCTTCACTTTGTATTGTAAATGATTGAGGTCTATGAGAATGTAAATAGTAAACTGGTCTACAATCATAGCTCTTGGATCGCATGGTTTTCAAGATCATACTAATATTTGGATATGATAAATGATTTGGAACAGATTGAAGCCATAGTCCAAGATTCCTCAGCGCAAGGTGCTATTTCCAATATCGAAGCCCTCAATCTTCGGCTAGAAAACCAGGTCGTTATTTATTATTTCTACTAGCATGTATATTAAAAAAAAGCACCCACATTGGTCTTTTGCAGGATGTTTTGATTGACTACCTTATAATTGCAACCTATATATCATAATTGCAGGCTTCTTCATCTCAAGCACCAGTACCTGCAGCATTGAAGAATTTCTCAATGTCTCAAAAGGATAAAGCTCTACAAGAATTTGTTCAGGACCAATGGTTGTGTGACACCGCAGATGGTAAAATTAGACTTGGTGTTAGATCGTTCCTTGATCTCCGAAGTTGGTTTCATAACAATGAAGTTCCTCCATGTGATGTTTGCAATGAAGCTGGAATTAAGGTTCTATCTTCATTTTTTATTTTCTAAACTCTTTGTAAATCGAGATTCTTCATCCCCGTAGCCTTTTTTATATGCATCAATGTCTGCATTTTGAAAGGCATGAAGTTTGTTTATCACGTGTAATTTCGGTGCATCTTTTAGCTTGAGACCGTTAATTTCTTGAAAAGTAGTATGTGGCATGAGAAGGGGTACATATGCCTAAAGATACGTCTAATGCCACTTGGTATCGATCCATACATAAGTCCAAGGAAAGGGCCCAGTTTCTACACCATCATGGATGGACGTCAACAGGAATTAGGTATATCGTTAGGCGAATGTATCATTTTATATACAGTAAAGCTGGGTGAAATGTCACTCGGAACAAAAGTTTGGAATGAAAAACTTTAATTTAACTGATAGTATAACTTAGTTGTAAACTTCAAACCCTGATTTAGTTGCGAGCTCTTAACTTTCCTTTTGAGACATATGACCAAATTTTTACTATAACTCTTTAATTGGAATAAAATTAACACAAAGCAAGGTTACAGACACTATAGGACAATGTAAGTGAACTTCTGCGAATACGAGAAAACTTTTTTGAAATCGAAAAGGCAGCAGCGACTTTTCTCACATTCAAATTGTCAAAAAGGAAGGAAGAAAGCAGGGAGTCTTAGATTCTACAAGCCAAAGTTCAAATATATCTTCTGTGATATGGATGGTAAGATTGGCTTCATATATTATGTTAGGCGTGTTTTGCATGATCTGCTTATTAATATTGATTGTAATGCAATTTATTTATCTCCAGGAAAATAACTCTGTGGACCAAGAAGTGACTCAACCCAACAGGATTATGGGTGAAGTTGAACCAAATTTCAACCTCCGGCTCATGCTCATGCTCCTGAAGCTGATATCCTTGGAGATCTACTGGCTATAGAAGGACCACCTGGTGTTTCTGGAATTGGGGGCCTAAGTGAAGGTGATGCATTAGCTCTTGCACCTGTTGGAGAGCAGGAAAATGGTGTCAAGGTACTACTTTCTCCCTCTTTGGTTTCGAGTATCATGAGTCGTAAGTTAACCTTGCATTATAAACTATGCAGCCAATTGGAGACATTGCAGAAACATTTTATGCCTTATGCCTTAAAGATAGCGGAGTTCTATACGAGGATCCTTATGTCCAGGTACTCTTCTTTAAAGTCTAAATAAATACTCAAGTAGTATATGTTGCATAATTTTTTTTATCTGACTAAATGTTCTTATTCCAGATTGGTATGAAAGCAGAGTGGCGAACCCAACTCCGAATGACAGTTGCATCTGGGGACCCCGCACTAACATTTGAGTATGTTTTCAGTTTTTGAATATTCTATCAATGGGAATATTACATATCATATTAACATATGAGAGTTTAATTTCATCCGGTTATATGCTGATTTGGGTTGAAGGAATTCATTAAGGAGCAACTGATAAGTAATTCCATCGTCTCTAGGCCACCTTTATCTTCACAACCTCAACCATATATTCCGTCGATTCCACCATCAGATCCTTATGGTCCACAACTTCAAGTAAATATGTCATCGATTTCACCATCAGATCCTGCTGCTTTGCTTGCTGGTTTGCTTTGAAAACATTAACATAATTTCATTGAATATATTCTCATGACCACCAAAATAATTATAAAATCGTCATGCGAACGAGATCAAGGTTGCAAACCAGAAGGTGGGTCCCTTTCTGGTGTCAAACTGCAAAATTTTTTGAAAGAAATGGATAAAGGAGCACTAACGAAATGGAGTCGTTTTTTTATGACAAAACAAGTTATTGATGGGCTTATTCATCCATAATATGCGTTTGGTTCAACCGAAGCACATCAGGAGTCTGCCACCGTTCCTGCAAATTCCACCGTGTATTATGTGGAGTTGGTTTCATTTGAAAAGGTATATGCATGAAATGTCTTGATCTTTTTATTTATCTTTAAAACTTTGTGAGGGTAAATTGTTAAAGTAACTTAAACGATTGCTATTTATAGGAAAAAGATTCGTGGGAACTAACTACACCAGAAAAGATCGAAACTTGTGGGAGAAAGGAAGAAGAAGGGAACACCATTTTCAAGAAACAAAAATACGAGAGGGCTTCCAAAAGGTATGAGAAGGTAAACAAGTGTTGGTATAACACTACCCTTTGCTAAATCTTAGAGACTTAGGGGGTGTTTGGCTTTGCCTTATGAAACTGATTATCTGATTAGTGTAACTTGAAATAGTGATTATCTGATTAGATCGAAACCATGACCCATACAGACTAATTTTATAAGTAAATAAGCCAAAAGTGTTCAGATCTTACAAGAATAGTATATGTAATGTTTGTGGTTTAAGAAAGTGATCGCATTCAAATGCATAACTGCTTCCAAAATTTGTTCTAACATGAACACATTAAGGTATCGGGGTCTGCTTACGAGTTGTGACCTCAGTCATAGAATGCCACCCTCCCGCTTCTTTTGCTTCCTTCCTATTATGATTGCACTCAAATATCGTCCATGACACTTTTGAATATAGCTTCGTTGTTCAGTTTAATAGGGCCATGTTTCTTGGAGTATATAGTTACTTTAGATAATAACTACTTTGCCACTATGTATAGTTTTGAAGTGATAAAAAATTGAGCCCAGTGACATTTCTCTGAGCATTTATATAGTTGGTTTCTAAATGCCTTTAGTGGCTACTAAAAACAATTGAGTTTTCAAAGCGTTTCTGAGTAACTATTTAAATTTACTAATTTTTTGATTATATATTTATTGTTATTAAGGATTGATTTTATAATGACTGTTTATCCATGAAGCTGATTTACCTCACCATTATTGATTATTATTGTATGGTTATTTAGTATTTAATCAAATATGTGCCTTTAACCAAAATTTATTTGATTCAATTATATAAATCTCATCCCTTTTGTCATTTATTTTGATTGAATTGCGTTGTTATTTCCAGTAATAGTCAATGAAAATTTCTATATAGGCTTAAAAATTTACTACATTATAAGTTATATTTTGTTTTTTAGTTCAGTAAAGTGTATTCTTCAACAACCTATGTATGTGAATGATAAAAGGATATAACATGTTTAATATTCCTTATCCAATATGATACTTTTTTTTAGCTACATGGTCAAATTGTTTAAACTATGACACAATATTCTTTGTGGTGCATAAACTTTACTGACTTGAACTAGCGTCTTACAACCATCAGCTGAGGTACTTTTATTTTACTGTTGATAGAACTTTTTTGTTTGTGTTTGTATATTTTTTTATAAGAACCTTTGCAGTCCATCATTCTGAGTATGCAATAAGCTAAACATATGCATAAAAGTGATACTCTCCCAACAATCCCGTGTTCCTCATGTTCACAATTCTAAACATTTTTTAATATATGGGAATACTAATAGAGTGTCCAAACTGAGTTTGGTTTTGTTTCTTATGTGTCACTAATTTCAAAAGTACTATAATGAATGAGGAGCATATTTCATCACTATCAAATTTGACGTACATGTTTATGAATGGGTAAGCTTGGGGTACAGTCTAACTCTCTAACTCAAACTAGAGACTCAAAGAAGGTTGAATGCTAAAAGTCGGGCAAGTGTATTTTTAAAGCATACAAAGTACACGAAAATCATCTTGTCTAAACCATAGGTTTATATTGTAAGGGTATCGTATGTACATACTTAATCTTGATAAATAATAAAAGGCTTAGTGTCCCAACCCATTCAACCCATGCTTTAGAATTACCCATTTATGACCCGTTTCCCAACTTGTCCGAACCATCGATATTTTTAAATCTATTTATTGATCAGGATGCTTTAATGTTTTCAGGACCTTAGATAGAGTGTTTCTTGGTCTTCAATAATCATGGGGTAAGTAATCATATACCATGTCTGATGAAGATGAAAAAGAAGTTGCACAAGATGAAACCAAAACAGTTAAGGTTGTGACTGTCAGAAATTATGCATGTTGTCTTCAAGACTCTTAAGTGATTGATTAAGAAAGAAGTTACACTTGATGTGGCTGGAGAAACGGGAATCATAGGGTTGAAATAAGAAGAATTGGAAAGAACAAGAATATCCAAATTTACATAAGGAATGAAATGTTTTATTTATTTATTTGGCATTTTAGCAGATAATGGACCCATTTTGTTATGACATAAGGAATGTATTTTGGCTACTTAGATGTTCATGCAGAACCTTCATTAACTTGGTGTCTTAAATAATTTTCCAACAAATTTAATTATACTGTGATGAAAATTACAAGTGCACTACTTATTAACACTAGAGGTTGTTATAATTAAAAAAGAAAATTAGAGTTATCTATTATTGTTCAATTGGTGTTGCAAAGTGAATGGAATTACTTCTCTACCAAATTTGTCCATTTCAGTTAAGAAGAAATGAAAAAAGACTATAAATATGCAGTTATCGTGTAAACGCAAAAGTTTATTACTAACATTTCTCACATGGATAATTTTATGTGGTCGTTTTAAGAGTAATAAGCAACAAAGGTCTTAAGGTGTTGTGTTGTGAGAAAGATGGTAACAACGTTGTGTGTAAAGAGGTTATTCATAGATTATGTGTATCTTTGTTCGTTTCTATTTTGTCCAACTATAATGAATATGTATCTTTTTCATTTTATGATTATGACTTGCAAAATCTTATTTTTTATTGTGAACATTACATTAAGTTTAACAATATCTTACAAACTATATTATTAATTTTAACTTGAATAATTCTTGAAGCTAGCCGCCCAGCGAGCGGGCCTGTCCTCATTCAACCACATTCAATTAATATACACGGTAATTAATGGGTGGGTTGGAGTGAGTATTAGTTTCAAGTATCTATGTGACTATGTCAATGCGTTGATGTGTGCCAATGCAAAATTATTTTTGGTTTGTACACCTTCCCACTTCTATTCTCTTATTAAAGGAGCTATAAAATCTTTAGTTCCTGCAAGATATTTGGTTTCAGTAACTACAAATTTAAAACACCAACTTTGATAAGAAAGATCTTGATGATCCAAGTTTAAACTACACATAGTAAGATCAAAGGTTTCGTACCTACTTATGCCCTCAAACCAAATTATGTCACGTCAGTCATATTTTATTAATTTGATTAATTTGTTTCATTACAGCATAAGCAAAATGCAACACTATCTTCAGCTGTTTTTGGTGTTCAATACATTTTAGTATGATCATCTTAAACTATTATACAAGAGCCCTAAGTCTTCAGTCACATTAATATTTACAGATCTACTATCGATAATTTTGTTTTAAATGAGATGTTTGGCTAGGTTATTGAAGGCACTCAACAAGATTTTGAAGCACATGTTCTATTCTTAGACAAACGTATACATGATAGACCCATATTTTACTATGCGTACAAACTTCTAACATATGACCCTGAGAAAGTATCATTTTATATTTGGACTACATATGTGGTTATAATACGACTTAAAAACAAACCTATTTGATACGGGACATTATCACATAACATGGAATATTGATGCACAAAGCCTCTTATATATACACACTATTATTATCACTTTATCTAACTAATAATCTTCCCATTTTAAAGCATGTATATAGAAAAACAATATTTTCCAAGCAAGGAAGAATGTGCAATACACAATATAGACATACAAAGTGAAAAAACAAAGGATTAACACTTTATTTAACATGGAGAATTTGGTAGGGGACATTATCACATAACATGAAGTATTGATGCACAAAGCATCTTATATATAAACACTATTATTAACACTTTATCTAACTAATAATCTTTCCATTTTAAAACATGTATATAGAAAAACAATATTTTTCAAACAATGTAGTCTTATTTTCATAGAAATTGTAGATGAAATTGTTCTAAAAACAAAGTATGACTCTATTTAGTAAAGGAATTTAACAATTACCGTTTCAGAGAAAAGCACACTTTCAAAACATTTCTTAATAACCTTCTTACAATAAAGAAAAAATGTTAACAATAATTATAAGTCATGCCCGCCCATTGGGCGGGCTTTGAAATCTAGTATATATATATATATATATATATATATATATATATATATATATATATATATATATATATATATATATATATGTTTAAGTATTTAGGACTTTTAAAAAATAATTTTAAATTTTATGCTTAAATTTACAATATTTGGTATTTTTAGGATTAAGTGCATTTTACGTTATTTCGATATATGTTAGTTGATTTATTTGCTTATTTAGTTGTTTTTAGTTTAAAAAAAAAAAAAAAAAAAAAAAAAAAAACTAACTCCCAGTACCGTCTTCCACGGGTTATGGGTCCCAATATCGTCTTCCACAGTGTATGTGGGAGGTTGAGACGTAGACAGCCTTACCCCTACCTAAGGTAGAGAGGCTGCTTCCGGTTCTACCAAAGGTTGAAAAGGACCTCCGGCCTTGCAAGGGGTGAGGATCGAACCCTTGAGAGGCTGCTTTCTTTTCTACCAAAGGTAGAAAAGAACCTCCGGCCTTGCAAGGGGTAAGGATCGAACCCTTGAGAGGCTGCTTTCTTTTCTACCAAAGGTAGAAAAGAACCTCCGGCCTTGCAAGGGGTAAGGATCGAACCCTTGACCTCTTTCTCCAGAGGCAAGAGTGTTAACCACTTGATCTAACCTTGCTCTTTTTTTGTTTTTAGTGTATGTTTCATCAATTTATTCACGAAATCCAAATATCTTTCATTATTATTTATCACCCGATCACGAACCGAACACAAATTTCCAAAACCGTAACATGTGTGACTATAATTTTATATATACTATTGATTGAATGTTTGAATTTCCTAAACCGAACGCGAATTTCCAAAACCGTAACATGTTTGAATTTCCAAAACCGTAACATGGTTTCAGATATAATTTTATATATACTATTGATTGAATCATGTCGTAAAATGAAACTCTAAGCAACTATAACCCAATGATTTTGACCCATATTATAGTGTGAAGGTTATATGAATTGTATTAAAGTTATTAAAGGTGGGCACGTTAATTTTGACATTTCAGGATGACATAAAATCATTAACTCATGTGTCTTACTCAAAACATTGTGTGAAACTGTGTTTAGGGTTGCGTTATATACGTTGGGCACGGTAACACAACCCTCGTGCGTTTTCGTGCGTTTTAGTCTGTCCTATATGTTTTCGTCCGTGTTCATACGTTTTCTTAGTTTTGTACATGTTTTCTTCCGATTTTGTACGTTTTTACACGTTTTCGTCTCTTTTCACATGTTTTCGTCCGTTTTTGTACGTTTTTACACTTTTACACATTTTCATACGTTTTTACACGTTTGCGTCTGTTTTCATACTTTTTCCACCGTTTTCGTACGACTTTGTCTTTTTTAATAAGTTTTTATACATTTTTGTTTTTGTTTACACGTTTTCGTTCGTTTTCATACTTTTTCCACCGTTTTCGTACGACTTTGTCCTTTTTAATAAGTTTTTATACGTTTTTGTTTACACGTTTTCGTCCGTGTTTAAACTTTGTCGCTGATTTTTCATGTTTTAGTCCGTTTGTATAAGTTTTTGACCGTTTTCGTCCGTTTCTAGCCGTTTTCATCTATTTTAGACGTTTTGCGTCTGTTTTCATATGTTTTACATATTAACATACATTTTATTACGTTCTTATACGTTTTCGTCCGCTTTAGTTCGTTTTTTGTCCGTTTTAGCCATTTTCATATGTTTTGAAGACTTTTTCGCCGTTTTCATACGCTTTCTTACACTGTTACACATTTTCATACGGTTTTACACGTTTGCGTCTGTTTTCATACTTTTTCAACCGTTTTCGTACGACTTTGTCCTTTTTAATCAGTTTTTATACGTTACGTTTTTGTTTACACGTTTTCGTCCGTGTTTACACTTTCTCACTGGGTTTTTCATGTTTTAGTCCGTTTGTATAAGTTTTTTGACCGTTTTCGTCCATTTCTACCCGTTTTCATCTATTTTAGACATCTTCGTCCGTTTTCATACGCTTTAATATGTTTTACATATTAATGTACATTTTCTTAAGTTCCATACGTTTTCTTACGTTCTTACACGTTTCCGTCTGCGTTAGTCCGTTTCTTTCCGTTTTATCCGTTTTTAAGACTTTTCGGGTCAACCCAAGAAGCGAAGTGAATTCATATTCGGTTTTCGGCTCGCTTCGGTTTAATTCTAGTTCGGTTCGGTTCAGTTTTCGTGTTGAACCGAATAAAAAGATTACCGATTTAACAAAACCAAACAACCCGATAACCAAACGGATAAACACCCCTAATTAATTTATAGTGATAGTTTAAAACGAGGACTTGTTTTGCGGTTTGAAAGTTTAGGTCTTTATAGTTTGAATTCATAAGGAGTTACAAGTATCTTCTCTGTCACACTATCCCCACAACTCTTCTTCAACCTTTCTTTGCAATCTTTCAATAATATCATATTTTACCCAATTTCATTATCAATGGCAGCACCATCACCACAAAACCATTTGGCTAAGCGTGTTATTGATGACCTAATTGAGTTTAGCGGGGAGACATTTGTTGATGGTTACATGAGTTTCTTCAAGGCTCAGCAAATTTCCATTCTCCGTGGCTTTATAAACCGGATGCGCGAAGAGGCCACCACAGTAAAGAATGAGATTGCGCATTTTAATGCTTTAATTGCTGAGATGGTAGCTATTGGAGATGGGGATGAATATTTTGACACATTGATGGATCTTAGGCATGACATGGAGGCTACGAGGACTAAGCTGCAGGGTTTGAATGATCTCATTACTCAAGCTGAGGAGGATATCAAGACCAAGGAAGAACAAATTAAGTCGATGAATGGTTGAAGGGTTGATCGCTATGTAAAGGGATGGTTTCTTTTGCTATAGTGTCATCTGTTTATAATGTCTAATGTCTTGGTTTAATATTATGGTTTGTAGATATATTAACGATGAAACATGTATGGATCTTTTGATGGTTTATCCAATGGAATGGAATGGGTTGCGCTCGCTAGTTTGTTTCATCTTTTTTTAATGTTGTTTTGCATTTAGGAATTGGTTGTGGTGTTTAAGTTCATATCTGGTAGAATGTATTATTGTAGGTTTGAGGTTGATCCAAACTCTGTTCAATGTTGAGCCATGGATATGCGGTTCATAAGTGCTTTGCTTAGGTTGTTCATTTTTTAGGTTGTTGTCAATTTTTAGGGTGTTTTTGTTGTTGTTTTTGCTTTAAGTTAATTGCATTTACATGATTTCTTGATTTTTTTTACTGTTGGAGGATGTTAGAGCTTATTTAAGTGCTTATAAATAGGTTATTTATAGGCTTAAAGTAAGGTATCAGGGCTGTTTGTTGTGTCAGCAGTCCTTGGTTGGATTTGATTATTTTTGTGCTTACTTGTTTATATGGGACTGCTTATTAGTTATAGTTGCTTAATTAGTTGCTTTAATTCCATTTTTTTATTTTAGTGTAGCTGCAGTTATATGTGCTTTGATACAGCTGGTTTGAAGTTATATGGGTGTTTGGGACTGTGGGTAAGAACCATTTCTGTCATGGGTGTGTTGGTTTCAAAATGCAGCCAAAAATGAAATCTTTAAATTCTATATTATCAATTTGGAGCCACATTTTAAAATTATGAAATTTGGAGCCAAATTTCAGCCAAAATTTTTAAAAGTGCTTAGGAATTTATGGTTTCCTTATTTGAAAAACTGCCCCATAATGAGCCCTAATTTTACTCCAATAAATCAGGATCCAAGCAAAACAACCAGAACTTCAATTTTTACACCATTATTTACCAATTAAGTTTACTAATTTTCTTTAACACATTACTTCTGACGAATCATGGCAACTCAAACCAATTGTCAGGATGATTTGGTTTATTCTGATCGTGAAAATGATAACGCATTTGGATATGAATCAGAGGCGTATTCAGATGAGGGTGAGGATGCTGAAAACAACCATTCAAATGCGAATGTTGTTAAGAAGGGCATAACTAGGTTAGCTAAGTTTCGCAGGGATTATGGAAAAACCGACGGAATAAAGGTCAGTGTAACCTTCGATGCACTGAATAGGATATCAAGAAAAAACAGGGCATTGTTTTCGAGTTTTTTGGGTGATTTGGTTCGTGAGCATATAGGTGTCAGGATTCTATCCTGGAGGAAGGTTGATTCAGAAGCAAGAGATAAAATGTGGGACGAAATCACGGTACACATATACTTTTTTTTAACTAGTAGTGGCTTGGCTGTCGTAGGTACAAGGTGTTAATAAGTTTATCTCTGCATTTACATTATGTGCAACTAATTAACAACATTGTGTTAATCTTTGCAGCGATATTTTGATGTTGGCTTGACTGTCCGAAAGCTGATAATGAATCGTCTTGGTCAACTTCTAAGGAATTTTCGAAGGAAATTGACCGAAAACTACATATTGCCCAACCAAAATACCCTTTCAAAACTTAATGAAGTCCCGGCGAATTATAGTGCAATTATAAAAGCTGAAGATTGGGTAAATTTTGTAAACTACACGGCCACCGAGGAATACAAGGTGTTAATTATTCATTCTTATTCAAGTTCAAATATCTGTCACATTTGATGTTTCCATATATATTAGTTGTATACTATCAGCATTACTACATCTAAACACCTTTTTTATTTTGTGTTGCAAGGTGAAATCAGCTGCATCTAAAGTGGCGCGTTCCAAGTCTGTTTATCAGCATAGAATGGGACGAGGTGGATACGCCCGTGTGATGGATAAAATGGTAACATTAAACATTAAACATTTGCAGTTAATAGCATCATACTTTCGTTTATATTGGTTTATCTTACAAGTGTATGTATTTGATGTTTATAAGATCGAGAATAAAGAAATTGAACCAGATGAAGAACCACCGCGTGGTACGCTGTGGTTGAAAGGAAGGGTGAATAAAGACGGAGAATTTCACGATGATGATATCAGAACAGTTGGACAAAAAATTGTAAGTTTGACTCATTTTATGATTATGTTTATTGTTAGTTATAAGTTAATACTGATAGTGTATTAGTTAAAACTGATAGTGTATTAGTTAAAACTGTTAGTTATTAATTAATTCTGTTAGTTATAAGTTAATACTGTTATTTATAATTTGATACTGGTAGAATTAAATAACCTATTTCCCATATTGTGTGTGCAGAAAGAGACGGAGGAGAAGATCAAACAAGGAACCTTGAAGCTTGATCATGGCACTGATGCCATGACATTTGTATTAGGTAAGGAAAAGGGAGGATATGCGAGAGGAGTGGGAGGTGGAGTAACCTACAAGAGGTATTTTGATCTGCCTCGAATCAGACAAGCATCTGATGAAAGAGTGGTGTTACTTCAAAGTGAACTTGATGATGAGAGGCGCCAACGTCAAGAAAAAGAGGCGGTAATACAGGATTTGATGAAACAATTGGCTGCACAAAGGGGGCAGTTGCAGTCAACTTCAACTCCATTGACAGAAACGGAAGTAAGACATAAGAAAGTAACATTCCATCTTTTTTGTACCCTTTTAAATACTGCTGCAGTCTTCTTAAAAAATTTATATTTCAGGTGTCTACGGTGAACATTAATCTTTTAAATAGCAGTGCTGATGAGGATGCCGGAACACGTGTTGCTGGACGTGAGAAAGTTGCGAGCATTGAGAAGTCTAATGGACTTGCAACTTTGGAAAAGGAAATTCAAATAAGTGTAAGTAATAAATCAACCCCTGGGATTTTTGAATTCTACATACATTATTTATTTACCGTGTATTATACATATAGGAAACTGTTAAATCTGTCGCATCTAAGAAATCGACTAGATCAAAACGAAAGGATTCTTCACGTCAACTTTCTGGATCACAAGAACAGGAGTCTCCATTAACAGTACTACCACAAGTATGTATTTAAACATTTTCATATGTTCTTTAGTTTAATTAATTACTGATACATATATACATGCAACAAATTATCTTTTTAGGTAATTAAGTGCAGACTGTGGCACTTAAAGAAATCAACTATTATTGCGGAGGGTACCGTGTACAAAACTGATGGAAAACAAATGCTTCATAACAAACCACTCCCAAAGGATTGCTACAGAGTGTCTATTGAAAAATCTTTAGTGGATGCAGCGTGCATACCGGATGTAGGAAGTAACGGTCTCAAAACAGTTAAGGATGCAGTAGGTGGTTTTTATGCATGGCCAAAGGATCAAGTGGTTTTCGATGAAAAGGTACATAGATGCAAGTGTTTTATAAACCTACATATATCATTCTTCATATTTAATTCAGTGTTTGATACCCCGGCTTTTGTTTCCTACAGGTAACACCACCAAGTACCATAAAACTGATTGGTGAGAACAGAACTGCACCTAAATTATATACGAAGTGCTACGTCTCTAGTCATACCATGCAAAAGGAAGCTAAGAAGATCAAGAGTCAGAAGTCGTTAAATTATTGAGAATTTTATTATGTACGACATTACAATTTTATATACATTCCAATTTTATTGTATTTGAATATATTTTGAATATATTTTTATATATTAGAATTTGTTTTGATATATATTGATTTCTTATATGTGACTAAAAGATTCATATAGTCACAATTATTAACACTTTTTGGTCACAGTTTGCTTAATTCGATGCGTGACTAAATGTTAGAAAGCGCCACACAAACATAAAATTAATGTGGCCATTGGATGAGCAATAGTCACACAAAACACACATTTCTTCACTTAAACCACCATATGGTCACACTTATTAACACTTTTAGCCACTTTATGGTTAATTGCATGTGACTAAATACCCAAAAGAAACATGCTTTGCGTCACTAAATGTTAGAAAAGGCCACACAAACATAAAATTCATGTGGCCATTGGATGATCAATAGTCACACAAAACACACATTTCTTCAACATCCGAATGGTGCCCGGCTTAACAAACGGACTAAAAGTCTCATCAACATCCACTCCCTCCACCTGTGTGCTACCATTGGCAACAAGACGTGCCTTGTACCGACTAAAAGTGCCATCAGCCAAATACTTATGGCGAAATAACCACATACACCTAACAACATTAACACCCGCAGGACGAGGTACACAAGTCCAAGTTTTATTCTTAATAAGCGCATTATATTCATCAATCATAGCATTTCGCCAATTTGGATCATCAAGAGCAGCCTTATACGACCTAGGTGACGGAGAAACAGTTGACACATGACCAGCATACTTAGGATTAGGACGAGTAGTCCCGACACGAGAACGTGTGACCATGGGATGAATAGATACAACAGGTGGTGGCGTTGGTGGGTCAAGGACAGGTGCGGGAGAGACAGGTGGCATTGGTGTAGGTGGGGCAGGGGAGGAAGGTATATTTACTGGTTCGTGAGGTGTAGGTATGTCAACTGGTGGTATAGGAATCGAGTTTAAAGTAGTACCAATTGGGGTGGTGTTAATAATGGTGGAAATAAGATTGGAAGAATCTTCCAAAAAATCATAGGATGGAGTGGGTTTGGACGGATGGGTTTGAAATGGAAAAACCGTTTCATCAAATGTAACATGACGAGAGATAATAATTTTGCTGGTATTCAGATCAAGACAGCGATAGCCAAAATAATTGGCAGCATGACCCAAAAATATGGCTGGTGTAGCGCGAGGTCTTAATTTATGGTTGGTATCAATATGAGGGTAACAAACGCATCCAAAAACACGAAGTACACTATAATCAGGTGTAGCACCAAAAAGGCGGGTAAAGGGTATGTCATTGTTAATTGCACGGGAAGGTAGGATATTCAATAAATAAACAGCCATATTAAGAGCCTCAGTCCAATAGTTGGGTGGTAAATGTGCTTGGAACAATAAAGTACGAATAAGGTTATTGATGGTACGAATCATGCGTTCAGATTTTCCATTTTGTTGAGAGGTGCGGGGGCAAGAAAATCGAAATTGGATGCCATTGGTTGAAAATAATTTATGAAAGGCGATATTATCAAACTCACCACCATGATCACACTGAAACGACTTAATTTCACACTGAAACTGAGTACGAACATAACTACGAAACAACTAAAATTTAGACAAAACATCAGATTTATTCATTAATGGATAAACCCAAACATACTGAGAGTGATGATCAAGAAACAAAACATAATACTTAAAACCAGAAAGACTCGAAATTGGGGATGTCCACAAATCCGAGTGAACAATGTCAAAACAAGAAGTAACAGTACTAGACGAACTAACAAACGGAAGCTTCACGTGTTTACCAAGCTGACAAGCATGGCAAAGAACGGGAAGCTTCTCTTTATTACAAGAAATAGAATCACTAGACACAAGACGCCACAACACTTTACTTCCTGGATGTCCAAGTCGTTGATGCCACGTATACGGACTGGTAAGATAGGCTTGAGGAATTGGAGAAGGCTTTGTAACAGGGTAAAGATCACCCGTGCTATCACAACAGAGGAGTACCCGTCGAGTTATGAAGTCCTTCACAGAAAAACAAAAGGATCAAATTCAACAGTGCAATAATTATCACGAACAAACTGACGCACATAAATAAGATTTTTTACGATATGAGGAGTAATTAAAACATTATTTAAACGAAGAGGACGAAAAGGTGTAGACAAGATACTATGACCGGATTTGGTAACGGGAATGAAACGCCCATCACCAACCGCGACAGACGGATAAATGCACTCATTAAGAATATCACTAAGACAATGCACATAATTATTAAGATGAGAGCTCGCACCTGTATCCATATTCCAATTTCCAGCAGATGGGTCCTGAAGAGTGTTAGTAGCAAAAGCATGCGGCAAGAATTGAACCAAACACCGGCTGTGGAGAACCAGTCAAAGTCCCTGGCGGAACCCCTTGCGGCTGTGGACCTGCGGATGAACCTGCGCAAAATTGAACCCCAGGCTGTAGTGGACCGGCGCAATGAACCGGACCTGTGGAACTCCCAAACTGAACCCCTGGCGATAGTGAACCACTGTTGTGAACCGGCAGGCCATTGAAACCTGGTGGTACGGTAGCCCCCTGTGGAGATGAACCTGCAAACTGAACCGGTGTTGTGGAGACGTTGAACCCCCATGGTACACTAGTACAAAAACGGGATTTGGTCACGCATGGTCGAAATGGAACAGCCACACATTCGCATATTTGTGTGGCTGAAGGTACGAAAATTGACAACATGTACTAATTAGTCACACATGAAAATTTTAATTGTGTGACCATTAGAACTGTATCACCACACAATTGAACGTTGTGTGGCTAAAGGTATCTGGTGATTTTGTTTCAGATCATTTAGCCACATATGAATTTGGAACGCGTGACAAATACAAGTAACCTTGATGCGTTAGTCACATGAAGTAATTTTTTGTGTGTCTAAATCATAGAGTCAAGTTTTGTCACACATTATTTAAGGGTGACTGATATGTTTTGCCAACTCTTTAGCCACATCTGAAATTGGAACAAGTGACAAATGAAAAGTAAGGTTGAAGCATTAGTCACGATATACATATAAATAGTGACAAATATATGTCACACACTTGAACACTGTGACCAAAAGCCATATATGGTCACACTAAATGTTTTGTCACACATTCGTTAAGTGTAGCCAAAATCCAGTACATATGTTCACGTAAGTTAATATGTGTGTTTAAAGTTTAGTTTGTGTTAGCTTGCCGAAAGCTAATCTATAAAGTCGCATTTGCTACTAACACCGTGACCAAATGCCATATATGGTCACACTAAACGTTTTGTCACACATATTATTCAAGTGTAGCCAAAATCCAGTACATATGGTCACGTAACTTAATATGTGGCCATTGGATGATGAATAGCCACTCAAAATACACGTTTCCTCACTTTAAACACCATATGGTCACACTTATTAACACTTTTAGCCACTTTATGGTTAATTGTATGTGACTAAATACCCAAAACAAACATGCTTTGTGTGACTAAATGTTAGAAAAGGCCACACAAACATAAAATTCATGTGGCCATTGGATGATCAATAGTCACACAAAATACACCTTTCTTCACTTGAAGCACCATATGGTCACACTTATTAATACTTTTAGCCACTTTATGAGTAATTGTATGTGACTAAATACCCAAAACAAACATGCTTTGTGTGACTAAATGTTACAAAAGGCCACACAAACATAAAATTCAAGTGGCCATTGGATGATCAATAGTCACACATAACACACATTTCTTCACTTGAAACACCATATGGTCACACTTATTAACACTTTTGGCCACTTTATGATAAATTGTATGTGACTAAATACCCAAAACAAACATTCTTTGTGCGACTAAATGTTAGAAAAGGCCACACAAACATAAATTTGATGTGGCCATTGGATAATCAATAGTCACAAAAAATACACGTTTCTTCACTTTAAACACCATATGGTCAAGTTTGTTGCATTTATTGTGCTGTTAATGAAAATGTGGGTTTGTAGGTGATGGCTTTTATAGTCACATTGATATGCACACACATTAACACTTGTGCAACACCACAATATACTAAACTTGGATAAATCCAAACTAATTATATATATGAAGAACTCTTTAACAACGAGTACTTGATTGTTAATGCGGAATCTTAACAACAAGCAAGAAGAACACAAATACTATTTCACTAATAAACTTATTTTATTAATATTTCTATTCGTCTAAGTACAAGTTCATTTCACTATACTTTAGGGTTCCTTTATACACTTAGGAAAACCTAGTATACAAAACGTGTAGAAGGATATAGATATCTCTTCCTAAGATATCTCTACGCGTACATATGCCTTCCCTAAACTCTAATAAACTATTATGTTTTTCATAAACAGAACTAACTACGAATACTACCAGACTTAACTGTTATACTGCCAGTATTATTGCTGTTGAGCTTTTGATTCAATTAACCTCAAAAGCTGATAGCATGCATCATCCTTTCTTTCACCAAAAAGCTTCTTCTCAAGCATAGCCCTGCAAATACTGTTTGGAAGTGGATACTCCACTTCTGTAAGCATATAAAGAATTGCAGTTTCTAATTCCAAATAGTGCACCTGACAAGTGTGGAAATATCTCCATCTGATCACTTTTTCTTGACAGGCCAGCTTCCACATTTCATCATCAGCATCTGGTGTCTCAAACATGGTCTTCAAGTCACCCCAAAGGACTCTTTCATATTCCTCTTTAGGTCTCTCGTCACCATGCTTCTCCATCATCAGCTGGTACATGGTCTTCAAATCATCCCTGGACAAATCACTCAATAAACCAGGAAAGTTCACATATATAGTGTCTGTGTGATTTTCCCTTACTATCAGGTAAACTACCCTTTTCCCATTTTTGATGATCTGAACCTTTGCAATCTTAGCAGGAAGTGCTGAACCTGTAGGAATGGAGCCCATGGTAAACTCTTCTGATGACGGTTCATCAACCTTATCCTGCATGTACTCTTCCACTTCCTTCTTAACATTTGTCTTATCCTTTTTCACTCCTTTCTTTCCAGTGGATTTCTTCCTTGTCATATTCAAAACTGGTTGCTTAACCTCATCTTCCTCCTCTTTCTTTACAGTTTTTGGCTTATCACCAAGTTTTTCAGCTTCAGCAACCTTTTCAGTCTCTGCAATCTTGTGCTTCTTAGCATCCTTTGGTTGAAGATTGTAACCCTTCCTTTTAAACGTTGAAGCTTCCAACTCTGAATCCATTGGAATAAAATTTTTATTTTGGTACATTACTTTTTCAAATTCTGCTTTTAGTTCATCATTCTTCAATTTCCTTAACTGGCTCAACTTCCAGGTAGGATTCCCTTGACTTTTGACATAGTGGATCATATAATCCCTTTGCTCAGCTTTGGTCATGGGTCTGTTCATCCTTTCTCTTTGTCTCTGCTCTCTGAGAAGCCTCTTCTTCGCATTAATAATCTCAACCAATTTACTTGCATAGTCTTCTCCACCAATATCAGGAAGGATATCTCTGTTTACTAATAATCTTGCATTTATAGTATCCCATTCTTCATCAGTGTAGAATTTGGCAGATTCCAGAACTTCAGCTTTCCTTTTCATTTGTTCTTTAGTTAATTGTGGTTCCTCCTGCAGAGTTTTGGCAATCAGCTCATCATCCCTTGTTTGTTCTGCACATTTAGCTTCTTCAGCCGCATCCTCTGCTTGAATCCTAGCAATCTCAGCAAAGCTAGCTTCCTCTTCTGCGAGTTGCTTTTTGGTCTTCACTGGCTCAGAAGATTCTTGCACTATTCCTTTGCCTTCCCTATGCACAAACTCCTCACCAGTACTACCTGGATCACTACCAGGATTAATATGTTCAGTACTTGTATTAACTTCAGCATCAAAGCCAGTATTAAAATCTTCATCAAAAGCAGATTTAATTTCAGCACCACCAGACTTATCGTTAGTAAAGTCACCAGACTTATCCACTCCACTAGAACTTGCAGCTTCTTTATCCAGTCTCTTCTTAAAGGATTTCTTGTGATTTAAATTCTTAACCAAGATTTCAGCTGCTTCCAATCCTTGAGGACTAATTTGAGTTTCCTCAGAGGATTCCTCACCTTCTGAGTCTGTAATGTCTATCCCCGTCTGTTTGAATTTCCCCTCCAATTTCTTAACTCTTTTGCGAGTAGTCCCCAGTGACTTCTTGATCTTCTTCAATTTTTTCTCCAACTCATCAACCCTTGAAATCAGTTGTGGAACCTGTTGAAGTAGATCTTCCATAGATAAGGAACTGGGTTCTGCTGTAGTAGTGGGTGTTGGAGGTTGTGGTTGAGGAATCACTGGTGGTTCTTCCTTATGGACTGAAGGTGAAGGTGGTGGGGGTGTTGGTGTCCTCTGTTAAAACTCTATTTTTTCAGGTTCAGATGTAGGTTGAGCCTGAGCTTCTGATGTAGCAGTAGGAGACGGAACAGATGTAGATGTACCTTCAGGGTCAGTAGCAACAGAAGGCAACATAGCAAACAAAAGTGGCTTGTGTGCCCCTTCAAAACCCCTTTTCATATTACCAAATATCTTTTTAGTGAAAGGGAGAGCAATGTAAGGATGTTTGCTTGTTGTTTCAACATTTAAGATCATTTGCAAAAATCTTGGGTACATCAAAAACTTTTTCTTATTCTTGGAATTAGCAACCATGGCATCAAAAATCATTTTTGAAAAATTGAAGAGTCTGCCAGTGGAGAGACAGACCAATGCAGAAGCAATATTGCTTCCAAATTGATCCCATCCACCACTTTTAGAGCTCATACAATGTAAAATATGATGCACAAGGAAACGCCATTGTGGCGTAAAATGACTCTTCCAAAAAGTGAATGTTCCATCAGTTGGATATCCAATCTTTTCCAATCCCTGAAAGAGGTCATGATTTGCCAACATTGAAATCCCTGAGGCATCAGCCAATTGAAGCTTGCTTCTGACTGATTCCTCAGTGATTGAATACTCTAACGTATCAATAGTTGCATTTAACTCTAGTGTCCCATCAGTAATAGTTCTAGCAGTAGCAGTCTGCCAGAACTGTTTGACTAGGGAATCATAGATAGTTGGATTATGAGTAAGGGCATACCTGATATGACTACCCTTTAGAAAGTCCACTATCTGCTCGAAGCCTGTGCTTTCAGCAGGCTTTTTGAGAAATCCCACTTGATTGTGCTTGTCTATAAACTTTAATTGTGCCATCTTTTATGTTAATTGAATTACTGGTAGTGCAGGGCAATTAGGGTTTAGTGTTGGTGAGGAGACTTAATCGAAATAAAATAATTAAACTTTTAAAGATTAGGATAAAGTAATTAAAGGATAAATATGATTTCTAAAAATAAAAATTATCCATATAAATACTTCTGACCATCTAAAATTAGGTAACGGTACTATTTAAACAGTAAAAATCGTTTTTTATTTTTTGCACTACCAGACTAAAGAATGGTCAAACAGACTTAAAAATGACATCACCAGAATTAACTCTGTACTATAGCACATCAACTAGCACAGCTTCCATACATCTCCAATATGTGAGAATTCTTTCTTTTCAACATATCCTTAAACAAAAAAATATACCTAACAGATTTAACTAATATTAAGTCTTGTATTATAAACATAAATTCTTAAAAAAGTACAAAAAATCAAATGTCTATATGCTTTAAAAGAGTGAAATATGATAAAGGTAGAGTGTGACAACTTGACCATAACATGGTTCACTTGGACTTTCGTATAACAACACCTCCACAGTCGGTTCGATAGTAGTCAGTTCGTGATTCGTTACCCAAGTCACGTCGATCCACACGTGGCAATATGTTATCATTGTGCTGGTGAATGACGGTACTAAATTCCTCATCGGCTTCGTCATACTTATCTTTGTAATTCTTGGGAGGTGTCTTAAACACAATAGACAATTTTTTTATCTACCTGGTCTTTCACATAAAACACTTGTCGTGCTTGTGCGGCTAATATGAACGGATCAACCTTGTGGCCTAAACTATTCAGGTCAACCAATGTATACCCTAGAGTAGTATCGCGTTTCACACCACCAGCTTTGTGATTAACCCAGTCACATTTGAAAAGAGGAATTTGCATGTAACGGTAATCTAGTTCCCATATCTCCTGTAAAACCCCATAATAATATGCTCTTCTTGTGGTTGCAACTTCTTTAGATATGTGGATATCTAATGCCTCAACACTAACCCCACTGTTCTGGTAAACTTTGCCTTCATGATCTTTCGTACGAAAAGTATACCCATTGATGTGATATGAATCGTATTTCACTACGGTGGCACGTGGTCCATAGGATATCCACCTTACAGTTTCTGATACACTTTCTTTGTCGATTTGTAACTCTCTCTCAACCTGAATTTCATTAGAAGTATATATTAGCTCAAAACAATAAGTACACCAATTTTCAGATCAAAATGAGCTGAGAAATAAGGTTTAGAAAGGGTATGTTGAGTAACATAAGATTAATTACTTCTTTGCGTAACCAATTGGCAAAAGATTTGTTGTGCTCATTCTCCAGAAATGCTATTCGTTTACCCGGGTTTTCTGCTTTCAAAACTTGCTTGTGTCGCCTGAAACAACGTGTTTGATTATTATATTTGATACATCATTTAATTTTCAGTAACGAAATAGACATGTGTTAGTAAGACTTACTCGATATACGGTACAATTTCATCTGTATTATTTATTACATACAAATGTGCTTTCTGAAAGAGTTCCGCAGAAACTTCAGTTGATTTGCCGGCCGACAATGGCTTTCCTTCCTCATTTTCATCTGTTTCATGTTTATCAGGTGGGATACCAACAGTTTTCATGGATTTATGATATTCGCTAAAAAACTCTATTGTTTCTTCCGCAATAGTCTCCTCAGCAATGCATCCTTCTGGTCTATTTCTGTTCCGCACATGTCCTTTAATAACCTTCATACATCTTTCGAATGGATACATCCACCGAAAGCATATGGGACCGCATAATTTTACCTCCCTAGTTAGGTGCACAGTCAAATGTATCATAATATCAAAGAATGATGGAGGAAAGAACTTCTCGAGTAGGCACAGTGTCACTACCAGTTCTGCTTGCATATTATCTAGTTCTTGCAATATTATTTCTTTGCAACATATTGATTTAAAGAAAAAGAAAAACCTGATAATAGCATATCGTGTGGGTGGGTGCATGATTGAACGTATTGCAATTGGCAGAAACTCTTGCATTAGCATGTGATAGTCATGCGATTTTAGGCCAATGAGCTTCCTATCCTTTAGGCTGACCAAAGAAGAGAAATTTGAACAATAGCCTTGTGGTACCCTGATGTTGTGTAAAGTTTCACAAAAAATATCTTTTTCAGCATTCGTTAATGTGTAACCTGCTGGAGGTAGTGTTGTTTTGTCTTGTTCTTGCATAGCAAACAACTCTTGTTTTACCCCCAACTCAGCCAGATCCAATCGAGCATTCAGTCCATCTTTCATCTTTCCTGGAACATGTAGCAAAGTTCCGACGAGACTCTCAGCAACATTCTTTTCTACATGCATAAAATCAATACAATGTGGAACAGAATTATGCCTCCAATACCTAAGTTTTCGATACCAAATGTTGAATTTCTTCCAATACGCACCGTTTTTTCCGTTTACTTGGCTTGAACTACCCTCTACTTCTGTTATGTTTCTTTTCTGCTTTTGAATCTTCCCACCTCTACCTCTCGTATCTTCTTGGTTTTCTGATGCATTATTGTTTGTTCGTTTTCCTTTTCCCCACTTATTTTCAATATGTTGTACCTCGTTGTATATTTTTTCCCCGGTCATTGGGTTTGGAGCCGGGAGAAATTCTTGTTGTCCATTAAATGCCTTCCTTTGCCTTCTGAACGGATGGTCATATGGTAGATATCGTCTGTGACCAACATAACTTTGCTTGGATGAGGCAGAAAGTCTAACACAGTTTGTATCTTTCCCACATACTACACAACCTTTGAATCCACTGTACGGGCAGCCACATAATGTACCAAGTGCAGGGTAATCATTTATTGTCCATAACACAACGGCACGTAGATTAAAGTTATCTTTTGTGGATGCATCATATGTATCAACCCCTGTATCGAATAAGGTTTGCAGATCATCAACAAACGGTTCTAAAAAAACATCGATATCATTTCCCGGGTATCCCGATATTAATACCGAAAGCATGATAAACTTTCTTTTCATACACAACCATGGAGGAAGGTTGTATATGACCGTTAAAACTGGCCATACACTGTGATGCCTATTTCCTGAGTTGACGTCAACCCCATCAGCCGATATTCCTAGCCGTAGATTTCTTGGATCTTCAGCAATTTCGGGGAATTTTTCATCTATGGTACGCCATGCCTTTGAATCTGCGGGGTGACGTAACACACCATCGGTTATCCTCCGTGTCGCGTGCCATCTTAAATCCTCTGAAATACTTTCTAGCTTAAATAGTCGTTGCAGTCTTGGTATAATTGGAAAGTACCACATTACCTTTGCTGGAATGTTTTCGTACACTTTCTTAGTCTTATTATCCACCTTCCATCTTGATATCCCACAAGTTCGACACGCAGTCAAATCCTTGTCACCCTTCCAGTAAAGAAGGCAGTTGTTGATACATACATGTATCTTTTTGTATCCTGATCCCATCAATTTCAAATATTTTTTGGCTTGATAAGTTTTTTCCACCATTTCGTTACCAGCAGGCAGCATCTTCTTTAACAATCCTAGTAATTCAGTAAAGAACTTATCAGAACATCCGTACTTACCCTTCAAGTTGAGTAGTTTAACTATTGCGGACATCTTTGTGAAGTCAGGACATCCTGCGTAAAGAGGCTTCTCTGCGTCTAATAATAATTGTTGAAACTTGACAAGATCATCCTCATCAAAATTATCTTTTGTAGCATTAACCATTTCTACTGTTGCTGGGGCATCTGTTGGAATATCTGAAGCAAAATCCGTGTCGTCAACAAACTCTGTTGTAGCGTTAACAGGTGTTTCGGTACTTATTGATGACTCATCCTTCTCTCCATGTTTAGTCCAGTTTAGGTACCTTAGATCAAACCCATTGCTGAATAAATGGAACTGCACTTTCTCCACTTGATGCTCTATGTGGTTTAAACAATCTGTACACGGACATGGCATTGAAAGATCATTTTTCTTAACTCGTGGGTCGATGTTCCCCATCTTCCGCAAGTTGTGTACTGTATAATCAATAAACGCTGCTACTCCATCAACATAAGATTTGTTGGTCCTATTAGTTCCTATCCAAGACTTGTCCATGTTTATAAATGTGTCCCACTTATCCAAGCAGCAATGTTTATAAATGTAGTCCCTGCAGGCATGTTAAAAAGACAGTCCAAGTTATTGAAGATTATACAAGACAACATCAAACTTCAATTGATGATCTTAAAAGTTAAAAAAGACATTCCAAGTAATGAGGATAGCTCAAAGATTGAATGTCGTATTGAATTATGCTAAGAATTGAATAAAGTCTAATGAAACAGTTCCTAAAGGGATGTTTGGGTCAAGGAAAAATAAGAAATTAACTAGCTAAATTATGGTTCCATGTTCATGTGGTACAGGCTTAACAGGGTTTCTTAAATTTTTTAACCAATTAACTATCTAAATTTAACAAGAAACTGACATAATTTACAAGAGGATATCTCGAAACAAATGTTCAATTATAATACGCTTAACAGGGTTATTTTATGTGTTAGAACGATGTGTACAAAAGGAAGATAACAATACTTACCAGTGGTGACGGGACTGGTGGGTCTATGACGGGAGAGTTGTGGTGGTGACGGGATTTGTAGTGAGATGAGAGGGAGGTGTGGCGGTACAGGAGGAGGAGGAGGAGTTAATTTTTGCAATTAGTTTGAAATGCCTTGATGCAAACTTTGGGGGGAATAAATTTAATTTGTGGGGGGAATTTTAAATTTGCTTAAATTTTTGAAAATTTTTCATATTAGTTTAAAAATGTTTTTTCTCTTATGATTTAATGATTTTTTTCATTTAATTAGTTTAAAAAGGTTTTTTATTCATAATAAATAAAATAAAATTCAGAAAAGTATAATTTAAAAAAAATATATATATATATATATATATATATATATATATATATATATATATATATATATATATATATATATATATATATGTTTAAGTATTTAGGACTTTTAAAAAATAATTTTAAATTTTATGCTTAAATTTACAATATTTGGTATTTTTAGGATTAAGTGCATTTTACGTTATTTCGATATATGTTAGTTGATTTATTTGCTTATTTAGTTGTTTTTAGTTTAAAAAAATAAAAAAATAAAAAAAATAAACTAACTCCCAGTACCGTCTTCCACGGGTTATGGGTCCCAATATCGTCTTCCACAGTGTATGTGGGAGGTTGAGACGTAGACAGCCTTACCCCTACCTAAGGTAGAGAGGCTGCTTCCGGTTCTACCAAAGGTTGAAAAGGACCTCCGGCCTTGCAAGGGGTGAGGATCGAACCCTTGAGAGGCTGCTTTCTCTTCTACCAAAGGTAGAAAAGAACCTCCGGCCTTGCAAGGGGTAAGGATCGAACCCTTGAGAGGCTGCTTTCTTTTCTACCAAAGGTAGAAAAGAACCTCCGGCCTTGCAAGGGGTAAGGATCGAACCCTTGACCTCTTTCTCCAGAGGCAAGAGTGTTAACCACTTGATCTAACCTTGCTCTTTTTTTGTTTTTAGTGTATGTTTCATCAATTTATTCACGAAATCCAAATATCTTTCATTATTATTTATCACCCGATCACGAACCGAACACGAATTTCCAAAACCGTAACATGTGTGACTATAATTTTATATATACTATTGATTGAATGTTTGAATTTCCTAAACCGAACGCGAATTTCCAAAACCGTAACATGTTTGAATTTCCAAAACCGTAACATGGTTTCAGATATAATTTTATATATACTATTGATTGAATCATGTCATAAAATGAAACTCTAAGCAACTATAACCCAATAATTTTGACCCATATTATAGTGTGAAGGATATATGAATTGTATTAAAGTTATTAAAGGTGGGCACGTTAATTTTGACATTTCAGGATGACATAAAATCATTAACTCATGTGTCTTACTCAAAACATTGTGTGAAACTGTGTTTAGGGTTGCGTTATATACGTTGGGCACGGTAACACAACCCTCGTGCGTTTTCGTGCGTTTTAGTCTGTCCTATATGTTTTCGTCCGTGTTCATACGTTTTCTTAGTTTTGTACATGTTTTCTTCCGATTTTGTACGTTTTTACACGTTTTCGTCTCTTTTCACATGTTTTCGTCCGTTTTTGTACGTTTTTACACTTTTACACATTTTCATACGTTTTTACACGTTTGCGTCTGTTTTCATACTTTTTCCACCGTTTTCGTACGACTTTGTCTTTTTTAATAAGTTTTTATACGTTTTTGTTTTTGTTTACACGTTTTCGTTCGTTTTCATACTTTTTCCACCGTTTTCTTACGACTTTGTCCTTTTTAATAAGTTTTTATACGTTTTTGTTTACACGTTTTCGTCCGTGTTTAAACTTTGTCGCTGATTTTTCATGTTTTAGTCCGTTTGTATAAGTTTTTGACCGTTTTCGTCCGTTTCTAGCCGTTTTCATCTATTTTAGACGTTTTGCGTCTGTTTTCATATGTTTTACATATTAACATACATTTTATTACGTTCTTATACGTTTTCGTCCGCTTTAGTTCGTTTTTTGTCCGTTTTAGCCATTTTCATATGTTTTGAAGACTTTTTCGCCGTTTTCATACGCTTTCTTACACTGTTACACATTTTCATACGGTTTTACACGTTTGCGTATGTTTTCATACTTTTTCAACCGTTTTCGTACGACTTTGTCCTTTTTAATCAGTTTTTATACGTTACGTTTTTGTTTACACGTTTTCGTCCGTGTTTACACTTTCTCGCTGGGTTTTTCATGTTTTAGTCCGTTTGTATAAGTTTTTTGACCGTTTTCGTCCATTTCTACCCGTTTTCATCTATTTTAGACATCTTCGTCCGTTTTCATACGCTTTAATATGTTTTACATATTAATGTACATTTTCTTAAGTTCCATACGTTTTCTTACGTTCTTACACGTTTCCGTCTGCGTTAGTCCGTTTCTTTCCGTTTTATCCGTTTTTAAGACTTTTCGGGTCAACCCAAGAAGCGAAGTGAATTCATATTCGGTTTTCGGCTCGCTTCGGTTTAATTCTAGTTCGGTTCGGTTCGGTTTTCGTGTTGAACCGAATAAAAAGATTACCGATTTAACAAAACCAAACAACCCGATAACCAAACGGATAAACACCCCTAATTAATTTATAGTGATAGTTTAAAACGAGGACTTGTTTTGCGGTTTGATAGTTTAGGTCTTTATAGTTTGAATTCATAAGGAGTTACAAGTATCTTCTCTATCACACTATCCCCACAACTCTTCTTCAACCTTTCTTTGCAATCTTTCAATAATATCATATTTTACCCAATTTCATTATCAATGGCAGCACCATCACCACAAAACCATTTGGCTAAGCGTGTTATTGATGACCTAATTGAGTTTAGCGGGGAGACATTTGTTGATGGTTACATGAGTTTCTTCAAGGCTCAGCAAATTTCCATTCTCCGTGGCTTTATAAACCGGATGCGCGAAGAGGCCACCACAGTAAAGAATGAGATTGCGCATTTTAATGCTTTAATTGCTGAGATGGTAGCTATTGGAGATGGGGATGAATATTTGGACACATTGATGGATCTTAGGCATGACATGGAGGCTACGAGGACTAAGTTGCAGGGTTTGAATGATCTCATTACTCAAGCTGAGGAGGATATCAAGACCAAGGAAGAACAAATTAAGTCGATGAATGGTTGAAGGGTTGCTCGCTATGTAAAGGGATGGTTTCTTTTGCTATAGTGTCATCTGTTTATAATGTCTAATGTCTTGGTTTAATATTATGGTTTGTAGATATATTAACGATGAAACATGTATGGATCTTTTGATGGTTTATCCAATGGAATGGAATGGGTTGCGCTCGCTAGTTTGTTTCAACTTTTTTTAATGTTGTTTTGCATTTAGAAATTGGTTGTGGTGTTTAAGTTCATATCTGGTAGAATGTATTATTGTAGGTTTGAGGTTGATCCAAACTCTGCTCAATGTTGAGCCATGGATATGCGGTTCATAAGTTCTTTGCTTAGGTTGTTCATTTTTTAGGTTGTTGTCAATTTTTAGGGTGTTTTTGTTGTTGTTTTTGCTTTAAGTTAATTGCATTTACATGATTTCTTGATTTTTTTTACTGTTGGAGGATGTTAGAGCTTATTTAAGTGCTTATAAATAGGTTATTTATAGGCTTAAAGTAAGGTATCAGGGCTGTTTGTTGTGTCAGCAGTCCTTGGTTGGATTTGATTATTTTTGTGCTTACTTGTTTATATGGGACTGCTTATTAGTTATAGTTGCTTAATTAGTTGCTTTAATTCCATTTTTTTATTTTAGTGTAGCTGCAGTTATATGTGCTTTGATACAGCTGGTTTGAAGTTATATGGGTGTTTGGGACTGTGGGTAAGAACCATTTCTGTCATGGGTGTGTTGGTTTCAAAATGCAGCCAAAAATGAAATCTTTAAATTCTATATTATCAATTTGGAGCCACATTTTAAAATTATGAAATTTGGAGCCAAATTTCAGCCAAAATTTTTAAAAGTGCTTAGGAATTTATGGTTTCCTTATTTGAAAAACTGCCCCATAATGAGCCCTAATTTTACTCCAATAAATCAGGATCCAAGCAAAACAACCAGAACTTCAATTTTTACACCATTATTTACCAATTAAGTTTACTAATTTTCTTTAACACATTACTTCTGACGAATCATGGCAACTCAAACCAATTGTCAGGATGATTTGGTTTATTCTGATCGTGAAAATGATAACGCATTTGGATATGAATCAGAGGCGTATTCAGATGAGGGTGAGGATGCTGAAAACAACCATTCAAATGCGAATGTTGTTAAGAGGGGCATAACTAGGTTAGCTAAGTTTCGCAGGGATTATGGAAAAACCGACAGAATAAAGGTCAGTGTAACCTTCGATGCACTGAATAGGATATCAAGAAAAAACAGGGCATTGTTTTCGAGTTTTTTGGGTGATTTGGTTCGTGAGCATATAGGTGTCAGGATTCTATCCTGGAGGAAGGTTGATTCAGAAGCAAGAGATAAAATGTGGGACGAAATCACGGTACACATATACTTTTTTTTAACTAGTAGTGGCTTGGCTGTCGTAGGTACAAGGTGTTAATAAGTTTATCTCTGCATTTACATTATGTGCAACTAATTAACAACATTGTGTTAATCTTTGCAGCGATATTTTGATGTTGGCTTGACTGTCCGAAAGCTGATAATGAATCGTCTTGGTCAACTTCTAAGGAATTTTCGAAGGAAATTGACCGAAAACTACATATTGCCCAACCAAAATACCCTTTCAAAACTTAATGAAGTCCCGGCGAATTATAGTGCAATTATAAAAGCTGAAGATTGGGTAAATTTTGTAAACTACACGGCCACCGAGGAATACAAGGTGTTAATTATTCATTCTTATTCAAGTTCAAATATCTGTCACATTTGATGTTTCCATATATATTAGTTGTATACTATCAGCATTACTACATCTAAACACCTTTTTTATTTTGTGTTGCAAGGTGAAATCAGCTGCATCTAAAGTGGCGCGTTCCAAGTCTGTTTATCAGCATAGAATGGGACGAGGTGGATACGCCCGTGTGATGGATAAAATGGTAACATTAAACATTAAACATTTGCAGTTAATAGCATCATACTTTCGTTTATATTGGTTTATCTTACAAGTGTATGTATTTGATGTTTATAAGATCGAGAATAAAGAAATTGAACCAGATGAAGAACCACCGCGTGGTACGCTGTGGTTGAAAGGAAGGGTGAATAAAGACGGAGAATTTCACGATGATGATATCAGAACAGTTGGACAAAAAATTGTAAGTTTGACTCATTTTATGATTATGTTTATTGTTAGTTATAAGTTAATACTGATAGTGTATTAGTTAAAACTGATAGTGTATTAGTTAAAACTGTTAGTTATTAATTAATTCTGTTAGTTATAAGTTAATACTGTTATTTATAATTTGATACTGGTAGAATTAAATAACCTATTTCCCATATTGTGTGTGCAGAAAGAGACGGAGGAGAAGATCAAACAAGGAACCTTGAAGCTTGATCATGGCACTGATGCCATGACATTTGTATTAGGTAAGGAAAAGGGAGGATATGCGAGAGGAGTGGGAGGTGGAGTAACCTACAAGAGGTATTTTGATCTGCCTCGAATCAGACAAGCATCTGATGAAAGAGTGGTGTTACTTCAAAGTGAACTTGATGATGAGAGGCGCCAACGTCAAGAAAAAGAGGCGGTAATACAGGATTTGATGAAACAATTCACAAAGGGGGCAGTTGCAGTCAACTTCAACTCCATTGACAGAAACGGAAGTAAGACATAAGAAAGTAACATTCCATCTTTTTTGTACCCTTTTAAATACTGCTGCAGTCTTCTTAAAAAATTTATATTTCAGGTGTCTACGGTGAACATTAATCTTTTAAATAGCAGTGCTGATGAGGATGCCGGAACACGTGTTGCTGGACGTGAGAAAGTTGCGAGCATTGAGAAGTCTAATGGACTTGCAACTTTGGAAAAGGAAATTCAAATAAGTGTAAGTAATAAATCACCCCCCTGGGATTTTTGAATTCTACATACATTATTTATTTACCGTGTATTATACATATAGGAAACTGTTAAATCTGTCGCATCTAAGAAATCGACTAGATCAAAACGAAAGGATTCTTCACGTCAACTTTCTGGATCACAAGAACAGGAGTCTCCATTAACAGTACTACCACAAGTATGTATTTAAACATTTTCATATGTTCTTTAGTTTAATTAATTACTGATACATATATACATGCAACAAATTATCTTTTTAGGTAACTAAGTGCAGACTGTGGCACTTAAAGAAATCAACTATTATTGCGGAGGGTACCGTGTACAAAACTGATGGAAAACAAATGCTTCATAACAAACCACTCCCAAAGGATTGCTACAGAGTGTCTATTGAAAAATCTTTACTGGATGCAGCGTGCATACCGGATGTAGGAAGTAACGGTCTCAAAACAGTTAAGGATGCAGTAGGTGGTTTTTATGCATGGCCAAAGGATCAAGTGGTTTTCGATGAAAAGGTACATAGATGCATGTGTTTTATAAACCTACATATATCATTCTTCATATTTAATTCAGTGTTTGATACCCCGGCTTTTGTTTCCTACAGGTAACACCACCAAGTACCATAAAACTGATTGGTGAGAACAGAACTGCACCTAAATTACATACGAAGCGCTACGTCTCTAGTCATACCATGCAAAAGGAAGCTAAGAAGATCAAGAGTCAGAAGTCGTTAAATTATTGAAAATTTTATTATGTACGACATTACAATTTTATATACATTCCAATTTTATTGTATTTGAATATATTTTGAATATATTTTTATATATTAGAATTTGTTTTGATATATATTGATTTCTTATATGTGACTAAAAGATTCATATAGTCACAATTATTAACACTTTTTGGTCACAGTTTGCTTAATTCGATGCGTGACTAAATGTTAGAAAGCGCCACACAAACATAAAATTAATGTGGCCATTGGATGAGCAATAGTCACACAAAACACACATTTCTTCACTTAAAACACCATATGGTCACACTTATTAAGACATTTAGCCACTTTATGGTTAATTGCATGTGACTAAATAACCAAAAGAAACATGCTTTGCGTGACTAAATGTTAGAAAAGGCCACACAAACATAAAATTCATGTGGCCATTGGATGATCAATAGTCACACAAAACACACATTTCTTCACTTAAAACACCATATGGTCACACTTATTAACACTTTTAGCCACTTTATGGTTAATTGCATGTGACTAAATACCCAAAAGAAACATGCTTTGCGTGACTAAATGTTAGAAAAGGCCACACAAACATAAAATTCATTTGGCCATTGGATGAGCGATAGTCACACAAAACACACATTTCTTCACTTAAAACACCATATGGTCACATTTATTAACACTTTTAGCCACTTTATGGTTAATTGCATGTGACTAAATACCCAAAAGAAACATGCTTTGCGTGACTAAATGTTAGAAAAGGCCACACAAACATAAAATTCATGTGGCCATTGGATGAGCAATAGTCACACAAAACACACATTTCTTCACTTAAAACACCATATGGTCACACTTATTAACACTTTTAGCCACTTTATGGTTAATTGCATATGACTAAATACCCAAAAGAAACATGCTTTGCGTGACTAAATGTTAGAAAAGGCCACACAAACATAAAATTCATGTGGCCATTGGATGATCAATAGTCACACAAAACACACATTTCTTCACTTAAAACACCATATGGTCACACTTATTAACACTTTTAGCCACTTTATGGTTAATTGCATGTGACTAAATACCCAAAAGAAACATGCTTTGCGTGACTAAATGTTAGAAAAGGCCACACAAACATAAAATTCATGTGGCCATTGGATGAGCAATAGTCACACAAAACACACATTTCTTCACTTAAAACACCATATGGTCACACTTATTAACACTTTTAGCCACTTTATGGTTAATTGCATGTGACTAAATACCCAAAAGAAACATGCTTTGCGTGACTAAATGTTAGAAAAGGCCACACAAACATAAAATTCATGTGGCCATTGGATGATCAATAGTCGCACAAAACACACATTTCTTCACTTAAAACACCATATGGTCACACTTATTAACACTTTTAGCCACTTTATGGTTAATTGTATGTGACTAAATACCCAAAACAAACATGATTTGTGTGACTAAATGTTAGAAAAGGCCACACAAACATAAAATTCATGTGGCCATTGGATGATCAATAGTCACACAAAAGACACCTTTCTTCACTTGAAACACCATATGGTCACACTTATTAACACTTTTAGCCACTTTATGATTAATTGTATGTGACTAAATACCCAAAACAAACATGCTTTGTGTGACTAAATGTTAGAAAAGGCCACACAAACATAAAATTCAAGTGGCCATTAGATGATCAATAGTCACACAAAAGATATATTTCTTCACCTTAAACAACATATGGTCACACTTATTAACACTTTTTGCCACTTTATGCTTAATTGTATGTGACTAAATACCCAAAACAAACATGCTTTGTGTGACTATACAGTGTTTATGGTCACTAATACGGATTAATCCAACAAAATTTGTACCTAATTAGTCACACATGTTACGGTTTTGGTTACTCTTTTGCAATAGAGACTAAAAAAAAGTCAAACACGTGACCATAGGGTACCTATGGTCGCGCGACCTTTAGTCACACACGGCCGAAAAAACATGTGTGACTATATGTATATCGTCACACATATTCGGTGTGGCCAAATCCACTTTTTGTTCTAGTGGTAGACCTTGGGCTGACGGGCCATACGGTAGGAAGGCTTGGGAACCTTGGGACTGTTGGGCCGGGTAAGAGTAATAAGGGGGTAATTGAGCCGGTGAGTTATAAATAGGTGGGAATTGGGCCGTGGCATGATATACAACCGGTGTAGTGGTAGAGGGTTTGTTGTGAGAAGTGGTAAATCCCAATTTAGCCAATAACTGTTGCAAAGTATCCATATCCACAGAAGTGGAACTACGAGGAAGTATTGTAGACTTACCATGTACGCCATTGTGAAGATACCGACACACCTCACCAAAGCGACAATGACCTTTAGCAAACAAAAAACAAGGTTTGTTTACTTTTTCCAATGGATTAGACGGGCGCCGAGGAGTATTATTTGCCAATAAAACCATAGGAGAAGCGGATGTAGCAGCCACAAGCGGATCTTGAACTTTAGACTTCATGCACATCTCTTGCGTGGTCAACAAAGAACGAACCGTCTTGAGATCGGGAAAGGGTTCCCGACTAGCAATAACTGTTGAAATCACATCATACGTGGAGGGTAAGCCTTCTAGTGCAAACGTAACAATGTCATCATTACTAAAAGGAGATCCAAGACCATTCAAAACCAAAGCAATTGATTCGATTTTCTGAAAGTAAGCATCAATTGTAAAGTCCCCAAGCTTTAGATTACGTAACTCCGCCTTCAAAGCCATAGCTCGAGGGGGTTTATTGTCTTGAAAAATCCCCTCAAGACACACCCACGCCTCTTTAGCAGATTTAGGATTAAGTACAACCAACCATTTTTGAAGATTCGAGGCAAGTGTGGAACAGATCCAAGACCGAATGATGAAGTCGATCTTGAGCCATTCCGCATCCTTAGGGGTTGAATCCGTAGGAGGTGTAGTGGATGAAGAAGCTTATGGATCAACAAGATGATTCAAGATCCCATAGCCATGACAAAGATGAGAAAAGTAATACACCCATGAGGAGTAATTCATCTCATCAACATCAAGTTTAATGGGAACAAAAGTGGTAAGGTGATTCATAGCCATAAGTTTATCCGATAACGTGAGAGTAGGTGGGGGAGGGTTTGTATCCGTAGTCATTGTAGAGTTTAAGGGTTATTAAATAGTTCTTGGGTAACACACTGATAGACAAACCTGGTCGACAAAAGTGTTTGGTAAGTTAGTTGTTAAATGTAATTATATGATGTAAAATGACGTAAAAGGACATATACATAATTATAAACAAATGTTTAGTGGGTATATCAGTAATTTAAAGTTTTAACAGCTCCAAAATGTTTAAAAAGCTTCATGAATCAGCTTTTCATTTAGGAGCTATTTGTTTGAAATAAAAGCTTGAAGTTAATGCATCCAAACGTATCCAAACGGAGCTATTTATTTTAGAAGAGATTGTTTTATAACAAAAAGCTAACAGCTCCCAAATAAAGCTCTTGCCAAACAGTGAGAAAGTGGTCAACACGTGGAGAAGAAACTGATAACATTAAATCTTGGGTAAGAAACTAGTGGACCAACACGTGGAGTACAAAAACCTAATTAAGGATCGAATAAAAAAAAGATGGAAACTGCGAACTGATTAAGGTTTAGTGGTCGACTAACAGTTATGGTTTAATGAGTCGAATAAAAAACGAGGTCGACAAACACAGCTCGACAACACACTTTGGTCGAGAAACAAAACAAAGAAAAACATGCGGAAGCAGTAGAAGGATCGGTTAGGATGATACCATGTAAGTTTGTGTAAACTTGTATATTAATTGAATTATAATGAGAGGTACATCAAGATTATATAATGGGCCTAATATACAATGGGCCGAATACTAATCCTAATACTAATAGTCTAACACGCCGATGATAGAAGGTGCCATGGTGGTGTAAACATTTGAGGCATTACAGGATATAAAACATGAACAAAAAGGACATTTTTTCTTAACAAAATGAAACACGTCTTGTGAAATGTGAATTGGGAGTTAAATTCTCTCGAACCAGATTAAACCGACGAGTAAATAGCCAAATAGGTAAGTTTCTTTTACCCAAAATATAAACAAGTTTAAAACTTATTATGTAATTGTATGGGATAATTGTTTGTAAATGTAACGAAGTTACAACTTTTTGCTAAGTTGTGTATGTACTATTAATCCGTCTAAATAATACAAACATTTTACTAATTATACTATTATGTGTAAAGATTAAGGTTGCCTGTATTTTTTTCTGACGTGGCATGGATTATCCTAATTTGATTGTTTATAAATGTATCAAAGTTTCCACTTTTTACTAAGTTGTGTATTGTGTCTAGTTTGGTTAGAATTAATTACATAAATCGTCCTTGTGGTTAGGCCCAATTGCAAGTTTCGTCCGTCACTTTTAGAATCACCCATTAGAGACAAACAAACACTCACTTGTTAACCTAACACAATCTTTTTCCTCAAATCTTATTTTCTCTCCAACACCATACACAATCATTATCACCAACATTCTCTCTATAATTCTTACCAAAACTAGATTCCAATTCACCACCACCCGTCAACATCAGATCCACCATTACCATCTAACCTGCAACCACAAGATCCACCACCGATGTTGCTCGCCGAAATCAATGGCCAACCACTGTTGTTGTGCGGGTTGGTTTTAAGAAGGTGATATGTTGTAACTTTTAAGATGGTGTTGGTTTCGAAAATGGTGCTTTTTGAGATGTTGAAATTGTTGATTAATGTGAGTTTTGCTTTTGGAGAAAATAAGAATGATTGTTAACAAAGTTTACTATTGTTGAATGTGTGTTATTTTTAATCAATGTTTTTTTCTTATTATGAAAAAATGTATTAAAACTGAAATAATGCAATAAGAAATGGGGAAATATTATGTTGAAAGTGACGGTGGATTATTAAAGAACAAAGAGGGCTTTGCATTGTTAGTTTTGCTTGGCGATTAAAAAAGGTGATCGGATCACTTCGGATTAAAAATGGTGATGGTCGGAAATCATTGGTGGTAGCCGGAAAAAATGGTGATGGATAGGAGGTTTATTTGTTGGTTGGGTATTGGTTTTTTGTCATGGCTGATATTTGGATTATTTATTTATTTATTTTTCTTTTGATAGAAATGAAAAACAGAAAAAGAAGCGGTAGTTGTGGCTTGCCGGAAAAAATGTTGGTTGAAGAAGGAAAGGTAAGGATTGGTTCTTGCGTTTTGGAGTGACGGACGAAACTTGCAATTAGGCCTAACCACAAGAACGATTTATATAATTAATTCTAACCAAAATAGACACAATACATAACTTAGTAAAAAGTGAAAACTTCGATACATTTATAAACAATTAGATTGGGATAATCCATGCCAGGTCAGCAAAAAAAACATGCATTTACAAACAATTATCCCTAATTGTATAATCAATTCGGAAACAGAAATCCCTTTAAACACCTAATTATGATTTGATACAGCTAATTATAACTTGCAAGTGTTTGTATAGAACCACACAGCATATGCTTACCAGCTCATTTAAGATGTCATAATATGCAGACATGGGCAAGCTTATCTGAATAACCTTCGACTTTTCCAATAAGAATTGAATGTTATGAATGTAGAGTACAATCAACATTTCCGAAATGCTTAGCACATTGTATGAAGGTCTCTGTTATTTGTCATAGATAAAGCTCCAACAATAAGAATTGACTAATTGGCAGAGACGGACCCAGGATTTTTAAGAGGGTGTTGCACAAAAAAAATGTTAGGCTAACTAAAGTTACACTATAAGAAACGAAAGTAGCAAAAAAAAATTGGGGTTGCACATACCACAAAAACAGCAGTTTTGAAATCTTTTTGCACTTTGTGACCTAAAATCGGGTGTAGCCCGTGCTACATCCGGCATACATGTGAGTCCGTCCATGCTGATTGGTCTTTTGTTTTATAAAGCTTCAACAATAAGAATTGACTGATTGGTCTTTTGTTTTATAAATTGGTCTTTTGTTTTGGTAGTTCAAACGACAAAAAAATTAGAAGTGTATATAAGTTATGAATCGTTTTGACGACCTATGTTACCGTATTCTGTAATTCAACAAAGAGTCATCATAACAACCCAATAACATGATATTAACCTCAACATGCAAAAGCCATGTACGCCACGATATATAAGCAAGAACAAATTCTTATCTCTACCCAATGTGGGATTGAAAACTTAAAACCAAAGTTAACAAAAATAACCCATACGGAAAAAAAAAAAAAAAAAGAATGACATAACCCTTTTGTTATTTTTACACATTGCTCTAGAGACATAATAACAACATTCATAAGTGTACATCACTTTGTACCTAGGTAACCATGGATAAGAAATAAATATATTCTCAATCTATAGTAAAATGATAAATAAGATGAACTGCGGATTCAACTCTTCAATGACTATGTTAAGTGAACATTTTAATTTTGTACACTGTTACACATATTTTAGCTCGACATTTCAAAATGGGGATTTTAAGACATGGTATTCATAACTTGTTGCTTCGAGTCGCTGATGCATTTTGACTCTTTTTAAAAAGTTGAACATCATAGATAAATGCTTCAGGAATTTTGATTTAATGATATGATTGTTGTACATCATAGATAAATGTTTCAACAATAAAAATTTAGTGATCGGTAATTTAAACGACAAAAAATCATGAAGCTTATATAAGTTAGTGAGTCTCAGATGAAAATCCTGTTACCGTTTTTAGTACTTTAACAAGAATCATCCGACAGTCCAATAACATTATATTAATCCCAACTTTCAAAAGCCATATACACCACAATATATAAGCAAGCGTAAATTCTTATCTTTACCCTATGTGGGATTACAAACTTGAAACCAAAGTTCACAACAAAAGTAACCCTAGACAAAAAATTGTTTAGATGAAACACTACAACAATCGCCGCTTTCGCAGGCCAAATTTCAGGACTTTCGCCGGGGACATGTCCCCTGTAATAACATTCCTCGGGGACATGTCCCCGGTAATACCCTCTCGGGAATACTTTCGCCGGGGACTGTTCACAATCTTTCCCGGGGACAAGTGGGACCCACAGCCGATTGTCCCCGGTCAAACATGTCCGACGTGGCATTTGTTTTCTCCGGGGACATGTCCCCGGGGATAATACTTTTTGATTATTAATTTAATCACATAATTGAAATAATAGTCCGACGTGGACTCGTTTTACCGGGGACTTGTCCCCGGGGAAAGCGTACTACCACTGTTGTAACAATCCGCATTTTTTCGGGTTACTTTTCATATTTTTGAAAAGTCACTATTCACTTTTACTATTCACTTTCACTATTCATCCCGTAAAATTTTTATTTCACATTCTCGTAAGATAAATTATTTTAGTAATGACTTGAGAGTTTGACAATCGTTAGATCATTTTCGCAAAAGTTATTAAGAAAACATCGTCTTAAAGTTTCATTTTGGTCGGAACACCATTTCAACATCCCGCGGTCATCTTATCTTGTTATGGCCGACTTAGGGCGGGGGAGTCATCATTTTGGTGGCATCATCCTAACCATGGTTCATTTAGATCTTTACATGTGTCCTAACTTAACCATGGTTAACATTTAACCCAGTATATGGTTAACCAAACTTACCCTCCTATAAATAGCAAGTGAAATACATCCTAAACACCCTAAAATACTGAATTGGGTCGTTCATATCATCAAACCATCATATCTTCCATAATTTGATCTTTAAACTCCAAGTTTATGCAAAGAAGTTTCAAGTAGTAAGTTACTACATCAAATCTCTAGCAAGTTTAAGTGATCTTCTTGAGTTTAGATCCACTCAAGTCACTTAGTACTTCATCACCAACTCTTCAAGATTGCAAGGGTGCCAAGGTGTAGAAAGCTAGCTCAATCCGAAGTCTTATGTGATCAATCAAAGTCCTATCCTTACTAAGTTACTCCTTTCTTAATTGAAAGCCAAAAGTTGTAAGCAACTAATCACCACCATCATCTCATCTTTATTATTCATAATCTTAACAATTTCATGCTATATATATAGTTACTATGTTGATTCATGATGTACATATACTCAATCACATGTTTTAATTCACATATTATCGTAAAAGTAACAAACTAGTAAGCTAGTCATATTTTACACATTTAAAACCATTAAAACCAGCCATATATGGACTTTATAACTTACATACTATGGTATAAAAGATAAAAAGGTAAACATAGCAACTTGAATCACCCGAAACGGACAAACGAGTCAAAAGATACGGCCAAAAGAAGTTAGCGAAACCAAAACGCTGAAACTGCCTAACACAAGCTGTTAAGCAGCTGTCCGTTTTGAAAGTGGTACTTCTGGTCTGAATCATCAAAAAGTTAAAACACGAAAGTTGTCCGGAACGACGTTTTCCTTCGTACTAACGAAGCTCGGACCTTGAAAACCCTTAAATAGGCCATTATCTTTAAAAAACTTAAACTGCCCTATATATAGTTTCACAACTATACTTTTGTCACAACTAAAAGGCAAACCAAGAGGCCTAATGGCCTTAAGCCGAGACCACAACCACGGCTAAGGCCAAGGCTGAGTCTCAAGACCATGGTAGCCTAAAACAAAGCCACGGCAAGGCCATGGCTAAAGCCTCAAGACTTATTTAGCCGAGACCGTAAACCAAGGGCCTTAGCCTTGACAAACCTAAATGTATTCAATAAATTTGGATCTACGTCCTTGATAAACTTTGAAACTATACTTGTAATAACCAACTTTACAATTTAGAAACTTGTAAACTTTTCTTTAAACAACTTGTGACATAAATTATGACGATACTTGTAATAACCATTATGATTCCTAATCATAACCAAACAACCTTGTAACTTGTGTTTACAAAGCATATGACACTTATGATATATAAACAAAACATATGTCTTATCTATTATAGTGCTACAAAACTAGGGAGCTTCAAGTGAGGGGTTTCATTTGGGTAAACGTATCGACGAGTTGCTGGATTTACGATTTAAAGTGTCCTAGCTCCTCGAACGTTTACTACATGACCTCTGAATTATGATGGCCCGAACGGTAGTACGATATACATAAACTAAACACGTTTTCACAACTAGACCATTTCTATAAACGACATACACAAAAAGCATGTACTACACCATGATCAACATAGAAACGTATATAGGTTTGTTATTTCTTTAGCATCATTATTTCAAACCTAAGTCGCAACATCCTATTTTAGGTTGCTCGAAGAAGTTCTCACGGCATATCCATAATTCTCATTATACATTTGATATCATTTACTCTGAGGTGAGTTTATAGCCCCACTTTTATTACTTAATTGTTTTACAAACTCTTGGGGGAGATACATGCTTTATTTTAAATCGAATACATTGCTTTCAAACTGTATACTTATTTGAATGTATTATTTGCACTAAGTACCACTATTGCCAATCTTAAGTCCCTATTATCATGAACCATTAATCACTTGCTAGTGAACGCGAATATTGTGGATAGGCCTATTGGGATTGACGAATCCCGTTTGTATTGACCGGGTAGGCAAACAAACGCACTATATTTGAAGATCTATAGGTTTATTGGCAAATTACCTATTAGGGCAACTGTTACTATCAATTTCTATTGACAAGCTATTAACGTTTTCGGTATCATGAGCTTAGTGCAATAATATCTGTTTTGTTTTCAACATTATGGGTGTATAACAACGTAACCCACACAAACCTTATGTGTTCAACTGATTTTCTAAACTCTATGAATTTCACTCAACCTTTGTGTTGACAGTTTTAAGCATGTATTTCAGGTCCATATTGTACGAGGCTGGCACGGAGGAGCACGGATACTCAAGAAGGCTATAAATTTTATTATCATTCGAAAACCAATTTAATGTATTTTGTAAACTTGGAATCATTTGGGACCTCATTTTTGTAAACTCTGATATTTATATAAATCGAATGATAAATCTTTTAAACGACTCCATTACAGTTCGTTTTCTATTGTTATGACTGTTGTGCCATGAAGTAACACCCAGTTTGAATTCCGTTGCGTATCACGAAATTGGGGGTGTTACAACTGTTGTGTTAATCTCATTCGCCGGGGACTTCTCGCCTGCAAAACAACAAGTCCACTGTTGCGTCCTTCGTTTTTCCGTGGACCTGTCCCCGGGGAATGTTGTGGACTAAAATTTGTTTTTTAGTTTCGCCGGGGACATGTCCCCGGCAAAACTAACTGACCCATTTTGCAGAATATTGCTGCAAAATGGGTAATTTCCAGATTTTTTCTGGAAATTTTCCGGAAAAAATCTACAATGTCTCAACCTGTTTTTTCATATATACCAATGTCACAACATATTTTAATATACCAATCATAACACAAATTTGATAAACATAAATATCATATATACCCAACGATCGCTAACATAGTTATCTTTTTCCAAAATCGCCAAAACGGTTCCTAAACCGTTAACGCATGATCATCTACAAAACTATAGATAATCTACCTATCCGCAAATGGTCCAAAACTATACGTATAATCCATTTACGGGAATCCTAGCACATAATGCACATAAACGACATAATAATCTATGTTATTCTCTACAAACATATCCAAAACGTGTTAAAGTAACATAAATCCGCATCTCAAACCCCACTACCCCCACTACCGTCCTCGATATCTCTAGACTCACCGGATGGAGAAGCACCAGATCCCGACCCACCCTCTCCAGGTCCCGACCCACCTGGTGGAGTAGCACTTGATCCAGGGGCAGCCTGTATTCACTCCTGCCAACCCGGGAATGACCTCACAAACTGCATGACCTGGTCCATCTGACCCCTCTGTGTAGCGAGTTCCTCGAACTGTTTCTGCATTGTCTCCCGCAGTGAGGACACCTCCGCTGCATCACGAGGTCGGGAGGCGCTAAAGGTCTTCTTCACTCCACCACTGGGTAAGACCTGACCTACACCAGGGATATGACCGCGCTGCTTACCACCAATAACGTGGCTAAGAATTCCCACCAAAAACATGGCGCCAAGAATTCCCACCAAAAACATGGCGCCAAAAATTTCCCACCAAAAGCTACCAGATCTGCTCTATATATCAAATAAAGAATACTTGAGATCTTATCCCACAAAAAGCTACCAGATCTTATCCTTAAAACCACTCAACCTCACAACCTCTTATCTTCACACAAATTTCAAAACTTGAGATGGAGCCATTTAATCCTTTTATGTGTTCTTTAAAGCAGGAAATATAAAATTAAGAACATCACATAGAGATTATTCAGCTGGACGACAATATTATGCATGTCATCTGTCAAAGGTGAACAATCATACATTTTTTATTTATGTAAATATACAAATAATTGGGTTGTAATCTCTTATAATTTTCTTATTATGTAATAGCCCAGAAAATATGATAATGGGTGCGGATATTTTATGTGGAAGGATGCATTTGACGAGTACTTAAGAACAATCTCTTCTCAAGGTTCTGGATCTGCACCAACAGAGTGCTCGAGCTGCCATGAAAAAGATCTTAGGATAAGCTTGCTGGAATCACAAAAACATGTGCTAGAGACAAGAGTAAGGTTGCTGGAGGCCAGACTTGAAATGGCAAGGATTCCTGACGACCACACATGTCAGTCAGATGCATTACTTCGTGAGTTGTTAGGTGACATGGAAAATCTTCGTATGTAGTAGTAGTAGTAGTTGTTGATGATGTTGATGATGATGTTGTTGTTGTTGTTGTTGATCAAAGTAGTATGTAGTTGTTCTTGTAGTTGTTGTTGTTGATGTTGTTGTTTTTATAGTATGTATCTGTCAAGTATTTTAATAAATCAAAGCACATGCTGGATTTGTAAAGCTGACCATGTTCTTAGTTAACCAGATTATGGTGTCCAAACACCCCTTTTCCAATACTAACAAACACGAATTAAGAACCATATTAATTCATCATAAATTTAATATTTTTGTTTTTCCCATAGCTATATATCTACTATGTTTCGTCAAGTTTCATCAATAAATTCCAAGCGTTGGATAATCTGGAGATACAACCCAGCTCCTCAAAATTCAAGTCTTCGTTTATTTGGACCAAATATTTAGTTATGTATTAATAGCTGCAACAAAATGTACCTTTTATAATCAAAGGTTTTGCCGGGGACATATCCTCGGGGAAAGGATTGGCGGGAATTTTCCCGCGAATAATAAACATGCTTTTGACTTGGTCAAAATTTTGGTAAAAGTTAAATACACTTTCGGTGGGGACATGTCCTCGGAGAAAGTTTGCGTTGTATTTTGACTATCCGGTCAAAATTTGTTGAATATCCAGCATACTTTCGCCGCCGAAAGTTTATGTTGAATTTTCCCAAACAGGTCAGCGCATTTATGCGCCACGTCAGACGAAATTTTGTCGTTTAGTGACTTTCGCCCGTCCATCCGATTGTTGTAGTGAAATAACCCTTTTGTTGCCTTAAACAAATACTACGTACTAGCTGTATTATTTATGATCGTTTTACACATTGTTCTATAGACATATAGCATCTTATAAAAGTGTTGAGCACTTTATACCAATTAATATAGTTTGTTTAGTTTATGTTTCAACACATGTTATTACGTATGGCAACAAAAAATGGCATATTCCTTGTTTCTCTTGTGTTCCTTGTTAGCACTTTATTTAAACCAATTAATATAAGTTATTCGACTTTGTTTCTCCTGTGTTCTTTGTTAGCTATTTCCAAATCTATAAAGTTATCCATTTTCTTACAAAATATTTGCGAATTCTTTCTCTAACATCAATGTAAGTACATACATGAAAAATTTATAACATCAATTAATATTACTAGACTATAGACTCACGGGTCTCGCGGGTGTCAATCAAAAATTTATAATAGAGATAACTTGAAAAGTACAACACCTCAATTAAAATAAATCCACAAAACATTCGCGGATGTTTGCCGGACCTAATTAACAATCCCTTATGATGTCATGTAACTTTTGAAACATCATAAGCCCATTTTTTTTCTTATGAGCTTATCATGCACTTATCAAAATGATCAAACAACCATCTAAAGGAATTGACATACATAGAATTCAAGAATAACCAAATTGAGTAAAACAACATTTAGTAAATCATATTTTTTGAAATACAACATGATAAACAACTTGTAGTGTTTGATACTTTACAATCTTCATCGTCGTAGATCAACACCTTCTATCCTTTGCGACTTTTAACATATGAAACTGCAACGTCAAGTTGTTCATGTGTGAATACAAGTTTAGGCATAAACAAATGCAACGTTTGATAAAGATTGCCTTTGACTCTTGTTGATAGTCAAATGCAAAACACACATGACATGGTCTTTTATTAATCTTCAAGGGTAGCCTTTTGTCTAAAGGACTATTCATGGGATTATAGTAGCATTACCTATATGTGGTTCAGTCATGCATCGTTGGCCTCAATAACACGAATGCTGAGTCTTCAAACCCATAAATGTAGTTCCATTGCATAAACTGGTAGTTTGATAAATGTTACGAAGCAACATAAATGAAGCGACAACTTTCAATGTTAGAATACAAATGTTACCGAACCTGACCCGCATGATTCATGACACATAGGCTCATAAATACATACATGAATAAAAAAATATTTTTTTCTTAAAAGGCTGAATACCATATTTCTTTTTTATGATAAATTCTGAATGCATCATGGTTTGTCTAATAATAAAAAGAATTATGCCTTCTTTCGCTTCTTGGTACTCATTTACTTCAGTGATGATTTTATGGGAAGTCAACATTGAAGTATGCAAGTCCTTCATTTGACATAAAATGCCTAGAACAGGCCCTTATCTATAGATTGACTTTATGTTAAAGACATACATAATCATGAAGATTTATTCTTCACAATAACTTTGCGTGTATGAATGGTGATAATGGGTTTCAATTTGTAATTAAAGTTCTTAAAAGCGTAACTAAGTAGAAACTCCATGCTTCAATAACAGATCCTATAAAAGGGTCACGGTCACGGAGAAAAAACATGAACATTCGACTTTGTAATAGTAAAAAAAATTCATAAAAAATACAAATTATTTGAATCTAAGCAAAAACACAGTATAGAGATTGATGGATATATTTAAGAGAAAATTACCAAAAGGGGACTTTTTTCTAAGCATGGTCCGTTTTTTAGACTATTTTCTAGCCACTTTCCCAAAAGAGCCACGCTCAACTGCTCAACTGCTCAACCCCATAGTTTTTTCGACACGTGGCAAATCCGGGTACTGTTCAAAAAGTACACTAAGTGTCAAATCAAATCTTAAAGAAATCTCTTGTTTTGTTTTCTAGCATAATGTCAACGCTCAACCGGCGGCGCTCAACCGACGGTGCTCAACTGACCCCACAATATTTCACCTAGGAAATTGAAAAAGCAACCCAAAAGATTTCCCAAATCCAATGGATATGACTATTATTATTTTCTTTTTTATTTTTCTTTTACAACTTTAATCATTCAATATCTTCAAAAAAAACACACACTCAACACACACAAACACACACTAACAGTGCATGGATCAGTGTTGTTGTTTAGATCATTTCCAGTGATCACACAACACCCGAAACTTTGATCACACAACCGTTTTGTTGTTTAGATCACTTCCAGACGAGATCCGTTGATGTTCGACTCGATTATATGAAAATGGTAAGTATTCACACTTGATTAATTTCGTTTCTTCCTACAACTTACGGTTTTGTTGGATCCCTTTACGTCATGTTTTGTTTCATGCGTTAAATGAGAGGGTTGAAAACTGTATTTGTTGTTTTTAATAATAGTTTTAGGGTTAGTTGTCAAATAGGTGTAATTAACGTGTATTGACACTTGATCTTAGTCCTGAATACATCTGCGGATATGCTTTTACTTGTAGATACTTGTTGAGTGTGCTTGTAGACACTTCTTGTTTGTTTGTAGACACTTGTTGAGTGTGCTTGTAGACACTTCGGTTTTTCTGCGGTGTTGTATGCCTGACTTGATGAGTGTGCTAGTAGACACTTCTTGTTTGTTTTAACTTTTTTAATATGTTATTTCTTGTAGGCGTATGATGCTAGAGTTATTTTTAAAAGCAAAGTGCATTACTTCTTACTTATGAATGATCGATTAGACCAGCCGCGCCGTTCCATGTTTAAAGCCACATGTTTTGGACCATGGCTTGATCTTATCTATGTCGATAACGAGGAAGGTCTTGTTCATTACATGCTTCGGAAACAATTCCATCAAAACAATGATAACTATGATCTTCCACTTGTATACTATTTGAATGGACATTCTCTCTATTTTGGTCGAAATGAATTCTGCCTGGTTACTGGTTTTAGATTTGGTATGGTCAGTTTTAGGAAATGGCGTAGTGGTGATATCCCTTTCCGTCACCGAGTATTTCCAAACCATGTAGGTCAACATGTTAAATCAATTGATCTATTATCTGTTATTGAAGATGAAGAGCTGTTTCTAAATCTGTCTGATGAGGATGCGATACGGGTTTGTCTGTTGATAACGCTTGAGGTGATATTAATGGGTAAAGACTTGGGGTCTATCATTGATGATATTTTTCTGAGGATGATCGAGGATCTTGATGAATGGAATGCATTTCCATGGGGGGAACTCCTTTGGAGGCAGCTTTATGAGTCTATTAGAAATGTCTCTTCAAATCATCCAGCGGTTTACCGTCAAAGAATTGGTGATAAAGAATCCAACGATGTTCCTACCTATAGCTTGAAGGGATTCGTTGCTGCTTTCAAGGTTAACACCAAAAAAATTTGATATCATTAGTTTACTGTAGGGCTTGAAAATTAACTTCATATGTTTCTCGTCCTCGTAACTTATATTTGTTGTGTTAACTTTTTGTAGATATGGATGATAGAGTGTGCTGATACGAGTAAAAGTAAACAGTGGTGGAACAAGGCTCCAGGGGTGATCCCAAGAGCACTTGCATGGTCGAAACACACACCATTTAGAAAGACTGATTATTTCGACCAACTGTTTGACAAGGTAATTATATATAGTATTTTATTGATTGGTTAACTTTAAACAAATAGACAATTTTAGATACCATATAACTTATAAATCTATTGTAAGGACTCGAAACCCAACGTGATTATGCCAACATGCTTTGAGGCTGAAGCTGAATGGTTCACACGAAGCATTGATTTTTTCAAGTGGTATACCCCGAGAGCGCCGCCTCTTGCAAAAGGGGGACCCTGGGATGAACATTTTCAGAAAGTGGCCGCGATTAAAGCTAGGCAGAAAGTGGTATACCCCGAGGGTTATGATATGGAGAGCATGGGTAAAGAGGTAGAAGTTGTTTCAGTTGATGAACGGGTTAAGGCTTTGGAAGCCCGCACTTTGAAACTTGAGACTATTATTCAAGTTAGTTTTTTACCTTTATCAATTCCTGAGCAAGTTACATTGCTATCAAACAATTACCATGTGGTATGCTAATACGCGGATTTTGTTTCTAAAAACTTTATTCTGCAGGTCATAATGAGTGACAGAGACAAAATGAACCAAGAAACCTATGAAAAGGTAAGTATAAATTGTAATAATGTGACTAAACCTTTAATTCTAATGTTCTACTAATAGGTGTTATAAACTTTTGTATGTAGGTTTATGGAAACAAAGTTAACACAGTTGATGGAGTCAAAATGAAGAATGATGCATATGAAAATGTAATTAAATGGTATTTATGTGATTATACCTTTCATTATAATTTTATACTAATAAGTGTCTGCCACTATGTTATGCAGGTTTATGGAGACATAGTTAACACAGCTGACGGAGAACAGGTAATTTAATGATATTTTGTTTTGTTCTGATTTCATTTGTGATATAATTAATAACTTGCGATAATAAAATTTTGTTAACCTTTTTTCATATCATCCGCAGCCTGTAGATCTTGCTAATGAGTATTGCAGTCAAGTCAATGATTTTTTCAAGTTGTTTGATACGCCACATGTTGACGTGGATGGGGAGCAGAGGGGAGCGAGTAAGAAGTTGAGTGTTGAAGCTGAAAAACACGAGGAAGAGGAGGAGCAGAGGGGAGCGAGTAAGAAGTTGAGTGTTGAAGCTGAAAACAGATTGAAGGTTATTCAGAAACTGAATTCAACGCCCTTCAAAAGGGCTTTAGAGCAGTGCGAAACAAAGAAGAGGAGACTTGAACATGTTCCTAGGTCACCCTATGTGGAGAAGAGGTGTAAAACTTCTGATGTTACTAGCTTAGAAGATATGTTGAAGGGTCGAAAGTATTTACCTGTTCATACTCCACGTATGGCTGAGATGTTAGTACAAGTCAAACCATGGGTAGAGGTATGAGAAATGATTCCTTTGCTTTGATATATCAGTCTGTAGTTAACCGTCAACGTGTAAACGTATTATTACATGCATGATTTACATTGTCTTTATTTTTAGGTTCTAGAACGGCCATACCAAAACCTAGATAAAGTTTATGTTAACTTTGAAGTTGATCGATTCCTGGTTAAGGACGGTTGGCGTAACTGTGTGTTCCCTTGGTCTGATATCGTTGTTGATCGTCGTTTCTGGGATGGTTTAACCGGTTTCGACGATAATCGTAAAGGATGGCTACGTGACGAGGTAAAGTAAATTTTATTTACTTTACTCAGTTTTTTATAAAACATGCTTTTGGTTGTCTCTGCCTGCCATTTGATTATAAGTAATTTTTACATTTTAGTGTTACATGAGATACTAGATATAAGTATCATTAATCCATCATTTACTTTAACCACTTTAGGTATTTTAGTATAGCATCCACCAAATCCATTAAATTCTTTCGCAAATGACATTATTATTTGTTAAAAAAATTGTAGTGTAGCCACAGAGAAGAGTATATTATTCATGACTTTGATGCTTTTAGAAGTACAGATTTTACAAGTCTTGATTCACTTCATTTTTTTTCTTGTACTCAACAATATTTTGAACCAGTAGTGATATCATTTGAGAAATGATTTTTGTGAATTTGGTGGATGTTATGCTAAGATGCCTAATTTACTTGAAGTATTTTGATCCAACTCTCTATTTTGAGTTTCCCCTAGAAAATCCATTGCCATGACGACGTAGCAATGGGTGTTGGTGTAAGCCATTGTACATGTTACGTCGTCATGGGGATGGGTTTTTGAGCAGAGGCTAAAAGTAGGAAGGTGTGGCAATGATGCTTGTCTCGTAACACTATCTTACTTGATATCTAGAACAGGTAGAGAAAATGAAAAGCACAGTTTTTTTTATGAATGACTGAATATATATGTCAATTTGTTTTACCTACAGCACATTGATGTTTGGATAAGCTACATGTGGCATACCAGACCATCAGATATGGAGTGGTCTATGGTAAGCTGCTTTTTCCTACCATTACTGATGAACGGACGGATGCCTGTCTGGTACGCAACCAAAGAAACTTACCCTCTGGGTTGGGGTGATGTTCAAAGAGTTTTCATTCCCATAAATGAGCCAGAAACACATTGGTCCCTAGCTGTGTATCATATCCAGACCGGTCGAGTTACATTTTATGACAGTGGACCTGTATATGATCCTGAGACTCGTCCATTCTATTTGAGTGTGAGGAAATGTCTAGAGACTAGGCTTCCAGAAGTGTTGCAAGAGGCAGGTGTTTTCGAGAAGAAGGGAATTGATCCTATGACCTATAGGATTACTTTTAACAATGCTATGAATGTTCCCAAGCAGGATGGATTGTATGATGATTGTGGTGTGTGGCTCTGCATCTTCTTATTCAGGTCTGCATCTTCTTTTTAATGTACTATTTGTGATGTTAGTATGAATGTAATCTTGAACGTAAAATAGGTGTAGTAGTGGATTTCTAGGGTGTCTAATTCGATTGATATAATTGTAATGTGAAACGTAAAACATATTTACTAGTTTAGCAGCTACATTAGGTTAATATTGTTATAGTAGGTGTCCAGTTCAGGCTGCATTGGCGTACCGTAAAAATCACACTCTGAACTGAAGCGTATAAATGTACAGGTTAGGGAATATTTTTGAAAGTAAATTAGGGGTTTAGTGTGCAGGAGACGGTGGCGTTAACTGGTGCACATACTATTGGTTTTAGTCATTGTAGCGAGATTGTTAATTAATTAAGAATGTTTTTAATTATAGTGATACGAGTTATAATAGAAGGTATGCTGAATGATTGTGGAATGCGTTAGGGGAGTATAAGAAGGATCCGAGTTTGAGTGTTTTTAATCATGTCATGACTCCTAGGGTGTTTGATAATGTTTATTTTCAGAAATTGCCCAAAAGAGTTAGGGGTGTATGTTGAAGTCGGATAGGGGCTTGGTTATGGATAATAGGACGAGATGGTATGTGGAGTGGAACGCGAGGGATCAGAAGGCTTTTTTTGAGGTGTTTGGGGAGGCTATGGAGAAGTTGAGTTATAGTAGTTAATATTTTTGAAAGTTATGAATATTGTTATGAATATTGTACAGGTTAAACTCGTCCTATTATGCAGAAGTGTAAAAATCACACTCTTAACTGAAGCGTATAAATGTACAGGTTAGGGAATGGCAAACTGTTGGATGTGGATGATCTAGTTCAGGCTGCATTGGCGTACCGTGAAAGAATGGTTAGGTTTTATTACCTGTCTCTTATACAC
>BPTQ01000007.1:274076461-274366393 GCA_019973895.1 Chrysanthemum seticuspe
CAGTGTCAAAAATCGAAAACAACTACTATTACATTTAAACAAGGTTGCTGCAGACAAAAAAGGTTCAAAAGGATTGCAGTAGAGATTATGTTCAGAGTACAAAAACTTAGAAAACGGATAACCGTGGAGAGTACCAAACACCACAAAAAGACTAAGAATATTCTACCGACAAGAAACCTTGGGCAGTTATTCTTTTAGTCAACGATATCAAGAGGGAACAACCAATTCAGTTAGACTTAGACTATTTCATCAATAGCCAAAACCACAATTAGGTCAGTCAAAACTGGGATGGTAAAATTACTAAAGTATAGGCGAACTACCTGTGCCTGGTACCTTACAAAGTCACAAATGTAACTCGAGGTTCGAGACCTTCTTCAATCTTTCAGGTCTATACGTAACAGAAAGTAAGGCTGAATGAACAAATTTACATTATCATCAACAAAAGCTAAAAACTGTGACTCAACAAATCCTTGCTGATAGTGAATAAGGAAACTACAAGGCACAGACGTGCGAACACCGAAACCAACAAGGAATTTGGAGCTGTCGATGAACGACTTCCATGTCTTTGAAACAGTTCTAAACTGAAGTAAAGCATGTACAGGAAGTTTAGAAATGATTTCTGTTTGAATTTCAAATGGAATGTTGTCGGACATTTTTTTGAAACAGTGGAAAATAAAGACTGTGAATGTGTAGCATTATGAATGTGTAGAAGTGTAGAAGCCTTATTTATAGAGTAAGTAGTTTAGGTGAAGTTAATGAACTAATAGTGTAGGTGAAGTTATTAAATACAATGCACTAGTGTCATAAATGAACTACTAGTGTAGGTGAGAGAACTAATAGTGTAGGTGAAGTTAATGAACTACTAGTTTAGGTGAAGTTTTTATTAACTTTTACAAAAACTAAAAATTTATAATTTACAGTTTAATTTTTATTAACAGATTTTAACAACATAAACTATAGTAGTTTACGTGAAGTTTTTAAAATGCATATCCAAAACAGCCATCATACCACATAAAACACGTATGAATAAGTAATACATCAAATGAGTCGGCATAGAAGCAAAACAAAATATAGATAAAGATTAAAACAATTGCAAGAAATATAACCTTTTCAGCAGACACGCGTTCAGTATGCGTTTCACCCCCATTCTTCTCACTAACCCCATCAAGCTTCAAATTCGTATGGATAAATTTATGAAGTTCATCAATTTGCCGTTGCATATTAGCCATCTGATCTAAAACTGTTGCACTAGGTGGCAATTCTCCATCCATACCCGGAATCAGTCTATCCCAATCAGGCCTCAAATGCTTGACAAATTTATGTAATTGATTAATTTGTTGTTGCATTTTAGCCATCTGAGAAACAACTGTTGCTGTAGATGGCATCAAATCCCCCATATCCGTCATGCCTTGCTGCGCCTTCCTAATGACCGGTGATGTATCTGCATTTGAGACTGAACACCTTCTCCGTGGTCTCAACTTCTCCGGTCGCCGGGATATATTGACTGCTGGTGTGTCTGCGTTATACTTCTTGAAAAACTCTAAACTAGATGTCCACCAAAGTTCTTTCATCTCAGTCACTGCATATAAAAAAATTATTATACACTAACGCAAATACCTTAAAAAATCATAAACAGTTTTTAAAAAAGAGTAGAGTATAACCTGTCGGCAAAAGGCGAACCATTTCTGCATTACGAAAAAGAAGATCATAATCCGTCTTTTCAAACCTGTGTGCATCCTCCCATGCAACACCCCGAGGGATCACATTATCTTCTTTAACCCACCAATTTAGTGAATTGCGGCAGGTTTCCAAAAGCCAAATCTGAAGGAATTATTATTACTATTAGCATAAAAAATTACTACAATACTGATTTAAATTCTTAGTATTTAAACAATAGTTACGCACCTTCAAAGCGAACACAAATCCATTCAATGTATAAGTTGCAATGTAACCATCGCCCTTAGTAGCCTTTTCAGTCAAATGTCTATCTCTAACCTTTGAGATAGCATTACAAATCTTATTGTGAAACTCAACCCAAATGTACTCGCCCCATGGAAATGCATTCCATGCATAAATGTCATCTACTAAAACCAATATCTCAGGGGACACCACATTTCTTTCCTGTTTGCCGATAAAAACATTCTCTAACATCAGAACCAGACAAAGACGAACAGCATCATCATCTGAAAGTTCATTAAACTCAACTTGATCAGTAAGAACCCTAACTAGTTGTTCAGCTTTTATATTGTTGATTCTCTCGTTACGCCTCTCTCTAAGAAAACTTAGCATACGTTTACCAAATCCAGATTCCCGTTTTTTAAAATGCTCTAAAGAAACATCACCAAAGCGAAGACCTAATACTAGACACATATCTTCACGACCAAACTCTAAGTTGTTTCCCCAGATATCAAAATACAATGGAGTGTTTATATCAGGGTTTTCAACAAAGCGTTGATGTTGGAGCAAATAATGAAGCAAATGGTTATCAAGCTCGTATGTTTTTATGTCTAACCATTTCCCGAAAACTGTGGTTTTAAAAAGTTCAAGACGATCAGGCTTGAAACTCAGCTTTTGTCTTATAGTTTTGATATAGTGCAACTTTGATCTAGCACTGAGCTTCGCAGAATACACCTATACACAAAAATATAAAATAAACATTAGATGCATACACATATTAGCATATGTTATAAACTTATGACCAATAAAAAAATAGAGCTGTTGACCAATATCTTAATAACCTAAACATCTCACGTATGCAGGTGTCCAATTTTTCAGATAATCAATATATTTCATATATGTTAAGCACAAAAACGAGGGTTATTGTGCGGAAATAAGCATACCCTAACATGTATACTAACGTAGTCGGTTTTCTAACAATAATAGTAACAATAACCACACTAAACATCAAATAACCCTAAAATTTTGTAAAAACCCTAAAACAAATATATAATCAAAGTTACTGTACAAATCGAAAAAAATCGATTAAAAATCAAAGGGTATAAAACAGATGTATGTGTTACTGTGAAAATCGCACTTTTTACTTACTTGTCTAGAAGCCATTATCATATAATCGAGTCGAACATCAACGGATCTCGTCTGGAAATGATCTAAACAACAAAACGGTTGTGTGATCAAAGTTTCGGGTGTTGTGTGATCACTGGAAATGATCTAAACAACAACACGGGTGATGTACAGGGATCCATGCACTGTTACTGTGTGTTTGTGTGTGTTGAGTGTGTGTTTTTTTGAAGATATTGAATAGTTAAAGTGGCAAAAGAAAAATAAAAAAGAAAATAAAAATGGTCATATCAATTGGATTTGGGAAATCTTTTGGGTTACTTTTTCAATTTCCTAGGTGAAATAATGAGGGGTCAATTGACCACCGTCGGTTGAGCGCCGCAGGTTGAGCGTTGACATTATGCTAGAAAACAAAACAAGAGATTTCTTTAAGATTTGATTTGACACTTAGTGTACTATTTGAACAGTACCCGGATTTGCCACGTGTCAAAAAACGTATGGGGTCGAGCAGTTGAGCAGTTGAGCGTGGCTCTTTTGGGAAAGTGGCTAGAAAAAAGTCTAAAAAACGGACCATGCTTAGAAAAAAGTCCCCTTTTGGTAATTTTCTCTTTTTTTTTTCATTACATCTTGTAATGAAATCAAAATTACATAAAACTCTATCATTAATTAACCACATTAAATAAACTTTCTATCATTAATGGGTATTTTAGTATTTTTATTATCGATTTTACGTCTTATCATACAAACCAAACATAATTTATAACTATAATGAATCATTACATTACACTCTTCATTCCATTACATCGTTTATTCCATTCGGTTGACATTTCATTCCGCCCTACCAAACGAACCCTAAGTTTTTGTAAATTACTTGTGAAAATATGTGTTAACTTTTTGGAAATAAATAAAATATAAGAATGTCTATTTTGGTCATTTCACTTTTAAACTCAATAAATAATCCGATTTGTCAAATACTAACAAATTACTGCAATTTGAAACAACATAATTAAATCTAAACATCATATTTCAAAATCACATTTTGATATCACTAATTATTTGATTATGTGATATCATAATGCGTCGTTTATTTTTATTAAACAATCCCAAACACCCGCTAAGTATGCTAACACAAACACTAAAAGTTGTGATAATGTACTCTCGTTAAAATTTTGAGCTAATTATTAAAGGAATCGATACTTTAAGGGCGATTATAACCTACCGATTTTAGATGAAAAGGTGGTAGGGGAGAGTACTATCTATGTCTTGTAAATTACAAAATTGAAGTCAGTTGGAACAATCTGATTTTGAATAAGAGGGAAATCAATCTTTAATCATCTATATGTTTAAGGGGGTGATACTCACACCACATTTTTTGATTAATGCATCACAATTTGTGTATTACAGTGTTGTATGGTACAAACTGTAATGCACAAGTTGTGGTGCATTAATCAAAAAATGTGATATAGGTATCAATTCTCATATGTTTAGGATGTAAGACTAGTTTTTATAGAAGGTGATTAACCACCTTTATCCCACTTCTTCACGCGCGGTTCCAATAAAAGTCACCTACCACTATATGTAATAACAGTGGTGAACACCACCGGTATTCAACCCCATAAAATAACAACGGCTAAAAGATAACCCCCCACTCAACGGTCCATTTATTAAAAAAAATAATTATTAAATTTCAACATTCAATCTACGGATCTACCTATAAAATACTTCCATACATCTTCATTTTATAGGCAACTTCAAATATCATCTTTCTCAATATATACACAACTCAAACAAAATGTTTATCATTACTCATTATCCAAATGAATTCTGAAACATTTATGTTCACAGACTCATCGAAAGAAGAAGTTGTTAATAGGAACTTGTCGTTTTTATTATTAGAGATCGTTATGGTGCATTCTTTCGTAATAATATTCATTGTCCCGGAAGAGAAGATATTCCGGCATTGATGAAGTGCACCTGCGCAATTCACCAATTGGCATATGACACCGTTCTTGACTCCCTTGTACGAACCCATGAACAAACGTTACAAGTTATCAAAAAAAATCAAATCGATAGAAGCACATCAAAACCTTCATGCCAATTTGGTCGAACATCTTTCACTTGAAGTTTAATTTAATTTTTTGATATGTATGATGTTTTTAATTTCTAATGTAGTGTTTTTTATTAAAAGAAAAGTTTAATTTAGTTTTTTAGTTAAATATGTCAAAAAAGGGTTTGGCGGTGACCACAGAAGGTAAAATCTAGAGGGTTTAATGATGTGTTAAATTATGATGTGACGCTGATGCAAATGTGGTAAAAACCAGTCTAATGAACCGATGAAAAGTATTAGGTTGGAGTAGGACACAGTGAATACATCGAACTCCAAAAGTTAATCACATTATTGGGTTACATAAAAAGCGTGAGAAACAATTTTAGGGTGATCTTTTATATCAATCGTCTATGATTGTTATGCATCGGCCAAAAAACTCGTCTATTTCTTTTGGGTGTCGCGCATATGTAAAAACTTAAAGTATCTCTGGATTGACTGATTTCAAATTCTGAGCGAGTTGATATGTAGGAAAAATGACCGCAATGCACATCTAAGCTCCATTACCTCAATGCCAATATTGACCAAAATCCAACCATTCCTCATGCATGGGGCTGGTGGTGGGTATTAATGATAGGTAGAGTAGTATAGAATTATACATGGCATAACTTTGCAAAAAGAAGAAAACCAACCAAGTTTGTAATTTTTTATTTAATAATTTTTCGGAGGTATGATAGTTGTTTTATTACGATTACTAGTATAAACGAGTGGAAAGCTACCCGCGTGTTGCAGCGAGGTTGATATTATTTTTCAACATTATATAGAATAGATACTATTCATATAAGGGTTTAAGCTATTAAATAGCCACGTATTTTCTCAAATGTTTCGATATGGTAACTGTACTTTTTTTTCAACCTGGTTAGGTAGTGTACTTTTTTTTCTGTGTCGATATGGTACCTGTACTTTCTCCAAATACGTGGCTTGCCCAGTCACTTGGGTTTCTGTGACGTGGCTTGCCAAGTCAATTGGCTTGCCTACGTGGAAAAAAATAAAAAAAAAATTAAAATTTTAATTTGGAAAAAAAAATTAATTTTTTTAAGAAGAAATTTACGTTTAAAAAAAAAAAAAAAAAAAACCTTTACGTTTTTTTAAATAAAAAAAAAATTAAATTTTTTAAAAAAATATAAAATTTTTAAAAAAAATTTACGTTTAAAAAAAAAAAAAAAAACCTTTACGTTTAAAAAAAAAAAAAAAAAAACCTTTACGTTTTTTTTAAAGCAGAAAAAAAAAATTTAATTTTTTTAAAAAAAAGTTTACGTTTTTTTTTTTATGAAAAAATTACACGTTTGGAAATATTATTTTTGAAAATGAAAATTTTTTTTTCCTTTTTGGAAAAAATTTTCAATATGTTGAAATAGTACAAAAAACGAAAGAAAAACGGACAAAATGTAAGAAAATCTAAAAAAAAGAAAAAACAGATGAAAACCGATAAAATCGTACGAAAAACGGACAAAACGTAAGAATAACGGACAAAAATCTAATAAAATCTAAAAAATGAAAAAAACAGATGAAAACCGATAAAAATGTACGAAAAACAGGCAAAACGTAAGAAAAACGGACAAAAATGTAAGAAAAATGTAAGAAAAACGGACAAAAACGGATGAAAACCGATAAAAACGTAAGAAAACGGACAAAACATAAGAAAAACGGATAAAACGTAAGAAAAACGGACAAAAACTTTAAAAAACGAATGTAAACGGACGAAAAACGTAAAAAAAACGGGGGGAAACGGATAAAAACGAACGAAAACGGATAAAAACGGGTGAAAACTATTATTAACGGATGGACTAACTGGCGAAACTATTATTTGTAAAAACGTAAAGGTTTTTTTTTTTTTTTTTTTCTGATTTAAAAAAAACGTAAAGTTTTTTTTTTTTTTTTTTTTTTTTTTTTTTTTTAAACGTAAATTTTTTGAAAAAAAAATTAATTTTTTTTTCGAAATTAAAATTTTAATTTATTTTTTATTTTTTTCCACGTAGGCAAGCCAATTGACTTGGCAAACCACGTTACACAAACTCAAGTGACTTGGCAACCATGTGTAAAGGGTTAAAAAAAAGAAAAACAACAAAAATTCCACGTAAGTTTCGATCTATTTACTTGGCTTGCCACGTATGATGTTTGTGACCATATCGACACAGAAAAAAAAGTACACTACCTAACCAGGTTGAAAAAAAAGTACAGGTACCATATCGGAACATTTTAGAAAGTACGTGGCTATTTAATAGCTTAAAACCCTTCATATAATATGCCTTACAAAATAGCGTACAATTTAATAAATGTTGCGGTTATTTAGTGTCGTCTAATTACTTTCATAACGCATATTAGTAAGATATGGATAAAACATCATATCTATTGCTTCGGATAATACTTCGCGACTTACACTTTTTGTAACACCATTTTAACTCATAATCAAAAAGAAAAAAACTAATATCCAACATTACATAAATAAAAATACATTAAAACTTTGATAGATTGCATAACCGAAGGTTGCCCCGAAAGTTGAACGAGCTTGCTAATATGAATAAAGCTGCGTAGATCTTTGAGGTAGAATGATGGTCATGTAAATAAAGGCCGTTGCAACATGCCATTTGATCATTACAAATCTGATTACATTAAAAGATATGACAATGATGATGATAATGGAAAATTACATTAAAAAAACAGATTAGCAATTCCATTTTCTTATCAGGAGTTGACATTCAGCTCGATAGGAGCCAAGGCCAGTGATAAAAAGGAGTTACACAAAAAAAGATGGGAAACAAAAAAGGTTATGGTAAAAGAATTTGCACCAAATTTACTTTTACAGCATCCTATTTTGTTTCACATTTTTCTTTACGTAACAACATTTTATTAACAGTATTGGCATTCCATCTTTTCGAATATTAAAGACGAACAACAATTTCCATTCTCAAAACAAAAATACTTTTACCACTATCATCATCATCATCGTTGTCATGTCTTTTAATACTATTAAGCGTTTATATATAGTGCATGAACGAAAGTGGAGATGCCGTGCATGCATGTACGCGGAGACTTAGATTTCGTCGGGCTACAAAGGTTGGTTGTATCCTATGCCTTTTAATATTGGTAAGACCCAAATTTAAGTGGAACCTGGCAAGCAAAGCATTATGGCTTTAACATTAATATCCAGAGCAAATTCAGAACATAGGAATTTTACATTTTACTAAATAGCGTATCCATGTGAAAATGCATCAATGTAATTAAATCTGAAGATACATAAACTGATTTTTTTTGCATGGGTGTGTGAAGTGTATTGAGTGGTAAATTCTATGCAAAATGAATAAACATCGTACCTTGGTCTCTAAAATATGCAAACGAAACCCACACAAACATTAGAAGGAACTTATAAATTGCAAACTCTGATGAACGATTATGTCTGGTACAAATATAGAGATACACCTTCAGTGCGAACGTTTATTCCTTCTCTAAGATCATGTTGAAGGTTCCTGTAGAATTAGTTGTCCCTATTTAGTATAAACTTTCATAAAAACCGTCTAGTTAATAGGAACAACTAATCCAACATGAACTTAGAGAATAAACAACATAGAAGTACAAAATAAACCTTAAAAAAAATGCGACACTCAACTGGTGATAACGCTACACGCGTCGTTCGGGGTCAAAGGAACTTCCTTTTCTTCGAGCAAGTTCTATAACACCCTAGGCAGTGAACCTAATCGTTGTAGTGTAATATTAGGGTAAGCCACGGGTATTGATATCGTTCTCTAGGGGAATAGGAATGCTAGTGAGAAGTTACTACGCTAAGGTTGGGGTTGAGGAAGATTATTTTTTTTCTCTTTTATGTTTTTTTAGGAAATGGAAAGGTACGAATCTCGGGGTTTGGATTTGGGGGTTGGTATTTCTACCGATTACTCTACTTGTCTAATTATCTAATCTAAGGTGAGGATAGTCTATGTCTATTGTTGTGTGCTCGTATGATAGTTAAAGATGTGTTTACCTAGATGCTACTACTCCCTAGTTATCTCCTATTGATGGTTGAATTGCCACGTCCTTATTCTTAACGCGTTGTGTTTTCTAAGGTCGTAAGGTGTGCATTCCCTAACTCTTTGAAGTCACCTTTAAGTGTAGTAAACAAAATCCACTAAGTCATTCATAAACTAACTTTGAGGTTATCTTTGGGTTTTGTAAACGAAATCCACTAAGTCATTCATAAACTATCAAAGATTTATCAAGTATTAAACACAACGATAGCCTAGTCGCACTCCTAAGCCAATTACAATTAAGATAAGAGACAACCTAACAATAATTAACAACTAGGTTTCATATATCTAAGCAAACACACAAGTAAATTAGTCGGACATGGTAAACATGCAAGCATACACACAATCAATCAAAGACATAATTGTATTAATGAAGTAAAACACTTATCTTGGTGTAAGATAGGGTTTGGAACCCTAAAATACTGTACAAGACAGCCTTGGTTCGGTTTAGGTTTTTACTCCAAAAGACTACACACTAAATACTGAAAAATTCGGATTCTATATATAATATTACATATGCGACGGCGTCACCTTATGTTTTGTGACGTCGTCGTGTCGCCGTCATTAGGGTTTCGTCTTGGCCACGTTAGACTTGCGACGGCGTCACCTTATGCTTGTGACGCCGTCCTCTTCAGCTTCTGACGCCGTCTGGATTACATCTAGGCCGTCTGAGTTGCGACGGCCTACTCTTTTATAACTTGACATCGTCACTTGAAAATAGGAGTTTTGGCTTCTGTCCCGTCACAAGAATCCTCCGACGGCGTCGCAATTAACACCTGACGCCGTCACCTTATGTTTTCAGCAGCTTTGAGTGTCTCGATTCTGACTTTGGCCATTTTCTTCGTATATTCGCGCCTTTTCGTCCAAATAAGTGCCATTCCAGCATTTTGCCTTCAAGAGACCTAAAAAGTGAAAAGGAACGATATTAAGCAATAACGGATACAAAAGTGATCAAATAAGGGCTTAAACGACCCCTCAAAAAGGTACATTTTAAAACCTTATCAACTGGACAGATTGATAGCAAACAAATTCCTATCTTTACATGAACCAATATCGACCCATCAGATAAAAAGATGATGTGGTATATGCAAATGATCTACAAAGTTCAACAACCTTGTACTTTCAAACAATAGAAACTAAGGCTCAGATCTGCAAGTGCTGGAACAATACGAACCGCTCACTGTGGCAACCACATTGCAGATGTGGCTGCCCTGCCAAGGTACAACCGTTAGTAAGTTGCATTTCAAAAAAACACAGTTGCATAAAATTAGCATCACCTTCAGTTATTTAGCGGATGTTAATGTTTTTACCTAATACTATAATTACATCAAGGATAGGATCCTGTTGTACTTTGAATTGCAGAATACTCAATTAAACAACTTGCAGATGATACTTTAAGAACACCGTTTTTAAAACGAGTATCTTATTTACTTGAAACTTATTAAGATCCAACAAATAGATAGCGAAAGTAGCGATCACCAAATACCACAACAATTTTACACAAAAAATGAGACGTGATGATAATAATAAGCATTCTAATTTTAATGCCAAAACATTGTGACTGTTCAATTTTTTCCAAACATGTTGTATCCACTGTTACAACTTGAAAATTTCACGTTAATATTTATTTAAAACATAAATACTTTATCCAAAAATTGTGTACAATTTTGAACTTAAAAAATAACCAATAGGTTATCTCGCGCGTAACGAAAACTGACTCTTAATATTTTTCATCACATTAGATTAATTTCTAGTCCACTTATAATCATTATATGAAAATTTTCATTTAAAATTTAATGTTACCAAATAGACCCTGTGATTTACGAGTTTAAACTTACGTTTTAAGCATTTTTACTTTTACACAAACTTAACCTATACATGCACCACATTTTCTAAGACGTTTAAACACTTTTACATTTTTTTAAAAGTCAACATAATTTCCCTCTCCTTCGACCATAAAATCATGCCTTGATTTATATACTAAACATTTACACTAAATAACTAAGTTGTAAATATCTAAAAACTACTTAGTCATTTTTATTTATTTACCTAGTCATGAAAACTTTCCAACTAAGCTAAGCTATTTGGATATTTTCTAATACTTACTAACTAAGTTTAACTAGATATTTAACATTTTCGTTTTTAGAATTAACGTACATTTTACACCAACCAACACTAGACTAGGCCCAGTCTACACATTATATGTCTTTTAGGTTCATAATAATCATATTAAAAAATTCACATTTCACTTTTTCCATTTTTACGTAAACTTCGTACGTTTTACGTTTTACGCGTATTTAACCTACGTTTTTAGGTTTTAACAACGTTTACGCACTTCGTTAAATGTATCACTCATTTAATATACTTTTATAGAGTATATTGATAATTTTTAAGATTCCTTGCAAGTTTTATATTTTTAAGATACCCGGTTTTAAGTTTCGCGATTTAAATACTTAATGATAGTAATTACCGGGACCAAACGACACTCCGTAAAACGCAAGATAAATATCTAAATCACTAACCTCCTCTTCCATGATCTATGTGGCATTTTTCTTAGTCACCAATCCACTTGGCTTGGTAAAAATATATCTAGATTTGATTTCTTGCAAGTGTACAAGCTTCTGTGCTAAGTCTTGTGTAAATATCCTAAAGTTTAACCTCCTCAGTATCTTATAAGACTCTTATATCATCCATTTGACTAGAGAAAAACTCATTCTTTCCATTGTCTACTCCATCAAAACCTAACCACCCAAGATCATATATCATATTCATCTTTGATTTCTAAGTTACTAGTTATACTTAATTATTGAAGCTCTTGTCAAGCTTCACATGAATCAAGCTCTATTTTCCTCATCCATTGGCTAGATTGCAATATAATCAAGTAATCAAGCTCTTTCACAAGTCCTAACACTAGATCAAGAGTGAACAAGAGGGTTGAAGGATTCCAAGGATGGGATAGTTCTTTGTTCTTAGTTCTTGATTCTTATTTTCCCTTTTGATTAAGGCCAAAGTTGTAAGCTAAAATCATGATCATCATCCTTGTTCATATGATTTTATGCTTGTTATGTTATGTTATATATGTTAGTTATATTGATCATGTTGTACAAAAACTTTAAAACACAAGTAAACATATATATAAACTTGTTTATGATTTTGTATGAAACCTTATTAGTAAACTAGTAAAACAAGTAAACTCATGCTAGTTATTTTCACAAAACTATAAACAGAAGACCTTGAATAATATTATGTAGTTGTTGAGAAAACTCAAAACAAAAACCTAGCCTTTGGAATCATGTAAAAAGGACTTATAGATTAAAAGTTGTGACTAAATTAAGATTTTAAAAGAAAACTTGGTTTTGATAAAAATGTTTTTGACCCGAATTTAAACCACGATTTTAACCCCTTTCTACTCTGAATTAGCAAAAGTGTAAAAAACAATTTTTTTTCCGAAATGATGTTTTACATGGGACATAGAGGGAGTTTTAGCAAAAAGGGTTGTTTTAAACTCAAAGTTGTTGTACCAAAAGCCTAGTTGTGATAAAACCTTTTCTTTCCAAAGCATTAGTGACTTAAAAAACTTGACATATCTTGTGAAAATGTAACATAAAACATATTAATAAACTTTACTAAGTTTATTTGACTATCGGAATAGTGGATTTCACACTTGATGAGAAATATGACTAAAAACGGTTTTGACACATTATCATAACTTATAATTTTTATAAGTAGAATTAAACATGAAACTTTTTTAAAATCCATTAACAATACATAAACCAATTAATTCACAAACCATATGACCATTTCAACACATATGTCATATAAACAAAAATGCAAAATACGTATTACATATTAAGTACTACGTTACTAGGGAGTTTCATGTGAGGGGCCTCTTCGGGGTGAACGTATTGACGAGTTGTTGGATTTATGGTTTAAAGTGTCCTAGCTCCTCATACGTTTACTAAACGACCTCTGAAATATGATAGCATGCACAGTGGTACGATATTTGAATAAACATGATTCATAGACTAAACCGTTTCTATAGATGACATACACGAACATTATAAACTACCATGTACAACATCATGATCAATATAATAACTTATATAGAATCTTTTATATTTTCACATCATTATTCCAAAACCTAAGACGTGTATTATATCTTTAGGTTATCGTTAGAGCTCTTGACTTCTCGATACACTATATATCATCATATCCTACTGCTGATCACTACAGTTAGTTTTATAGCCCTATTTTTTTAATTGTTTTATACTATTTTTTGTGGAGATACATGCTCAATTATTTTCTTTTACTTTTTACAAGTATTCAAAACTTTTACAATTTTTAGTGAGTTTCATGGCCCCATTTTCTATCGTTTAACTGTTTGTAAACTCTTTGGGGGAGATACATGTTTAACCAATTCATTTACTTTCATAAATACTCTAAATTTTAAAGATTACTGTGAGTATCATAGCCCACTCTTACTTGTTTTGAACTATTTTGGGGAAGATACATGCTACAATTTTTATAACAATCACAATTACTTAAAAACTATACGAAGTGCTATATAAATCTTTACTTATTGATGCAGGTTTTACTGACCAGGTCTTAATATTTATAGCGTCTCACTATACCTATGGTCTACCCTAGTGCACTAACGGGCAGTGTACCCGGTCGTGTGTAGTGTAGTAAACGGTAAAGCCGAGGTCGCCCCAAGAGCTATGTGTGTTGGATTATTACTAAGTCTAGTGTCACAAAATAATAATGGTTTCGATAGGGATTTAATTAATTAAACTACTAATGCAGAATAAAGTAAATAAAAGCAGATAAAAGGTGAAGAGAAATCAATAGAGAGAAGTGGTGCTAACCTAGTTAATCATCCTAGCTAGTTATGTCTACGTCTACTTACTTCCAATTACTTCAGGTGGGGTCAAATTCGAGAGGACAGCATTTGGTCAATTCGCCCTAACCTATCAGCAAAGATGCCACCACAAGAGAAATCAGGCGCACCGTCATAAGTCATGTTGTTCCTGGTCCTCTAAGCCAAGTCATTAAGTACCGCTACATGCTAGATTCATAATAGTGAGTGCCCGGCTGTTAGGAACTTAGACACCACACCCCCAATTCTTAAGTTCATCCAAACGATAGGTGATCAGTTGGTCAAATCGCACAAGTAGAAAGGGTCGTCAGTTGGTCATATCTTACCCTTCCCGTCTCAGTACGCTCACCTAGGCTCAGTTGGTCATATATCCTAGGCAATTGGCCTCTACCTCCATTCAAAACTACCGAACCAAGGGTGGCTACCAATGAACTATGCATGCATACACTTAGAAATAATTGTACGGAAGTAAAGGTAAACGCAAACAAAACAATTAAGGAATCATAACTAGGCTAGCACCAAAAGGTGCTTAGCCGCTTATATTAATCATGCAAATCAATTCAATATTCAAAGGTACGAAATACATGAATTGAAAGTAAAAGAAATATAAAACGCTAATGCTTATCGTAATGGAGTGACTTCTCCCTTGGAAACAGCTCCGTATGCTCCTCTAGACCTGCCTTGAGCTTTTTCTCACATTCTCAGAGTGTTGTGTGTTGAATGGGATGATTAGAAATGTTGGAATTCGTGGGGTATTTATAGGCCAGATCTGGGTTATGGCGTAACCAATATAGGAGTTACGCCGTAACCTTCTATTTCTTCGTAAAATGCACTAGATCTGCTGGTTACGGCGTAACCTAATGAGTGGTTACACCGTAGTCTTCAATAAACTCGATTACGTCGTAAGAGATGCAGTAGTTACGGCGTAAGTATCAGCGGCGTGGAACCTCTTTTGACCTAATGTAGTTACGTCGTAACCTTTGGGAGGAGTTACGCCGTAACTTCTTCAAAATAGCATACTGTGATAAATCTTTAGATATGTTTCCAGTTCCGCGTCTCTTTAGCTCCAATGCTCGTAATTTACCTGAAAGTGGAAAATAATGGAAAACAAGCGTAAATCCATATAAATGATATAAATAACGAGCATTATTGGGGGAAATTGACACTTAATATTCAAGACTATTTGATGTTATCAAATATCCCCTCACTTGAACTCTATTTGTCCTAAAGTAGACCTTATTAGATAGATTCCTAAAAAGATATCTCCAATAACCTGGAAAATATGAGTTTACAAATCCCTTATGCTAGAATAAAACAAAGTCGAACACCTCACGAAAGGGGAACAAACACTCAAATCTTTCAACTATTCTAAGTGTCAATTTCGGGGTGATCACTCAATCGCATGGTCATAGCATGTATTCTATCATAAGCTTGGCGGTTACACAAATCTCCACCACTAGAGTTAAGGGCTAAAAAATTCTCGAAGGCAATATGGGTAGACACGACAAAGGTTAAGGGGTGACTCGTCATTACTAACATGTCACGGCGAAGTGGACAAAATCAATGATACATGACCAAATCCATGGCCAAGACACCAAAGATTGCTCGCTGCATCACCTAGACACGCTTCATGACTAAAAGGGTAGGATAAGACATGGGATATATAATTGGTGTAAAATAAAAAACAAGCAGGTAGTCTAAATCAATAACCAAGTCATCACCACTTACCGTCCGCCCAAAGTTCAAGCTTAGAAGCCAAGAAACCGGATCATGAAATGCAAGGTAGATGTGTCATTAGAGGACGTCGTGATGGGCACACTACCCTTTCTCCAACTGTTGGCATAACTACCAACTCCAATCTTCAAATGTGACCGAGGTGGCCTCCTCGATACTAAATCAATAAAGCTCATACTACAGTGCTTATAACATCGCACTTTACAATAATCATAACAATTTTTTTTTTATTTTTTTTCAACATAACAATAACATAACATAATATCCCCCCACTTGAGATGAACAATGGGAATTCAGGGGGTCTTCAATGATCTTCAGAAATGTTGTCGGAGAAAGCGTGATTTCCGAACCTTTCCACTCGAACCTTGAACTTAGGCAAATGATGACTTCCTAATTACAAATAAAGACTACAGGGTAGGCTAAGGTGTATAGGTGTATCGAAACAATATATTGGGTTAACAAAATGACAGGAATGACTCAGAAGGGTGTATCTAGGGGTATCTTGCACTAAAGATGAGTGCAACAAAAAGGGTTTCTCATGGGGGTCGAAAAGTCGAGGTGACTAATCGATAGACTCACAAAGGTAGGCTGTTTGGGTGATAATCCTATAATACTGCCTTTTAAAACTGAAAAGTCCAAATACATCGAGCTAACTCAACATACCTCATATATGGTCTCGAAATGATGCAAAGGCCAAGTTCTAAAGTTTACAAGCTACCGGCACACTCATAATTTGGTGGATTTGGGGTAAAATATTGGAAACGGATAAGGCTAATCTCACCATATAATATCAAGGGTTGTATGTGCTCGGCTAAGGTCTAATCCAGTTCCACGTCTCTTTAGCTCCAATGCTCGTAATTTACCTGAAAGTGGAAAACAATGGAAAACAAGCGTAAATCCATATAAATAATATTAATAACGAGCATTTATGGGGGAAATTGACACTTAATATTCAGGACTATTTGATGTTATCACTTATACTAGGAATTACGAACTTAGAATTATGTGCTATATCAATTGTTATTTATACTAGGAGTTATGTGATATATCAATTGTTATTGATATGGGAAAGTGGTCCTAGTATGTATGGGAAGTGGTTTCCTAGTATGTGTAGTTTCATTGTTATTATATTTGGTCAACATGTGTGTACCAATATATGCTCTAATGCGTGACTATTACTATGTAATTATTATGTGTGATTTATTGGCTAGTGATCTTTGGGAAGAGGCTCCCATATGTGCAATTTAATGGCTAGTAATCTTTGGGAAGAGGTTCCCAGCATGTGCAATTTATTAGCTGGTAATCTTTGAGAAGAGGCTCCCAGTATGTGCAATTTAGTGGCTAGCAGTAATCTTTGGGAAGAGACTCCCGGTATGTGTAGTTTGTGTGCATCCTGACTGTATGTCGGAGACCCTTGTGATGTGTTGTGCCTATTGGTAGATTTAATTGTCGCATATACCGTGATTTTATTTAAGTACTCGTATATGTATCTTGTTCAATATTATCCTACAAGCTTTAACGTACTTGACTTTTGTACTTACATTTATTAATAAAAACCTATGAACTCACAAACCTTTGTGTTGACACTTTTTAGCATGTTTATCTCAGGTCAATAAAACGATAGCTCGTGCATGGAGCATAGAGTTGCACGTCATGTTTTGAAGGCTTATGCTTTTATCATTTACCATTCGATATGTTATAAAAATATTTATGTATTGTACTATGGGATCTCTTGTTTGTAATTCTGATTTTATTATTCGAATGGTAACTTTTCAAAATGTCACATTTAGAGTCATTTTCTATAACTTGTACTGTGTGCTAAGAAGTAATATCCCAGTGACACAATCTTCCGCTATGATATTTTAGGGGTGTTACATCCACACATTTAGTAAGTCGAAATGAACTGCGATTTAGAAAACGCATACATAACATGTTGCCTCAACACATTAACTAAGATTGAAATCGACAACACTTTAGACAACGCATACCTTAAAAGTATTAATTGAAGATACTGTAAGATCCATAGGTTAGAAGAACCAGGCATTCCGTAAGTATAAAAATAATTTTGAAAGAGTTGGTTACAAAATATAAATGGTTAAGAAACGGGTCTAACCTTAGCAGGCCTAAGAAAGAGACATCCCCAACACGAAATGATGCCGTTTCTAAATGGCTAGCAGCAATATGTATTATAACTAAATGTAAAAAAGGCTTAGATATGTAAAGAATCTAAAAGGAAGATTGATAAGGATTTAAAACGTACAATTTTAATGGGTCATTTAAGCCCTTAATCGCCCACTTTTATATCCGTTACTCCTTAATTTCGTTCCTTTTCACTTTTTAGGTCTCTTGGAAGCAAAATGTTGGAATGATGCATATTTGGACGAAAAGGAGTTAATATATGAAGAAAATGGCTAAGTCAAGATCGAAGACACTCAAGCTGCTGAAACTGAAGATGACGGCGTCCCAACTAAAGGGCGACGCCGTCCCTCTCTACGGATTTAATTAAAATACACCTGACGACTCAGTAGACTTTTTGCTAAAATACACCTGACGGCGTCAGGCTTTGAAGAGGAAGGGCGTCACTAAGACTTTTCATCTCAGACGGCCCAGATCCAGAATTAGACGACGTCCCTGTTGAAGCCCGACGGCGTCACGACTACAACGTGACGCCGTCCCAACGATAACTTGGCCAAGACAAAAACCTTAATGACGGCGATCTGACGGCATCCCACCTATAAGGCGACGCCGTCGCAAGTGTAAATCTATATATAGAATTCGTTTTTTCAGTTTTAAAAGAGGTATTTTATTCCATTAATTTCATTATGTCTTCCATTGAATGTGTGTATGCTTGCTTGTTTAACATGTCCGGCTAAATTTCTTGTGTGTATGCTTAGATCTATGAGACCTAGTTGTTAATTATTGATTGATTGTCTCTTATATTAATTGTAAATAGCCTAGGAATGCACTAGGCTATCGTTGTGTTTAAATGCTTGAGTAATCTTTGCAAACATTAGTTTATGAATCACTTAGAGGATTTCGTAGTCTAAACATCCAAAGATAACCTTTAGGTTAGTTTATGAAACATCTAGCGGATTTTGTAGGCAATAACCTTAAGGTATTCTCAAAGAGTTAGGGCATAAGCATTCCCTACGACCTTAGAAAACACAACGCGTTAAGACTAAGGACGTGACAATTCAACCACCAATAAAAGATAACTAGGGAGTAATAGTATCCAGGTAAACACATTTCTAATCATCATACGAGCACACATCAAAAGACATAGACTACCCGTAGTATTAGATAGTTAGAATAGTAGAAGTAATCGGTAGAAGTACGACCCCCAAATCCATTGCCCCGAGATTTTACCCTTAGCTTTCTAAAAAATATATAAAAGATAAAAAATAATATTCCTCAACGCCAACCTTAGTGTAGTACACTTCTTGCTAGCATTCCTATTCCCCTAGAGAATGATATCAATACTGAGGCTTACCCAATACTACATTACAACGATTAGGTTCACTACCTAGGGTGTTGAAAAACTTGCTCGACGAAAAGGAAATTCCTTTGACCCCGAACGCGCTTCGTACGTGCATCAAGTTTTTGGCGCCGCTGCCAGGGAATAGAATAGCTAGTTAGATTTCTATCTCGTTTAGGTTCCCTTGCTTGATTCCTATCAATTAAGATTTTTTTCTCATTTTTAGCTTCCTTGTAGTCTATTCCCCCTTCTTCGTGAATTTGTTAGTAATCCCATCAGTTTTCATCATGGAAGGTGATAACCCGCCACCACACCAACCATTTCCCCCCGCCAACTCCCTTAGACAACTTAGGACCCGTAGTTCCACCAAAACCCTTCTTGAGCCCTTTAATCAGACTCATCACAACCTATTATAATCAAAACAACCATGTAGTAGCGTGAGCATATTCCAATACCCTCGGGGCAAGTACTTTCTTCGGACAAGCTGCATCCCAATAACAACGTTTAACAACCAAAAGGTCAAACAAACATCCTTTTGGAATCTGAGAATTCTGTAACCTTACTACAATCTGGGTGCGGCTGGCCTGCTAAGAGGCGGCTGGTAAAGTACGCACATTAGTCGCTTCGTTTGTGACGTTCAATGTTCAATACAAAAAGAAATACAACATGCATTAAGTGGCAGATGATGGCTCAATTTAAACTGTATTTTTTTAGATGAACACCAAACACCACAATATGATAAGACTAAACGAAAGATAGGCTATAGCATGTATAACCGCATATGCAAGGTTCCTATAGGATCAACTGTCTATATTAAGTAGAAGTTTTCATCGAAAAGTTATACTTAATAGGGACAATTGATCCCACAAGAACGTTGAACATGAAATTAGAGAAGGAAAACACTTCTTAATATGTTTGGGAACTTTTTGTAAACTATTGTTGTTACCCCGGTAAACAAACAGAAAATAGCTTCAACACACACTGGTGAAGTATAACATAAGTTTCTTTTTTAATTAAATGAAGCTCTGGTCTGCAAATATGGAAGCGATACCAACCATCTGACATGGCTGTAACCACAATTTGGGTGTGGATGCCCTGCCAGGACACGACGGTCTGTAAACTATGCTTACAAAGAATATAAATGCAGAAAATTATAGTTGTCACCTTAACCGTCAAATGGCGTCCACAGTTGCAACCACATCCCAACCCAGATTGCCATGTCGCCACCGTCAAATACCGCCCGCAACTGCAACCATGGCCCATGTCAGGTTGCCATGCCGTCAGCGTCAAATACCGCCCGCAACTGCAACCATGGCCCATGTCAGGTTGCCATGCCGTCAGCGTCAAATACCGCACATGGTAATCGGCGGATAAAGACGTCAAAATGGCAATAAGATAACGATTTTATATAACAATAAAAAGCTATAATACATTATAGGAAAGAATACTAACAAAAAAACACTCTGATGTACAAAAACTAATAAGAAAATGGAACCAACAACCAAACCCTAAAAAATAGGGTTTTGATCCATTTTTTCAAGAACAACGATTGACACCTCCAGAATTAGGAATCAGTAAACACTCGAGTACTAAACCCCAAATGAATAAAAAGCCCCAAAATCTGAAACCCAATCGTGCAAAAAAATAAGGATTTCCTATGAAACCTTAATCGTTTGCTTTCTTTAAAACATGCGGCTTACCTTTTATGATGTGTGTTCAAGAAATCACAAAAAACGAAACCATGCATATCCCATTTCAATTCACATCATAATGGTTGTCAAGAAAAAAGGCGCATGAATTTATAAAATCGGTAGACAGATTTGTCAATAATATTAAAACACACGAAGCATGATTGTCTGCCATTTAAAAAGAGAGAAGTGTAAGATCAAGAGTGTTCCAGAAAGAAGTAGATTGGACAAGAGAAACGAATGGTAATGCCATTAGATGCAAATAATTGGTGTAGGGCATTGTTATCAAACTCGCCCCCATGATCACATTGCAAGGATTTAATATCACAATTAAATTGGTTCTTAACATAAGCACGGAAATGAATAAATTTAGACAACGCATCAGACTTATTTCTTATAATGCATTTAGGCCTTCTAAAATTAGAAGGCTTAAAAATTCAGACTTTTTTACTTGCTTATTATGGAAAGATATATTATAATGCATGTAAAATTAAGATAAGGAGCTCCAATCATGAGATGACACGTGTCACTTCTTAACAAACTCCAAGCCTAACTTCTAACAAACTTCAAGCCTAACTCCTAACCACCAAAAATTAAGATAAGAAGCTCCAATTATAAAATGACATGTGTCACTTCTCAACTAAAAATTCATCTTTATTTTCAAATTAAAATATCTTTTTATCTACTTATTTATATTATAATATAATTTCACCATATTTTCTAAAATTTTATGCTCTTTAATTCAACATCCATTTTAATATATTTTTATGAGTTTTTAGTTTTTATATTTTTAGTGGGTTTATTTTATTTTAATTCAAATTTTTACAACTTTAACCTTTATTTCATTTATTCCAATCAATATAATCTTGATTCGTCAAAATCATATACTTTTGGGGGAGTGTTTGACGCGTAAGAGATTGCGAGGGTATTTTTATATGCGGGAATAATGATGTCGCGTGAAAGTTACGGGTAACCCAAACAAACACTTACAACTAACACATATACATTCGAAGTGTTGTGAAACGAATTCATTAAACGGGTAAGCAAACACATATAACTATACTTATCGCCGCCACTGTCACCACCATCTCATCACATCACCACCTCAAAACATTTGTTCGCTACAAAAAGTCATCGGGTACCCGCCGCCGCATTGCGCGGGTACCCTTCTAGTAGTATTTAATACCCGTAATGCTCGGAAAGGGAGAAGTCCACAAATCAGAATGAATAATATCAAAAGGAGACTTAACAACTCTTTCAGAAAGTGAAAAAGGAAGTCGCACGTGTTTGCCAAGCTGGCAAGCATGACAAAGCACAGGAGACTTAGTCTTATTACAAGAAATGAAATTATTAGAAACTAAAGAACGTAACACGTCACTTCCAGGATGAACAAGACATTGGTGCCACGTATGCTGACTGACCAGAAAAGCTTTAGGTAGTGATGGTGATGTGACCGGATATAGATCACCCGTGCTGTCACATAGGATTAGAATTTGACGGGTCCAAAAGTCCTTCACAAAAAAACCAAACTCATCAAAGTCAATAGTACATTTATTGTCACGAACAAACTGACGAACCGAGATTAATTTTTACAATGTTAGGTGTAATGAGAACGTTATTTAAATGAAGGGTTCGGTGCGGTGTGGATATAGTGCTATGGACCGTGTTGGTGACGGGAATAGATTTCCCGTCACCAACAAGGACAGATGGATAAATACACAAATTTAAAATAGTACTAAGATTATTAGCAGAAGAATTAAGGTGAGAAGACGCACCGGTGTCCATGTTCCAATTGGCATTGGCAGGATCCTGAAGTGTCATGGCATTGAAGGCCTGTGGCAACAATGTTTCCTGACAGGGTAGACTGGACTGTGAAGTCAAACCTTGAACCATAGCCGCGTATGCTTACTGCTGTTGGGGAGTATAACTGGTAGTAGTGGATTGATTGGTGGGTCGTGAGCCCAAAATCGAAGGAAGGCATGTATGCATCTGGCCTTGAAATGTTTGCAAACCATGTTGTGCTAGCAAGGCATTTTGGGCTTGAAGAAGGGCAAGTAACTGTTGGTGGGCTGCTAAGTTAACTCCACTATTACCAAAACCACTTTGCATGCTTCCAACCTGCAAGTTATTAGAAGAGCCACTATTACGATTATTTGACCCATGTGTAAGACGAAAATTAGTAGAACCACTGGGGCGATGCGGGTCATGAAGATAACGACAATTTGCACCCCAACGACAGTACCCTCGACTAAAGTTCCTACACACTTCAGTGTGTGTGTTAGTGCGTGAGTCCCGAGTGTTGCGAGACTCCTGACCACGAGGGTTATTGGTTTTGGCAAGTAGCACATGTGGAGCCGAAGATGAAGTAGCAGCAGATATGGTTGTAGGTTTAGAGTTGAGACACATCTCTTCAGTTGCTACCATAGATCGCATGGTATTAAGGTCAGGAAACGGATCCTTGTGTGCGATGATAGTTGCAAGGTGAGCGTATTTTTCGCTTAACCCATTAATGGCATACGTGACGATGTCATCGTCACTCATGGGTGAACCAAGGTCAGTCAAGAGGGTTACGATGGACTCTATTTTTCGAAAATAGGCATCAGCTGTTAAGTCACCCATCTGAATTACGCGAAACTCGCCTTTTAAAGCGATTGTTCTTGTACGTTTATTGTCGATAAAAAGTTTCTCCACATGTTCCCATGCGGCTCTAGCTGTGGGTGGATTTGCCTTGATGAGCCGTCTTTGAAGCGTGTCAACCAGGGTTAGAAAGATCCACGATTTCACAATCGAGTCGGCAGTAAGCCACTCGTCAGTAGGAGCAGTCGAAGAAGACGAGGTTGCATTGGTGGCAGGTTCGATGTGCTTTATCACACCGAAGTTATTGCAGTATATCTTAAAGAAGTAACACCAGGAGGAGTAGTTGGCTTGATCGATGTCTAGCTTGACTGGTACCAGATTCGTTATGTTGGTAACAACATAAAGTTTTTCGATGAGTGTTAGTGTAGGGGTGGAGGGGGAGAAGCACCAGCTGTCACTATGATGGTGATGAAGAGGCAGCGAATGTATGTTGTGGTGGCTTAGAGGATCACAAAACCCTCTGATACCATGTAAAACCCTAATACCGAATATGTGTGCTTGTATTGAATTATCTGTAGAACAAGTACAATGAATACATATAAAGACTGCCAATGGGTCGAGGCCCATAACACAAATGTAAACCGGGCTATGCCCATACAATGATCCTCTAACAAAAAAAACCTTAGCAAAGAATGCCAAAGAAGCTCACCAGCAGGCTAATATCAAAACGACATCAAATGGCGTAGTAATTGAATCGCTATTAGTAATATGTATAATAACACTAAGTAACTTGTTTAATGATTTTTTTTAATTGGCTAGCATTTTTAAGATTTTTATAAAGTTGAGTTATTAAGTCTACATAGTTTGATGGTATTTATAAGACCTTTGATAGCTTTATTTAATTATAGTTATGGTATTTTTATAGTAAGTTAATCGAGTGAAAATAGTGAAAATAAATCTTTGTTTTTTCTTTGTATTTTCACTCATTGTTTTACTCACAAGATTTTGACACGCAAAATACATGTAATGATTTACTTACAAAATTAACTTCTTAGTATGATATATAAAATAACATCATGTTAGAAGTTTATTATTTTGAAGTTACGAAACTTGACACTGACTGGCAATTTTCAGCTTAATTTATTGTGAAGTTTACTGCGAACTAAATTGCAACAAAAAATACAGCTACAAAAGGTAAATACATAAAAAAAATTAAAAAATAAGCAATCGTGAACACCTCGCTTAAGGTAGAAAACTTAATATTCACAATGAAAAAATTACTCTCGTACGAAAAAATGAATATGAAAATTGTATCTATTTTTTTGTCGCATTGGTTCTTATTGTGAATTATCACCGAGAATACTACATAAAGTGTTGGTGGTTATGATGCCCAGAACAGGTTAAGATAATCAGTAGCAATGCAATACCAAATCAGGTTACCGGATATCACTTAGAATCGTGTGATTACTTTCTAAAGTAAATTATTCGACCCTATACCTAGGTTACACGAATATCTACTTGGGATAAGACCAAATGTTTGTTATTGACTTAGGCACAAATCAATAACCCTTGCGCATATAAGTGTTTTAGCTTTCTGTTTGTTTCTCCTGGTTTTTCTCTATATTTTCATGCTGATGATGTCGATCTCTATATATAGTAGAGAACACTCAACCTGAATCAATGGACTTTATGAGTTATTAACGGCCAATTAATCACCCATAATAAGCCTCCATTATCATAGGAATAGTGGTTACATGACCAATTAAACGTGGTCATAAAGCAGTCATAACAGCCACTTGAATGGGTCAAAGCTGTTACAAGTTAATCACTGCAACACTACCAGTAGGAACCAATACACTAGCAGCAGGAACCAATACACTAGCAGTAGGAACCATCAGTCACTACACTAGCAGTAGTAACCAACACTACCAGTAGGAACCAATACACTAGCAGCAGGAACCATCAATCACTACACTAGCAGCAGTAACCAACACTAGCAGTACTAACCACTATTGAGTCAGGGTGTTCAGGGACCTCATGGGTGTACACTCCGTACCTCCAACAATCCTCCCCAAATTTAGTTCACTTCCTTTTGCATGAAAATCAAACATTAAGCAAAATATGTGCATAAACGAAAATATCATGAGGACTGAATTTCCATTTTAGTAAATTACACGTTCAAATATTCGAGAATCAGGGTGTTCTAAGAATTGAACCCTTCAACCCATTTGAATACCTGAAGATAAAATACACACAAGTTTTTAAACACTTAAACGCTCCTGACACTATACAAGCCATGTGTCCGTATCCAAATTCATAAATGTTGTAAGAGCCAAAAGTCCAAAAGCTCCCTGAAGCGGCAAAACTTCAACATTCACATAGGTGATTCCTCTTTATTCATGCTCCTGCCAAGCATTTTTTCAAAGAAAATTAACCATTAAGAAGTAAAGACTTCATCCTCCTTTCCAGCAGGATCTGAGCACAACCTTGGGATGATAGTAAAACATGTGCTCCGGTCCACTGAATGGTTAGCTTTCCACATTGAACTCAACTCCCAAGTTTCCTTAAGAGGGAGTTGTATGTCTTAGCATTCAGTGACTAAGTTGGACTTAAACCCATCCCTTTAGAAGACTTTATAACCAAGTCTCTAGCCAAACCCTTCGTCAAGTGATCAACTAAATTTTGTTGAGATCTAACAAACTTTATAGATACCACCCTATTCATGATAAGCTCACGAATCATGCTATGTCTGACACCCAAGTGTCTAGACTTCCCATTGTACATCTGGATATAAGCCTTTGCCAATGTAGCTGCACTATCACAACGGATAGAAATAGGTGCTATAAGTTTAGGCCACAATGGAATCTCAAGAAGCAAGTTTTTCAACCATTCAGCTTCTTTACCAGCAGCTGCTAAGGCCACAAATTTAGATTCTATTGTTGAACTGGTGATGCAAGTTTGCTTCTTGGATGCCCAAGAAATTGCACCTCCACAAAGTAGGAATACCCAGCCACTGGTAGACGAATTTTCTTCAGCGTTACTGATCCAACTTGCATCAGTGTATCCTTCCAACAATGAAGGGTAACCAGTATATGAGAGACTATAATCCATAGTTCTCTTCAGATACTTCAGTAGCCTCTGAACTGCTTGCCAGTGATGAGCACTAGGATTGCTAGTATACCTGCTTAGTTTACCCACTGCAAACGCAATATCAGGTCTTGTACAAGTCATGTCATACATCAGGCAGCCAATTACCCTAGAATACTCAAGTTGAGATACAGCCTTGCCATTATTATGCATCAGCTTCTCACAAGTATCCATAGGTGTACTCACTGGAGTATAATCAAAGTAATTGAATTTCCTCAACACCTTCTCAATATAATGAGACTGAGAGATAGAAATTGTTTTACTTTCATGTTTAATCCTTATACCAAGGATAACATCAGCCTCCCCCATGTCCTTCATGGAAAACCTTGATGACAAAAATTCCTTTATCAGGTCAACCTGACTTTGGTCAGTGCCAAAGATCAGCATGTCATCAACATATAGACAAATGATGACTCCTTTACCAGATTCATCAAATTTGCTATACACACATTTGTCAGCTTGGTTAAGGATATAACCACTAGACAAAACCACTTCATCAAACTTTTGATGTCATTGCTTAGGTGCCTACTTTAGTCCATAAAGAGACTTAATCAGTTTACACACCTTGTTTTCATTGCCAAGCATGATGAAGCCTTGAGGTTGGTTAATATAAACCTCCTCTTCCAATTCACAATTCAAGAAAGCTGTTTTCACATCCATCTGATGAATAATCAGATTGTAAATTGATGCCAAAGCAATCAGCAGTCTTATGGTACAGATACGAGCCACAGGAGCATAAGTATCAAAATAGTCTATTCTCGACTTTTGTTTAATGCCCTGAATGACTAGTCTAGCCTTGAACTTTTCAATAGTTCCATCTACCTTCATTTTCCTTTTAAAAATCCATTTACAACCCAAAGGTTTGCAACCAGGTGGTAGATCAACCAACACCCAAGTGTTGTTGCCCATGATAGAATCCATCTCATCATTGATTGCTTCTTTCCAGAAAGCAATATTCTGGGACTTCATTGCTTCTTCAAATGTCTTGGGATCATCCTCAACAATGAAGCAATAGGAGTATTGGTTAGAGACCTCATCCCTTGTTCCTTCAATTAAGTATAATTGAAACTCAGGTCCAAATGACTTTGGTTTCCTGACCCTTTTGCTCTTTTGGTGCAAAGGATCAGGTTGTTGAACCACAACCTCATCAGGGACCTTATTAAGGACCTCTGATACACCAATGTCATTAGGAATCCTTTGACTTGGTCTAGAGACTGATGAGAATCTATTCTCATTAAACATTGCATCCTTTGATTCAATTATGGAGTTAATTGAAACATATTCATTAGATTCAATAACATAAAACCTAAAAGCCTTGGAATGCTCAGCATATCCAACAAAGATTCAATCAATGCCTCTTTCACCCAAAGTTTTCAACTTTGGATCAGGGAGTCTCACAACAGCCCTACAACCCTAAACCCTGAGATAGTTCAGGTTGGGTTTCTTTTTAGTCCAGAGTTCATAAGGGGTAACCTTGTTCCTTTTGTTGGGAACACTATTTAATAAATAGCAAGCTGTTAACATAGTTTTACCCCAGAACCCTTGACTCAGTCCTGAATAGGAAAACATGGAATTAACCATCTCCTTCAGCACCCTGTTTTTTATTTTAGAAATACCATTTTGCTGAGGAGTATAGGCAACAGTCATTTCATGGATAATACCAACAGAATGAAAATAAAGAGTATCCATGTACTCACCTCCCCTATCAGTCCTTAATTTTTTGATCAGGAACTTGTAACACCCCCAATTTAGTGATACGCAGCGGAATTCAAACTGGGTGTTACTTCATGGCACAACAGTCATAACAATAGAAAACGAACTCTAATGGAGTCGTTTTAAAAGGTTTGTCATTCAATTTATATAAATATCAGAGTTTACAAAGATGAGGTCCCAAATGGTTCCAAGTTTACAAAATACATTAAATGGGTTTTTGAATGATAATAAAATTTATAGCCTTCTTGAGTATCCGTGCCAGCCTCGTACAATATGGACCTGAAATACATGCTTAAAACTGTCAACACAAAGGTTGAGTGAATCCATAGGTTTATTGTTAAAAGTTGAACACATAGTGTTTGTGTGGGTTACGTTGTTATACACCCATAATGTTGAAAACAAAACAGTTATTATTTCACTAAGCTCATGCAACCAAGGCGTTAACGTGTTCCAAAATTAATTGGTGACACTGTTGGTACCAGCCCTAATAGGTAAAATTTCCGTTTTACCTAATGTTACTCAAATATAGTGCGTTTGTTAGCCTACCCGGTCAACACAAACGGGATTCGTCAATCCCAATAGATCTATTCACAATATTCACGCCCACTCTCACTAGTGATTAATGATTCATGATTTAGGGACTTAAGTTTGGCAAATGCTGTAACTTAGTGCTAATAAAACAATCAGATAAGTATACATTTTGAAAGCAATGTGTTCGGTTTAAAATAAAGCATGTATCTCCCCAAGGGTTTGTAAAACAAATAAGTAATAGAAAATGGGGCTATGAACTCACAGTAGTGATCAGCAGCGGAGTGTAACGATATAATGTTATCAACGAAGAGTATGACAAGATCACGATCTTTAATGATTACCTAAGAAAGCATAGTATTCGTGTTTTAGTATATTGTACGTTATAAGTGTACAAGTATATGTAGTTTGTTGGCTTATGATGTTGTACATGAATCCTTAAGTTAAAGTATTCCTTAAATGTTGTTTGGCTATCAAAATCAAGAGGTCGTGAAGTAGTTTAGCATAACATTTATTATGTATAAATGTTATTCACTCAATGAGTGTTGTGATGAAAATAATTACGGCGTGTCATATTATAATGTCGTTAAATACAAAGGTTTCAAAAATAGTTTTTAAGTTAATATAAGTTCATAGGTTTAAACAAGAGTTAAGACTTGTGAAAATGGTATTTAGATAGTTTATATGTCATATGGTCATTTATCTAGTTTTGTCAAAGTCTAGTAAAGTTCAATCTAATGAACAAGTTTTTGAAACAAGTTTCGGGTTAACAAACCCAAACTAGCCGTGCGGCTAAGTTACGGTTAAGCAACTTGAAACAAAAATTAAGGTCAAACCTAATGGCTATATTTAAGTTAAAATACCTTGATACATCAGCCTTGGCTTAACCTTGGCTTTGTTTTGGCCTCAAAGAATCAATATATCACTTAAGGTTTCTTACTAAGGTTGTTTTCTAGTCAACAACAGGTCAGTTTAGTTTTTGCCATTTTTAGGCTTTTTCGTTCACTTTCTTCTTATGTGCACCTGAGTTTTTGTAGAAAAACTCATTCTGAGCAACTTTCGTGTTTTACACTTTTGCTGATTCGGAGCAGAAAAGAGTCAAAATCATGATTTAAAATCGTATCAACAAGCTTTTGTTTCAACACTATATTTTCATCTAGTAAAACTTAACTAGGGATGACTTTTTAACCACAAGTCCTTTTTAAGTGATTCAAAAGCTCAAGTTTATATTTTTATATTCTATAATAACTTCTTAAGCTTAATCAAGTCTAAGGTTCAAAGTTTACCTATATCAATAGTCTAATTACAAGTATTTACTTATATTTTATTGCAGAAAGTTTGGCTGCACATTCAGTCCTGCCAAAACGACCATAAGTTGAGTTCTACAACTTATTTTGACACGCGCCTTTCGCCAAACTTCAAGTTTTTGTCTTGGCTACATTTCATAAAACTGAGTCGACTTCCAGAAATGGTCGAACCATGGGCTTTTCCCAAATGAAATATGGTGTGCAGATTTTGACATGTTTTGCCATTTTGGCTCTCATTTACTCATCGGGAAGAGTTATGAGGTGCGCCACCCGGAGAAATGACCGTAAGACATACTTATAAAAGCCTATCTTACTGAATTAACCTCAAGGTTTACTGTGATGATCAACTTAATCAAACTTTGTGACTGTTTCAGAATTCATGTTCATAGAACTTACCTAGGACTTGTTTTAGCTTGTTTTTATTGTCACAACCTCATGTACAACATTAATTAAGCCATACTACATATACTACTTATATCAAATTACATCAAATAATTATAGAGATTATTACAATCATATTGAATGACAAGAAAATAAACTCAAATCTTATAAGGATTAGGATGACAAGTTACTAGTACAACAAGAACAATTCAACCCTTAACCCTTCTAATCTCTAATCCTTGTCTTGAATCTTCAACTCACTTGATTCTAACCCTTGTTAATCACCAAATAATCCCCTTTATCTCAGCCCCTAACACCTTGAATAACTCCAAATCTAACCATGGAATCACTAAAACAACACTTGGACTATGTAGAGCTCACTTAGGCCTTCATCTTTCTTGTGTAACTTATTGTGTGAATCAAAATGCATGATGGTGAGTTAGGGTGAAGGATGAACAACCATGGATGGTGAAGGAGAGGGTTTTTGGTCACTTTTGCTTGTAAGGGATGAGAATGAAGTGAAATGGTCTTAAGTGGGGGACAAGGGTGAGTATGTGTAAGTGTTGGTGTGATGAGGGAAGGCCAAGTGGCCTTGTGGCTAGCCATTGCATGCCACCTCTCATATGAGGTGGTAGTGTGTTTTATTTTGTGATAAATATTGGTTTATGAGGTGTAGTTTGGTCCCGGTAATTACTAACGTTAAGCCCTTAAGTCACGAAACTTAAAATCGGGTAACTTAAAAATGGAATACTTATAAAAATGTCTAAACTTATCAATATACTCTAACTAGGTATATTAAATGTGTGATAAGTCTCATAGGGTGCGTCTATGTTGTTAAAATCTAATAACGTAGGTTTGAACACGCGTCTTACGTAAAAAGTAACATATCTACTTAAAAATGATAAAATAGTAATAGTTCATATAAATTATGATTATTGGTGAAAATAAAGTATTTTGAACATATAGACTTATCGTAGTCTTGTTTTGGTCACAAGGAAAATTACTAGTTACTACCGGTTATCGTATTTGCTTTTACGTTACAGTAAAAGTCAAATAATCAAAAGTCAAAGTCAAAGGTCAACTTTAAAAAGTCAAAGGGTAAAATATTCATTTTACCTTATGAAAAATTACGGGTTGCTACAGAACCCAAGTTGCAATTCAACTTCAGTTTTAAACACTTTGAATTTATCTAATGCTTCATCCTTAGTATGTAACAGATAGACATAACAAAACCTAGAATCATCATCAATAAATGTCACAAAGTATTTCTTATTCCCCAAAGAGGAAGTGGCATGCAAGTCACACAGGTCACTGTGTATTAGCTCCAAGAGCTTAGTTTCACGTTTAACACCCTGAAAAGGTTTCTTAGTTATTTTGGTTAACATGCAAGTTTTACACTTTTCAGTGGCCATGTCAAATGCTAGGATTAACCCATCCTTAGACATATCTTGCATCCTTTTATAGTGTGCATGGCCAAGTCTAGCATGCCATAGGGTAGAGTCAGTCAGTTCAGAGGTGGTCACAGAGGCTGAATTATCACATTCCTTAACAATATTAAGCCTGGACATTTTGTTACACAAATAGCCAAAACCAATAAACACACCATGCTTAGATAGAACAAAATTATCAGATTCAATAACTTGTTTAAAACCATGATTATTCAAAACACTACTTGAAACCAAGTTCTTCCTTATATCAGGAACATGAATAACATTAAACAAAGTTACAATCTTTCCACAACTAAACTTAAGATCTACACAACCACGACCATGTACCAAGGCTGTTGACTCATTTCCCATGTGAAGAATAAAACCATCATTCAGTGACTCATAAGTCTTGAACCAGCTTCTATCTTTGCACACATGAACAGTTGCAGCAGAGTCAACCCACCACGTAACACATCATCCTGCACCTAATAAGATTAAGATACATATGTAACATAATAAATCTGAAAAGACTTATTAAACATATTATGACCTTTCAGTGAGTTGATAGAACCACCACTCCCTGAACCATTAGTGCCTGATCCATTGGCTTACCACCAACCTTAACACCTTTGCAATTCTTTTTAATGTGACCAGTTTTGCCACATTTCCAACAAGTAGGTGTTGCCTTCTTGTTAGGATATGCCCTTGTGTTATCATGATGTTTACGTTTGCCTTTGTTGTCATTGTACCTGATGGAGTTGTTATGCTCCACCATATTGACAAAAGATGCACCCGTAGCATTGCTACTCTTTGGCTTGTCATTATCCTGCACCCTGAGAGATTCCTCAATGCGCAAATGACTGCCCAACTCAACAAGAGTTAACTCCTACTTCTAATGTTTCAAGGTATGCTTGAAATATTTTCAGGAAGGGGGAAGTTTATCAATGACACACGAGACTGAAATAGCCTCATCAATGTGCATATTGTGTTGTGTAAACCATCCAAGTATACCAAGAAGTTCATTGTATTGTTCCATAACTGGTCTTGAATCAGTCATTTTGTAATTTGTGAAATTACTTACAAGGAACTTCTTACTTGATGCATCCTCAGCCATATATTTGGCGTCCAAGGAATCCCATAGTTATTTGGAAGATTCAAATTCTGATAAATGTCAAAGAGTGAATCAGACATACCATTGAGAATTAAGCCTCTGCAAATGTAGTCATCATTCTCCCATTTGCTCCTCCTCCTTATCTGTTCCATAGTAGCATCATCCCCATCATCAGGAATAGGTGTAGTCAGAACATATACCACACTCATGCTTGACAACAAGAAGTGCATCTTCTTCTGCCATCTCCTAAAGTCCACCCCTTCAAACTTGTCCAGCTTGGCAAAGTTTGAAGTCGTGTGTTTCATTGCAGCAGCAACCATTGATTATCACAAAATAGTTTACTTTGAGTGTTGGTGGTTATGATGCCCAGAACAGGGTAAGATAATCAGTAGCAATGCAATACCAAATTAGGTTATCGGATATCACTTGGAATCGTGTGATCACTTTCGAAAGTAAACTATTCGACCATATGCCTGGGTTACACAAATATCTACTTGGGATAAGACCAAATGTTTGTTATTGACTTAGGCACAAATCAATAACCCTTGCGCATATAAGTGTTTTAGCTTTCTTTTTGTTTCTCCTGGTTTTTCTCTATATTTTCATGCTGATGATGTCGATCTGTATATATAGTAGAGAACACTCAACCCGAATCAATAGACTTTATGAGTGATTAATGGCCAATTAATCACCCACAATAAGCCTCCATTATCATAGGAATAGTGGTTACATGACCAATTAAACTTGGTCGTAAAGCAGTCATAACAACCACTTGAATGGGTCAAAGCTGTTACAAGTTAATCACTGCAACACTACCAGTAGGAACCAATACACTAGCAGCAGGAACCAATACACTAGCAGTAGGAACCATCAGTCACTACACTAGCAATAGTAACCAACACTACCAGTAGGAACCAATACACTAGCAGTAGGAACCATCAGTCACTACACTAGGAGTAGTAACCAACACTAGCAATAATAACCACTATTGAGTCAGGGTGTTTAGAGACCTCATGGATATACACTCCGTACCTCCTAACCTAAAACCAGGTGTAAACTAATTCTACAAATGCACCAAATTTTCCAACATAAAGTTTTCTATATTTTTGTTTGAAATGATTTGATAAAACAAAACTGCTAACATTGACAGACATCTGTTAAGCATATATTCTCCAAATCAATCAGTATGTTTGGACTTTTTTAATTTCTTTAAAGTAAATGCAACTTATAGATAAAAACCAATGTTTTGAAACCCGGGTTTGTGATCGACCCGGCCAAGACACCGGGTCATCGGGTCAACCGGTTCAACCGCCTGGTCAACCCGGTTAGACCCGGTTTTATGCATACGTCCTAACATCTATTTCTAATTGTCCAAACATAATGTCCAAACACTAGTTTTGCAGTGAAAAAAAAGCAAAGAACCATTTTTCATGCTCTAAACAACAAATCAAAGGTGGACAAGGATATAAACCTGCATAATTTTCTAAACAACCATAAATGCTACGGGATTACATGTTTCATACTTCAAAAGGCATAAATCCTACGAGATTACAAGTTTCATACTTCTAAAGACATGCATCCTACGAGATTTACAAGTTTATTTTTTGAGGTTTAATATATTGTTGCCTTTCAAAAAAAAAAAAAAAAAAAAAAAAAATGATAAAAACCAAACCCGGCCGGGTTTCAAAACCCGGGTTGACCCGGGTCACTTAAAACCCGCCGGGTCTAAACGGTTGACCCGTTTTTTAAAACCCGGGTTTTTTGACCCGTTTTTTTGTCCGGAACCGGTCCAACCGGTTAACCCGGCCGGGTCGACCCGGGTTTCAAAACATTGATAAAAACAAAGAGATCTATACGAGAAACTTACAAGTCAAGTACTCTTTACCTTTTCTAATGAAACTTATTAGTTCATTTTGTATTTATATATTTTAGATTCAAATTTGACTTTATCAGTCAACTCGAATTTTTTTTAAATATTTTTCAATACCGACATATGTATGAGTTGGACTTTATGGTAATTGCTTTGTTTTATAGGTGGTTTGTATTTTTCAGCTTTGTTCCATGATAATTATATCTCTTAGCTCATCAAATATATTTTTGTAAGACAAACCATCAATCAATATGCGTACATCGCAATTATTTAAGAGTCTTGGGATATTTGAACCCACAATCACTTAATCATAAAACATCTTACATAGTATAAATTCATTACACACACGGGGTATGTTTAAATTCCACATATTTGTTTGTCGATATTCATGAAATTTGGTAATAATTGGTGCGTTTGGTTGGCAAATAGCAATCACTATCGATTTTTGGTTTGAAAATAAGGTAGAATGAAAGTAAATATCCATACGTATACGTATAAAATGTTGTCTGATTTGTTTATATAGATTGGTTATCAATGTTACATTGGTAAGCTAAAATAATTAATTTACATGGATTAACAATAAAATTGATATAAAAGTAATCTAATATTGTTGATAATGATTATAAAACAAAGAATGTGAGGTAACATGTAAGGCAATGTGTGAGATAGAGGGGAGAATGAGAAATAAAGTCACCTCTTTGCTCAATTATCAATCTATGAATGTGATTTCTTATTTTGATTTCATATTGAACTGCCAAACAATTTTCATTAAAGGTCCGTTTGTTTTTAAATGGGTTTAGAATTAGATTTGAATTTTAAAATGATTTAAAAAAAAGTAAGAAAGACAAAATTATTTATTATATTATAAAAATATATTTCTTTTATTAAGAAATTATTATAAAATATATTATTTAAACATAGAAAATATATATTAAAAAAAAAAAGAATGAAACTCACAAAACATGTGGATGTTGAATTTTGTGAAGTAAAAAAATGTGAATTCACAGACAAGTTTTTGTAAAACCAATCGAATGAGTAAGGATTGAGTATTTGTCATTAAATGATTACTTGAATCTAAAATATGTATAACGAACATTGAATTAAGAAATTAAATGAGACCAAACAACTTGAAACCCACGTACCAAACTGTTTACCTATCAAACCATTCTTTGATTTTCATTACCTATACCAAACGCACCCTCAAATGCAAAAGTATAACCGGTCAAAGGAGTCAAGTTCTACCAATAAATGAAAACACAATGCATAAAGCATATTTGGTACACTGGTACCATTATTTTGGTATTCCATTATTAGCAAAGAAGTACCATAAAATACAAAACTTTAGAAAGAAAAAGTGAAAAAACTTATCGTACTATTATTTTGGGAGGGAGATCATCTCAAGTTGTAAACATAACTTGACTCAGGTTAAGAAATTTGATCGAATGACTCAGATCAAAATAATTTCTTTTGATTTGAACCATTGAATCAAATCTAATAGCTCAAAATTGTCTAACTTGAGTCAAGTTGTGTTATGCAACTTGAGAGAATCCCTCTCCATCATATTGAGTCTTTTGTCATTTACTATTTTTGACTTGTCAAATTTTATATATTATATAATATTTTGTATTTTTTTTCAGTTTTATCTACATTATTAACAGCACAAGACAATTTTTTATGGTTGACTGCTTCGTATTTTGTGTTTTTACTTGTTAAACTTATAATTTATGTTTCACAATTTTATAATAAAAACAAAATTATTAAAATAAAAAATGTTAAGAATAATAAAAATTTAAAGAAGATATTACTTGTATTTTATGGGGTTAGGAATATCTAATCCCAAAAACTTATTGCAAGCTACATATAATAGACCCACCTGGTCTTTAAACATATCCCATTCTTAGGGTGGTGGCAACCATGCCCAAACCAATTTTTCATGCCTAATCACCCACCAATAATATCCTTCCATCTCATCTCATACCAATCTCATATCTAACAATAAATTTTTAGTTGCAATCATGCCTAAGTCATACCTCAACCATGCCTAAGTCCCAAACGGCTAGAAATTTGAAACCCAACGTTCACTTTGTTTCATACCAAATCGGTAATATATACCGAATCTACAATCTCAAACCCATGCCGATTGATGCCGATTTGGAGGCAGTACACACACCGATCGGCATCATCCATGCCGATGCATGCCGATGAAGTGTTGCCAGTACCCTTATAGCTGAAAATAGCTAACTGATTTTTCATAAAGGTGTATAATAATTTAATGCCTAATAGTATAGCCATATCTATGTGATGTAAGTGTTTGTTCACTACTTCACTTGTTGGACTGGGTGAATATACCTTGCGACATCTTGTTTGTTTTTAGAGTTGCCCGTTTTGTTAGTTTGAATTTATTTATCGCGGCCATGTATTAAGCTTTATCATCTATAATTATCATGACACAATTTATTTACTTATTGTTTCTATAAAAATCTCAACCATGCATTAAGCTTTATAACACCTTTTTCACATTCAATGACTCAAATAAGAACATTAGTAAGCTAAAATTATTTTCCAAAGTAATTACTACTATAAATACCAGAGCCGTCTCATTAATTTCGGTAGTCTTGTGCCATGACTATAATGAGGCCCCACTGAATACCAAAAGTAAATGTATAAATAAAAATATCTATTGGCGATAAGTAAAATGTATTACTAATTTTACAAAAAACATTGAAACAACGATACTAAAAGAAACGTTTAACTGAGTTACAAGCATCAAAATTAACTATTTAAATAATGCGATTCTTCTAGCATTCTTAGAAGCAAAGTTGTTGATTAGATCATCATAGTTAACACTCTCTAATATGTCATTCTCAATAGCTATTAATGCTAATCCATTTAGGTTTTCTTGTGACATTGTTGACCGCAAGTATGACTTTAACAATTTCAGTTTTGAGAAGCTTGTTACTGCATATGCCACAGTTACGGAAATAGTCAACAATACTCGATATACAATTATAGCATTAGGATAACAATCATCTTGTTTCAAAAAATTTAAGACGTCAAGGGGCTTCATATTCTCGGTTGGCAAGTAATTATTAAGTGACTTTAACTCCACATAAAGTTCATTTGCATTAATATCAGATTGATCACCATTCTTGAGTGCGGCTTCAAGACCACTACAACAAGACTTAAGACGGTCGTCATCATAGAGCTTCAACTTGTCATAGGTAAATAAGAAACCAAATGTATTCTCATACTTTTGATATTGTTCGAATCTTGTTGTAAGAGAAGCAATTTCCTGATCAATAATATACAAGAAATAATTGACCTTAAATGATTCTGAATGATCAATAATATACAAGAAATAGTTCACCAGAATCTTCATCAAATTGTTTCTTTCTATGAATAACGCGCTTCTGAATGAACAATGGATTGATATCCATTTTGATGGCAATTTGTTTAGCAACATAAACCGCGTTAGAAAACCCGGTGACTCTAAACTCCTTGAAGAAAGATATTAAATCCTGCACTTCTGTCATAGCAACATTGATTAGCATATCATCATATTGTAACTTTTTGCTCACTAAATTTGTCCTATGTAAGATGTCAAACCAAATTACTACTGCTTCTATAAACTCAAAATCACTAAGCTCATTTTCTTATAGAGATTTTGCTTGACTTTGTATTACAGAATCGTTATCTTTTTCTGAAACTTTAATTAAGGCTTCTTGTATGTCCGACAGTTGAAATTTGATGGCTTTGACACTCTCAACACAACTCTCCCAACGAGTCTAGATAATGACTTATGAGTCAACCCTTTTACATTATCTCTAAGAATCTGCCACCTCTTAGAAGAATTATCAAATATAGTGTAAATGCGTTGTATGATTGCAAAAAAATCATTAGTTTTAGTACAAGTGTTAGCCATGTCACACAATGTAAGATTAAGACTATGACAACCACAAGGAGTATAAAATGCTCTTGGATTTATATCTAAATTTTTATTTTGTATTCCACGATGTTTCCCTTTCATATTTGATCCATTATCATAGCCTTGACCACGCACATCATCGATATCAAGATCAAGAGCCTTCAACTCAGCTTGTGTAACATCAAATAATCCTTGACCAGTGGTATCATCAGCGTTTAGGAAACCTAAAAAGGATTCCTCGACACTAACACATGTGGATGAGACATTCACATATTTTAATATTAAAGACATTTGTTCTTGGTGACTAGTATTATGGGTACAATCCAGTATCACAGAGAAATTTTTTTCTTGCTTTATGTTAGTACAATTTGTGCGACTGGTTATAATGGGTCTGAATATAGCTTGTCGGACTGGGCCAACAAGCCTTTGGTGGGCTGATCTTGTACTAATCCAAGTAGTTTGAATGAGATCCCTGCACAAGAAGAGCAAATCGTTAGTCTTACCATGGGGACGGAACCCACGATTAGACTCCGGCGTGAGAGTAAGTACACATTCTTGAGAGGGAAAGTGGGAGTATGTGTGTGTAATTATGAGAGAGAAATTTCTACCTTGTATGGGGATTAGAATCCCTTTTATAGGCGAGGTTTGCCGCTAGGGCCTCCTAGATTCTTGCATATAGTGGTTAGTTGCCGGAGCCGGACCCTTGGTGGACAAGGGTTCCGTGTTAATCGCGGATGCGGACATAAGAGGTCTAACGGTTGAAGGTTCAGCCCGTTATGTATTCTGCGCGCGTCTCAAGGTCTGGACCATAGCCAATTTAGTCATTGGGCTTACTGTAGGCCCAAGGTTTGTAATCATTGGGTCTGAGCCCAGTGTGTGTATAGTATGTATTGGGCCTAGTAGGCCTGTTATACATACTATACTTCATCAAGTCCCCCCAGTCTAGTATGTTCACTGCGTGCGGATATTGTCGCATGCGGTGGATGTCACTAGACTTGAGTTGAGTAAGCATTTCACCGTTCCGTGCGTTTTTTCCTTTTCGAAATGCTTTTTTACCCTTAGGGACTGCTATACCATCCAGTCCCCCTAGTCTAGTATGTGCACTGCGTGCGGATATTGTCGCATGCGGTGGATGTACTTAGACTACTTCTTGCGGATCGTTTCCTCTTCCGCATTCTTGAAGCGTTTTCTTGACGCTCCCTTTCCTTGGAAAGTGTTTTTCACAACGTGGACGGTTTATGACTTTCCATGTTCTGGTAGATTTGACTCCGTGGGCCCTTGGTCTTCCACCATCCTTATCCGCGTGTTTTTGATTTTGATCGTTGGATTAGACTGCTTTTGGACGCGTGTCCTCCTTTAGGGTTTTCTTGGTTAATCATCGTTCCGTTTGTATAAATTCCCCCTATTTTGGCTTTAGCCTATTTTTTCTTTTTACTGCTCTTTTGTTGCAAACACTGCTCTTCAATCTGATTTTACCTTTGGTCGTATCTGCTTTCCAAGTTCCTCAGTCAGGTTAGGTTCTTGATTCACTTTTTCTTTTTCTGTTATGGGTACTTTTTCATTCACGAAATCTAAATTATCACAATTGGCACTTGACTGTTTCTGTATTGATTATTCAATTCCGTGCTTTGTTCATCCGGAATTGCGTGGTCCTAACCAAAGTATTCGTGAAGCGCCTAATGGGAAGATCGGTGTTTATACTCGTTTTTTCGAGTTTGCTAATTTTCGCCTCCCTTTGTCTTCTTTTCTTGTTTTAATTCTTGACTACTACCATAATCATATATCGCAGCTTTCTATCATTGGTGCTGCTAAAGTTTCTCAATTTGAGATTCTTTGTTTTGCGCTTGGTATTGAACCCTCAATTGGTTTATTTTGGTGTTTCTATGTTTTGTCTCAGAAACATGGCTGGCTCTCTTTTAATAAACGTGTTGATAGTTTTGGCGTTTGCTATACCAAACCCCTTGATTGTCTTAAGAGTTGGAACGATCACTTTTTCTGGGTTGACTCATTTGCTTGTCCCTCTATTCATCATTTCTTTATTGGGGGAAGTATTCCTAAGGATGCCACTCATAGGGATACTGAGTTTAATGCTGAACACGTTGCTTCCCTTGTTACTAATGCTTCTTCTTTTGTTAAGTTTTCGGAGCCTTTCCTTTGTTTAGTTGCGTTGAGCCGTAATTACACTTTTGGCGATGACTTTTACCCTATGTTCTATGATCAAGAGAAGCAGGGTGGGTACACCATATCTATGTTTTTCCTTCTACTAATTTATTCTTGTCTTGTCCTGATTTGCGTTTCTTCTTCGTTTGTTTTCTGTAGCTATGGATCTGTTGTCTTTGGTTAAGAAGAAAAACCCTATGGAGTTGCTTGTTGATACTCGACCACTGGAGGAGAATGAGGTTCCTTTGCTAAAACTAACCGAAGGTCGTACTGTTTCTCTTGCTCCTCCTTCTTCTGGTGAAGATGGACGTGTAGCTATCTGTTCGGAAATCGAAGTTTCTCGACCGTGTGGTGATATCGTCCTGCGACCTGACTATTCAGTTTCTGATGTTGGTTTTGATAATGGTATGGCTTCCGATTCTAGGAGGAAGAAAAGGAAAGCTTGTATTAGCCTTGTCCATCCTCCTAAAAAGTTGAGGAGCGACCTTAACAATTCTGGCAGGGCCTCTTGTTAGGAATTAGAAATTCCCGGTATTAAAGAGTCGGTCACCTCAAGTATATGTAATCATTAGAAAGCTCGTAGTCGTAGTTATTTTAAGTTAAGTAGTATTTAGTTAAGTAACACCGTGGAGGACGGACGGGTCTTTACCCACTGTATGCCTGATCCACAGCCCGATGTTTGGCGATTTATGTAAGACTATAAATACTCTCTACCTTCCAAGGTAGAGAGTTGGAGCTCATAATAATATCTTTCACTTTCTCTCACTAAGTTCCCTAAACCTCTAACTTTCTCTCTCTAGAATTCCATCTATATGCTACTTTGTGTTATGGTTTGATGTGTATGTGAAAAGTTATATCTTACAATTGGTATCAAGAGCCATGGTTAGATCATATCTTGCACATCTTTGGATTTCTAGTGGTTTTTAGGTGGTTTTTTAGTTTGAAAAAGTTTAGTGGTTTTTGCATCATTTGGTTGATTTCTTGTGTTAAAGTTTGAATTTTGTTAGTACTTTCATGTTTAGAATCATCACAAGTGTTTAGGTTTTCATTTGGTTAGCTTGAATCATCTTGGTTGGGTTGTTTTTGGATTGAAAAGTGATGTTTATAAGGTTTTTCTTGCTAGCGACTTAGCTCACGGTTTATTTTTCTTCATAGCGACTTGCTTCACAAAATTGTAGCGAGTTACAGTTTTAAACCTAGCGAGTTAGATCTAGCGAGTTAAAGTACAAGTAGTGGACTCTCCACTACGAGTAGCGACTTGGTGGTAGCGACTTGGTCTGTAGCGAGTTGCTCTTTAGCGACTTGTATCTCTAGTGACTTGTGTAGCGAATTGCTGCCAAAATTTGGCTAGCGACTTGGTCTGTAGCGAGTTACTACTTAGCGATTTGCTTTTTGTCTAGCGACTTGGGACTCTAGCGACTTAGGGGTGTAGCGAATTAAGAGTTAGCGATTTAGTGGTTTATCTTCTAGCGACTTGAGTGATTGTTTACGGTTTTCTCTTGATTTAGTAAAATCCCGTGAAAGAATCTATTTCCCGGTTTAATCATAGAGTTATAAAATCCCGTATAATCTGTTAACATGTCTACCAACGTCCCTACTGTCATCTCCACTGTTGCCGAGGATGTACAAGCAGCTGGCTCAGATACTCGTCCCCCCATGCTTGACAAAACTGATTACGATTCTTGGGCTCAACGAATCAGATTGTATTGCCTTGGAAAGGAAAATGGTGTCAACATTCTCAAATCCATTGATGAAGGACCATATCGAGTTGAGACAACTAGAGACATACTTGATACTAATGAAGATGGTACTCCTGTTTACGGAATGGACAGACCTAAGATGTATGATGAGCTTGATGATAAGGATAAAAAGAGATTTGATGCAGATATCAGGGCTTCAAACATTGTTCTTCAAGGTCTTCCTAAAGACATCTACAAGCTGATCAATCATAACATTGATGCTAAGGCAGTTTGGGATAATGTTAAGATGCTTCTCTCAGGTTCAGAATTGACTATGGAAGACAGAGAATCCCAACTCTATGACGAATTTGAGCACTTCAAGATGAAACCAGATGAGAATGTCTATGAGTAGTATGTGAGATTTCATAAGTTAGTTAATGACATGAGGAACATCAGAATGACTATGCCTAACATTCAGTTGAACTCAAAATTTGTGAACAACATGAATCCCGAATGGCACAAGTTTGTTACCGTTGTGAAGCTCACTAAAGGATTGAAGAATACAAACTATGAGCAACTCTATGCCTTCCTCCTTCAGAATGAGAGACATGCTATGTTTGAAAAATTAATTCTCAATCAGTTCAAAACCAACCAGGGAGAGACAAGCTCGTCTAATGACTCTACAGCTTTCTACTCAAACATCGGAATCACAACCAAAGCATCACAAGTCATACCCTTGGGTAATGGTAATCACAAACTCATTCCTGATCCTATGTACAAACAAGCTGATGCTGATGCTCACGTGGGTAGCTTCATTAATCAACTAGCTCTTCTCATTAGTCAAAACATGAATACTCTCCCACAAACCAACAACAACCTTAGAACTGCATCTAACCCACACAATCAAGCCACTGTTAAAGATGGAAGGATCGTGGTGCAACCAGTTCAGGAAAGACAGTATGATCAGGGACGAGGTGAAGCTGGGAGAGGTTATGTTGGCAACCAGAATCGAGGAAGGAATGGTAACCAAGGTCAAGCTAAGCCCATCAAATGTTACAACTGTGGTGGTGAGGGACATATTGCAAGGAACTGCACATCTCCAAAGCGTCCACAGAATGCTGATTACTTCAGAGATAAAATGCTGCTGGCACAAGCTCAGGACAATGGTGCTGCTTTGAATCAAGAGGAATTGCTGTTTCTTGCTGAGGGCAATGCCAAGACCTATGATGCTGATGTGGATGAGCAGCCTATTCAGGAGATAGGTCACAATCATCAGAATGCCTTTCAAGTCGCTGACTGTGATGCATACGACTCTGATGTGGATGATGGACCTACGGCACACACAATTTTTATGGCTAGCATTTCTCCAATGGTTTCTCCCAAGGTCTCTTCTTCACCACTAGCTGGGCCATCCCATGACAAGCTAATCTCAGAGGTATTAAAACTATACGATGATGCTGATGTACAACAGATGCATGACAAAGTACAACCAACTGAAACTATTGAATCAAATGTTGAAAATATGGGTAATAACAATATTGTCCCATACGATCAATACGTGAAACAAAGTGAAAGTGAAGTTGTACCAAGTGATGCATCTTCTGCAGTCAACAATGACTATGTCTTTGATGAATACACTGCATGTGCTCCTGATGATTCCGTAACTTCTGAACTAAATGCCTATAAGAAACGTGTTGCTATTTATGAACAACGTGCAAAATTTGAGTTGACCACTCGTGAGCAGGAAATGGATGACTAAGTGAGTACAATAATTAGAAAAAGTAAGTTTAGAGAAGAAGTATTGAAACAAGAATTACATTCCTTGCAAGAAAAACTTTCTAAAACAGCTAAGCAAAAACAAGAACTTCAAGAAAATGTGAAAATGCTTAAGCAAGAATTTAATGCAAAGGAATCAAAACTCTTGAGAGATTTTTCTAATCTGGAAACTTTGAAAAACAAACTTGAAAACAAGTTGTACATACAAGGAAACACCATTCAGACTGCTCACATGGTCACCAAACATCGTGTCTTAAGCGATAAGCATAGCATTCCCCTTGTTGAGGAACCAAATCCAGAGGTAATTAAAAAGGCTAGAAATGCTCATAAGGTGCTTTATGATGGTAATGAAGTCCTTAAGCCTAGGCAGAATCCTAGTTGCGTTGAGTGCACTGAGGAAGATAAGAAATGAAATGAAATCACTAGGGAAAAGATGAATAAGAAACAAAATGATCCCAAATGCAAAGAGAAAAACATAATTATCTCTCCTCAAGGAAAACTGGATTTCCTTGAACAAGTTTAAGCCTCAGACTTTGTTGACTCCCGAACAAGTCTTCTGGAAAAAGGATCTAGATAAGCAGAAAGTGGAAAATATTATTGAAACAAACCCTCCCCTTTGGAAAATGCCTAGATCGACTGTGTATCCTCCTAATACACCAATGCATCTTGTACCTAGAACAATAGCCACTAAAAGCAAGACATTAATTAGCCAATACGTTATATTTCAACTATTTGTTGATTTTGAGAAAACTTGCAAGAAAAGGATCACACCCACAGGTATAACTGAAGGAGAAAGGGGTTTTGAACAAATGAAAGAATGTTATTTAACTGAGGTCATGCCCTTCTTTAAACTTCTAAAAGATCACTTTGAGAGTCTTAAAAAGGGGATAGAAACTGATATTAAGGGAATGGAAAAGGAATTTGATGCAATGGTTGTTGAAGTTAGTGACTATGAGCGTGCACTGAAACATAATGAGATTGAGAGAAAGAACCTGCATACATTAAATGAGAATCTTATTACTGAATGTGTTGCTCAAGATGTCTTTTTCACTGCTTCAAATTGCTCTATTAATGCTTCCAAATTTCATGAACTATCTGTGGCCCTGAAAGTCTCCCATGATCGTGTCATTGAGCTTGAAAAAACTAATTCTAAACTAAATGAGAAAATTGAACTGGATGATCACGACAATTTGGTTAAACATTTTTCTAAACTAGAAGTTGAGTATTTTAATTTACAACTAAAATATCAACATCTCAAAGAAAATGTCAAAACTTCAAATATCAAGACATCTTCAGATGCTCCAGAGTTTGATGCAGTTTTTCAAATTAACAAACGAGATGAACAGATTCAAGCTCAGTGTAACACGATCAGAAAGTTGAAAGCTCAAATCTCTCAATTAAAGGGTCAAACGAACAATATAACAGGCTCCCAAATGCCTCCTCCTTTAGATTCTCAGAATTCTCAAACGTTTCATCTTCAAAACCTAGTAAATGCTTTACAAAAGGAAAACGAAAGTTTTCTAGAAGAAAATGAAAAGGTTAAACGTCATTTCAATGAGTTATTTGAATCAATTAAAGTCACTCGTAACAAAAACAACGAACAAATAACTTCATTGCAAAAGGAAATTGAGAATCTGAAGGGTCAGGTAAAAGGGAAAATGCCAATGACCAATGGGGAGAATGTTGTATCAAAGGTTCACTCTTGTAATAAATATGCTTTATCTGTGACATATGTCCCTCCTCATCTAAGGAACAACAAACTTGCCATTCAAACATACTTCTCATCCCTTAAGGATTGCCTAGAATGTCTGCGTGAGATTGTTGAAGAGGATAAGTTAGAGAAACCTCACGATAATGCAATTGGACATGCATGCCTATATGCCAAACGATCTCAAGAAATCTTAGAATGCTTGATCACAATATGCCCAAAGTCATTAGGTGAGAGAGTTAATCCTTTGATTCCATGCTCGATGCCTAAGGCCAAGCATGATATGCACTCGATTCCCAATGTTTTGAATATGAACCGTAGTGTGCCTTTAAGGGGTTCAGATTCTAGATCTGTCAATGCTAAGAAAGAGAACTCAAGTGTGCCTTCTAGGAGTACAAATCTCAGTACCTCTAGTTTTAAGAATGTGAACCGTAGTGCACCTGCATGTAGTTCAGATCCCAGCACATCTAACCAGGTGGTGCAAAGAGTAGTAAAACAAACTAATGTTCCCATTCCATCTACAGGAGTAATCAGTGACATTAAAGGGAGCAGGTCAAAGTCTCAATACAATACAAGGAATGATAGGACCTCTCAAGCTAAGAATGTGCACTGGAAGAGAGTAGAAGAACAATCTAGGAACTTTAAGTTTGAATCGAATAAAACGAATCGTGTTGATTCTAGTATTAGCCATAGGCGTACTGTAATTAATTCGAATTCTGATACAATTTGCAAACCTTGTTCTGATGTCTGCTTGAATTCTGTTTCTAATCATGAATGTGGTGTTACTGTTCTGCCTAATGATGTTAATTGTCCAGTTAATATTGTTAATGCTAAAATTCATGCTAAGAAGGCTATAAGGCAAAAACGAAAGAAAGTCAGAAAACAGTGGAAACCCACAGGAAGAACATTCAGGAAAATAGGCTTTTATTGGACACCTGTTGGTCTTAAGACTAATCAGACAGTGCCCACTAGAAAATGGATGCCTACTGGTAGAACTATTCCCTTAAGAAGTGATCACACTGTGAACAGGGCTAATACTGACACTAGTACTGCATCTATTCACAACAATTCCATTGCCTCACTTTCTGATATGAATGCTTCTATTTCTGATGTGGGTGTTCCAAACATTGTTACTAACCAAATGGAACCCATTCTTGCATGGGGATCCCAATTATCCAGTTATCCATTCTTGTCTGTGTTCAACTGCAGATCGTTCAAATCGTTCTGTGGTACCTGGACTTAGGCTGTTCCAAGCATATGACTGGAGACCGGTCGCGGCTCATGAACTTCGTGAGCAAATTCATCGGGACTGTTAGATTTGGTAATGATCATTTCGGTGCTATTATGGGTTATGGAGATTATGTAGTTGGTGATAGTGTCATCTCTAGAGTTTACTATGTAGAAGGTTTGGGTCATAATCTGTTCTCTGTTGGTCAATTCTGTGACTCTGATCTAGATGTTGCCTTCAGAAAACATACCTGCTTTGTTAGAGATCTTAATGGTAAGGAACTGTTAAAAGGAACTCGTGGGTCAAATCTTTACACCATCTCTATCGATGACATGATGAGGGCTTCTCCAATCTGCTTGCTATCAAAGGCTTCAAAAACAAAGTCATGGTTATGGCATCGTCGTCTCAATCACTTGAACTTCGGCACCATCAACGATCTTTCCAGAAAGGACTTAGTTGTAGGTTTACCTAGACTAAAGTATGAAAAGGATCATCTTTGTTCAGCATGTCAATTGGGAAAAAGCAAGAAGTATGCCCATAAACCCAAACCTACTAACTCTGTCACAGAAGTTCTTCATATGATTCATATGGATTTATGTGGACCTATGAGGGTGCAGAATATCTTTGGGAAGAAATATGTGTTAGTTGTGGTTGATGATTACTCTAGATTCACCTGGGTCAAGTTCTTAAGGACAAAGGATGAAACTCCTGATATCATCATCAAACTCATCAAACAGCTGCAGGTTCGACTAAACAAAACTGTCAGAATTATCAGAACAGACAATGGAACTGAGTTTGTCAACAAACAACTTAGTGAATTCTATGAAAGCGTTGGAATCAGCCATCAAAGAAGTGTTCCACGAACCCCTCAACAGAACGGTGTAGTTGAAAGACGAAACCGTACTCTTGTTGAAGCCGCTAGAACAATGCTGATATACTCAAAGGTTCCAATGTTTCTCTGGGCTGAAGCAATTGCCACTGCATGCTACACACAAAATCGTTCCCTGATTCACACTGTTCATGGAAAAACTCCATATGAACTTGTCCACAACAGAAAACCTAATCTATCTTTCCTTCGTGTGTTTGGTGCATTGTGCTATCCAACTAATGAGGGTCAAGACTTAGGCAAACTTAGGGCCAAAGCTGACATTGGAGTATTTGTAGGATATGCATCAAACAAAAAGGGATACCGAATCTACAACAAAAGAACCCGAAATATCATGGAAACAATTCACGTTACGTTTGATGAGCTGACCGGTCAAATGGCTCCTGGACACTCCAGCTCAGGACCCGCACTTCAAAACAGTCCCATTGGATCATCTCTTGTTCCAAACTCCTCTCAAGAAACTCCATATGTACCTCCATCTGAAGATGATGTAAAGAAATTGTTTGATCCTATGTTTGATGAACTGTATGATTCAATTACTAATGAGGTGCTGATCCCTACAACAGAGGATGCTCATATTCTAGTGAATGAAGTCAATCCTTCAGTCTCAATATCTTTAAGTCAAGAAGCACCTGCTGCTGATCCTTCAGTCTCATCAACAAATCATCATTCTTCAAATATACATCATGGAATTGTTTCTGGCATCAATGATGAAGTTAATCCCTTTGCTACTCCTGAAGATGCTCCATTTGAAAACATATTTGCTACTCCTGAATCATCATCAGAACCATCTTCTTCAGGAGACATCGACTCTGCTACCTCAGTTCCTCAACAACTGCCACATGAACACCTCAGAAAATGGACTCACGATCACCCCTTAGACAACATCAATGGAAATCCCTCTCGTCCTGTATCAACACGGAAACAACTCGCAACCGATGCCTTATGGTGCTTCTTCAACTACGTACTATCTAAGATCGAACCAAAGGATGTTAAAACTGCCATGAATGAAGATAGCTGGTTCAATGCCATGCAAGATGAAATTCATGAGTTTGATCGTCTTGATGTATGGGAGTTTGTACCTGCTCCAGACTGTGCTATGATTATAGCTCTCAAATGGATCTTCAAAGTAAAACTTGATGAGCATGGTGATGTGTTGAAGAACAAGGCTCGATTAGTTGCTAAAGGATATCGTCAAGAGGAGGGTATAGACTTTGAAGAATCTTTTGCTCCAGTTGCTCGAATCAAGGCAATCAGAATCTTTCTGGCTAATGCTGCTAGTAAGAACATGGTAGTTTATCAGATGGATGTAAAGACGGCATTTCTGAACGGAGATCTTAAAGAAGTCGTCTACGTCAGCCAACCTGAAGGATTTGTGAATCAAGAGCATCCTACTCACGTTTATCGTTTGAAGAAGGCTCTTTACGGTTTAAAGCAAGCTCCAAGGGCATGGTATGATACACTGTCAAAGTTTCTTCTATCAACCGGATTCATCAAAGGATCAGTTGATCCTACATTGTTCACCAGGAAGTCAGGCAAACATTTAATTCATGTTCAAATTTATGTTGATGATATTATTTTTGCCTCGACAGACCCAATGGAATGTGATCGTTTTTCAAATGAAATGAGTTCAAAGTTTCAAATGTCAATGATGGGACAAATGTCATTTTTCTTGGGATTACAAATTTCACAAAGTCCCGGAGGCATTTTCATAAATCAATCTAAATATGCAACAGAGATTTTAAAGAAATTTGGATTTGATTCATGTGACCCTGTTGACACCCCCATGATTGACCGAACCAAACTAGATGAGGACCTCTCAGGGATTATGATTGACCAAACGAAATATCGGAGTATGATTGGATCCCTGATGTATCTCACTGCTAGTAGACCAGACATCTTGTTCGATGTTTGCATGTGTGCTAGATACCAGGCTAAGCCTACTAAAAAGCACCTTGAAGCAGTTAAACGGGTCTTTCGGTATCTCCAAGGAACCATCAATATGGGTCTTTGGTACCCGAAGGACACCGGTATGTCACTAACGGCCTATGCAGATGCTGATCATGCAGGTTGTCAAGATACTCGTCGAAGTACGTCCGGAGGTGCTCAGTTTTTGGGTGATAAGCTTGTGAGTTGGTCTTCAAAGAAGCAAATGAGTACTTCTATTTCCTCTACATAGGCTGAATACATAGCCATGTCATCTTGTTGTGCTCAAATCTTATGGATGAGATCTCAATTATCTGACTATGGCTTTGAATTCAACAAATCCCTCTATACTGTGATAATAAAAGTGCTATTGCTCTCTCATGCAACAACGTTCAACACTCAAGAGCAAAGCATATCGACATTCGACATCATTTCATCAGGGAACAAGTGGAAAAAGGTGTGGTGGAACTATATTTTGTGAGGTCTGAATATCAGTTAGCAGACATCTTCACCAAAGCTCTTCCTAGAGAACGTTTTGAGTTTATTCTTCCACGACTTGGTTTGAAAAGCCTTCAACCAGAAACTCTCAAACGTCTTCAGGAGGAAGACGAGGAGTAAAGGTCTATCTTCATCTATCTCTTGTAAATATTTATTTATAAAAACAAAATACAAAATTATAAAATCCTCAAAAATCAAATAGAAAAATATAAAAACCTTCAAAATCCATAAAAATTTGAAAAATTCGAAAAATCTTCAAAAATATTGTCATTTTTGTCATGTCTCTCTCGATTCGATAATATCTACAGTCTTGATGTTGTCATTCAAAGAATGACACGGGACTTTAGATGTTGTTCGAATTAAAAAAAAAAAAAAAAAAAAAAAAAAAAAAAAAAAAAAAAAAAAAATTGGGAGAAAGAGAAACAATGGTTTATTGTCATTTTCAGGCAATAACCCGGTTTTTAAAATAAAGAACAGAGCCATGTTTTAACATGTTTTCAAATTCCATGATCTGATTCTATAAACATTTATCTGCTGAAAACCAAATGCTTTGAAAAATAACTCAGTGTCTATTTTTGATAATCATCAGGACTTATTTGTCAAAATCTCTATCTCTCAATCAACAACCTATGTCATTGATTGAGGGGGAGAATGATTTCAATTAAATTAAAAAGTTATTTGGCATTAAAATTGTTTTCAAAAGATATAAATGCATGTTTTATCAATGGAGTGTAAAGTCTTAAAATCCGATCCTTATCAGTTCAAACGCTTTCACAATCAAGTCACAATTCTCCTTAAAAGCTTTCAAAATCAATTTAAATCAATAAGAGATCACAAATCTCAAATGATTTGATAACTGTGATCGGGGGAGAATGTGTGATTTAAATTGGATTTAAACTGATAATTTGGTAAATGGTTTTATAAGGATGTACATGCTATCCTGCCCACATGTGACAAACGATTTCAAATTTTCCATGCACATGTTGAGGGGGAGCATCTATCTTAAACCTTTGATTTGAAACGTGATCATTCATCCCAATGTGCAGGTTCCCTCTAGTATGTGCAAAACTCTTTTCAAACCTCGAGGCACATATTGAGGGGGAGCAAATTTATGGAAACCTCATCCTTCCCGGAAATGCTATATCTACTTGATTTGATGTGGGAAGTGATGTTGATATCTTTTAGAAAATGGTAATCAAAGAAGTTAATTCTTTCTCTTGCCTCCGTGTGCAAAACATTTTCAAATACTTGATGCACATGTTGAGGGGGAGTTCTCGTTCTAAAAATATCAAAAACAATTCAGGTACAAAATGCTTTGATAATATATCACAAGTATCTGAATTGATTTTAAAATGGTTTTCAATTGGGTCCAATGGCAGACGAACAATACCAAATAGACCGACCAACTTTACTTTATGTACGGTGATATAAGGATGCTAAGGTTAGGTATATGTTCCCATGATCCGCCAGAACCGGAGGGATCTACCCAGGGACAATCCACTAGTTAGTGTAGAAGTCCTTAGGTATGATGATAAAAGGAGAAAAATGAGATATGGGAAGAGTGCGGACTAAGACTGAGCTAGTACTGGAATAAACCCAACAAGGTTCTAGCTATGAAGTCTCGGTAAGCACTGAAGGGGTTGAAGAATTAAAAAGAATTGAATGAGAAAAGGGTGAAAACAAATAGCCCTCCATTTATTCAACCTTAGGGCAGAAACCGGGTTCAATTCATATGCTACTGATGGTAACATCGGTATTGAAGACAAGACGTCATGGACCCAGTGACGCACTGCACTTCAACTTTCCAAACCACTCAAGTTCCTCTTAAAAGGACTTGTTTCATTCTCACGGGGAACCGACACTATCTATCGACTTTCTCTTAGAGATGGTTGATATTGAAGAAGGAGACACTCTCCCTAGTCTCCGGCACAGGATCCAAATATGCACAAATTGAGTCTAGAGCCACGAGATCATCAATAAATCTCATTAGGACACTTTCAATGAAGACTCTCTGTTTCACACAATGTGGAAAGAGAGATTATATCTTGAGTCCTACACATTATCCTTGTGGTATTGCCAGAACATCTGAGTGAGGTGTTTACATATTCACAATGAAGATGGAAAGCCTTCTGGAGCCAACATCAAACAAGCTCCTGGTAGGTGGCATGTGAGATCTATTTTATAGATTAACCATGTGACAACTGAACAGAAACAATGGGGCGATTCAATCTCTTGAATCAATCCTGGTTCAGGTTATGGATTGACGGATACCTTTGAAAAACCGGTCATTGTGCTTAAAATTTTTTTTCTTTAGCACATCGACCGTGTACTAATTTTTCAAACCAAAAGGTGTTTTTATGATTGATAATTGATTTTCAATAAAACCTTCGTTGTATTGCAAAAACAATTCTATTGAGCAATACACGATTGTTTTTTTCAAATCTCTTTTCATCAATCAGTGGACTTAAAATTCGCTGGTTCACTCACTCCGTGTTGTCTTCTTTGAGATGTTCCGGTTTGAGAACAGCTAGAACAGCTGCGAAACCCTGTCAAGGAGATTCTTAGGAATCCTATCTGATCACAGGCAGTACTTGTACTGATCAACGGGGAACCGTGGGCCGTGTACCTCAATTCAACGAAAGTGATCAGAGACACTTTCGCGCGATTTATTGCTAACTGTTGTATGCAGGTACACCCGACGTTTGCAGCTGATCAGAATGAAGCGGTCAATCCATAGCCGCATGCTCACACTACACATTCATCTCAAAAGAAATCATGATAAGTGCATCAATGACTCTGATATTTTCACTCCATGCTTCTGCTACGCTGCTGCCAATATCATGATTCAACAAATGCTTCCGCTACTCTGATGAGAAGATATCATGATCCAGAATGTGAGCATGTCGGTCCTAAAGTCACAACATCACATAATACCAACACCACAAAGGATGTGTCAGAGATTGTTGATAGCTGATGATCTCAAATGATGGCTCAAAATTATTATCACGTGGATCAGTAAAAGACCTCCACTTGAAGTAACCAAACATGCAATGTGAAGAATCAATGACTACGAGCTTAGGAGCAAAGGACTACATCAAGAATGCAAGATCAATTGTTAATGTATTATCTGGTTGTATTCAATGTATTTCTGGTACATGATTGAGGTGACCTCCCTTAGGGGGAGATTGTTAGGAATTAGAAATTCCCGGTATTAAAGAGTCGGTCACCTCAAGTATATGTAATCATTAGAAAGCTCGTAGTCGTAGTTATTTTAAGTTAAGTAGTATTTAGTTAAGTAACACCGTGGAGGACGGACGGGTCTTTACCCACTGTATGCCTGATCCACAGCCTGATGTGTGGCGATTTATGTAAGACTATAAATACTCTCTACCTTCCAAGGTAGAGAGTTGGAGCTCATAATAATATCTTTCACTTTCTCTCACCAAGTTCCCTAAACCTCTAACTTTCTCTCTCTAGAATTCCATCTATATGCTACTTTGTGTTATGGTTTGATGTGTATGTGAAAAGTTATATCTTACACCTCTACTGGTGGTAAGTCTTCAGAGTCCATTCAGAATTTGTTAGCTCAAAGTTCGCAAACTCTTGAATATTGTTTAAATGCTTTGCCCACTCATTCTTCTTCTTCTCCTTTATTATAATTTACTCCCCTTCATGAAGCTGGGACGTCTACTAATCTGATTTTGGTTTGCTCCATCTTGATGGTTCTCCCCCTAGGTTTGTTGTTTATGTTTTCGTCTTTGCATAATTCCTTTACTTTTCCTGCCTTCTATTCACTTGTTCTTTACTTGTTTATTTGCAGTTCTCCTGCACCCGTTATGACGGATGCCGTCGCTACTACTGTCTTTCCTGTTGGGAAGGGGAAGGGTCAAGTAGATGTTCCGTCCACTCTTTCGGACAACTTTTCTTCTATTGGCGGTATTCATCCCGTTCTTGATGACCTTTCGGACCTTGATATCTCAGCTGGGGATATTCGCACTGTTGATGATCCGGATTCTAGTTCTTCGTCTGTGTTCATATTCTGAAATGGAATGTTGCCAAGAGTTCGCTTCTTGATAATGTTGATGAATGTCGTGTTATGGTGGATGAGTTCACTCCTCCTACCTTCTTTTTCGCTGTTCGTGATACGGGGTATGAGCGTCTCCTTGGTGAGTTTAACGTTGTTGTGGCACGAAAATTGTGCTTTAGTTCTGAAGTTCGTCTGCGTTTAGAGTATGATGCTATGGAGCGGAAAATCTTATTGTCTCTTTTGGCGAGTAAGGATAAGGAGATTTCGGCTCTGGAGTCTAAAGTTGCTGATGCTGCTTCTTCCGAGACATCTTCTGCTGTTGCGTCTTTAGCAGCTTCTGGTGCGGAATTTTCGTCTTTGAGAAACCAGAATTCCATGCTTGAAGAAGAACGAAATTCTCTGCGAGTTAAGGTGGCAACACTTCAATCATCTCTTGACGCAAAGGATTCTGAGTCATCTACTTTGAGAGCTGAAGTTGTTGTTCTTAAGTCTCAGAATTCCAACCTTTCCGGACAGGTGCGCGTCCGTGCCTTCTTTGTTTAATTGTTCCGCTTGTTTGTTTCCCGTTACCTTCTAACTTTGTTTTGTTTGTAGATACGGATTTTGGAGGAGTCATGCTCTGATCTCCGCAGCCGAGTTCGTTCCCTTGCTGCTTTGGAGGAAGAATTTTGTAAGATTCAGGATGCTAAGATGGTCGGACTTATGCGGAAGGTTGATTCGGCCGTTGCTGATTTATATGCCTTAGCTAGTCACCTTGATGATGTTAGGATTTAGTAAATCCAGTTATTAAAGTGTCGGTCACCTCAAGTATATGTAATCATTAGAAAGCTCGTAGTCGTAGTTATTTAATGTTAGGTAGTATTTAGTTTAGTAACACCGTGGAGGACGGACGGGTCTTTACCCGCTGTATGCCTGATCCATAGCCCGTAGGTGTCGTTTATGTAAGATACTATAAATACCCTCTACCTCCCAAGGTAGAGGGTTGGAGTTCATTATAATACTTTTTCTTTCTCTTACTAAGTTCCCAAACCTCTAAACTTTCTCTCTCTAAAACTCATATAGTGTACGCCCATATTTGATCATGATTTGATGTGTTTGTGAAATCCAATATGTTACAAATGGTATCAGAGCCATGGTTTGATCATCTCTCTTACATGTTCTTGGATTTCTAGTGGTTTTATATGGTTTTTGGGTTTGAAAAGGTTTAGTGGTTTTTGCATCATTTGGATCATTTCTTGTGTTAAAGTTTGAATTTTGAGTGTACTTTTGTGTTTATAATCATTGTAAGTGCTTGGGTTTTGATTTGGAAAGCTTGAATCACTGTGGTTGGGTTAGTTTTGGATTGAAAAGTGTTGTGTTTGAAATTTTCTTGGTAGCGACTTGAGTCTCAGATTAGTTTTCTTGGTAGCGACTTACTTCTATAATTATTAGCGACTTGTAGTAGTGGTGGTAGCGACTTGAGCACTAGCGACTTGTCTATTGAGACAAAGCGACAAATTGTACAAAGTAGTGGTTGTACCACTTCGGCTAGCGACTTGTTCAACGTAGCGACTTGTCCTTACTATTTTCAGCGACTTGACTTTGTTGTGACTAGCGAGTTGCTCTTTAGCGACTTGGCCTCTTAGCGAGTTGTTCCTTAGCGACTTGTCAACTTAGCGAGTTGTTCTTTAGCGACTTGTCAACTTAGCGAGTTGTTCTTTAGCGACTTGTCAACTTAGCGAGTTGTTGCTGTAGCGACTTGTGTCTAGCGACTTGTTTCATAGCGACTTGTGCTTTTAGCGAGTTGTTATTTAGCGACTTGTTCTCAAGGTTTTTAGCGACTTGGTTGATTATTGTTTTTGATACGGTTTTCTCTTGATTTAGTAAAATCCCGTGAAAGAATCTATTTCCCGGTTTAATCATAGAGTTATAAAATCCCGTGAAATCTGTAAACATGTCTACCAACGTGCCTACTATCATCTCTTCTGTAGCTGAGGACGTTCAAGCAGCTGGATCAGATACTCGTCCACCCATGCTTGACAGAACTGACTATGACTCATTGGCTCAACGAATTAGGTTGTACTGTTTGGGAAAGGAAAATGGGGTCAACATTCTCAAGTCAATTGATGAAGGACCTTATCAGATTGAGACTACAAGAGACACACTTGAAACAGCTGCAGATGGAACAGTGATCTTAGGTTTGGACAGACCAAAGACGTATGATGAGCTCAGTGATAAGGAGAAAAAGAGGTACGATGCTGATATCAGGGCTTCAAACATTATACTTCAAGGTCTTCCAAAAGATATCTACAAGCTTATCAATCACAACACTGAAGCCAAGGCTGTTTGGGATAATGTCAAGATGCTTCTCTCGGGTTCTGAATTAACTAAGGAAGACAGAGAATCACAACTGTATGATGAGTTTGAGCACTTTAGGATGAAGCCAGGAGAAAGTGTCTATGAATATTACGTGAGATTCCACAAGCTTGTGAATGACATGAGGAATATCAAAATGACCATGCCAAATATTCAGCTGAAATCAAAGTTTGTGAACAACATGAATCCTGAATGGCACAAATTTGTCACCTCTATGAAGCTAACCAAAAGATTAAAGAATACCAACTATGAGCAACTGTATGCCTTCCTGCTTCAGAATTAGAAACATGCTATGTTTGAACGAATGATTCTTGAACAGTTCAAATCTAAACAGGGAGAAACAAGTTCATCAAATGATTCAACAGCTTTCTACACCAATGTAGGGATTACTACCAAAGCTTCACAAGTCATACCTACTGGAAACGGTAATCACAAACTCATTCCCGATCCGAGGTTCAAGCAACCTGATGCTGATGCAGTCATGGAACACTTCATCAATCAACTGGCCCTTATGGTTAAACAAAACTTGACCCTTACTCCACATACTAACAGTCCTCACACTAACAATGAAATCAGAACTGCATCCAATCTACACAATCATGCTATTGTCAGAGATGGAAAGGTTATGGTGCAACCAGTTCAAGGAAGGCAGTATGAATAGGGACGAGGAGGAGTTGGTGGAGGGTATGTGGCAAATCAGAATCGTGGAAGGAATCCAAATCAAGGACAAGCAAAGCCAATCAAATGCTATAACTGTGGTGGTGAGGGACATATTGCGAGGAACTGCACATCTCCAAAACGTCCACAGAATGCAGAATACTTCATAGACAAGATGTTGCTTGTGCAAGCTCAGGATAATGGAGCAGCTTTGGATGAAGAGGAGTTGTTGTTTCTTGCAGAAGGGAATGCTAAGACATATGATGCAGATGTGGATGAGCAGCCAATTTAGGAAATAGGTCACAATCATAAGAATGCCTTTCAAGTTGCTGACTGTGATGCATTTGACTCTGATGTCGATGATGAACCAACTGCCCAAACAATCTTCATGGCTAGCATTTCACCAATGGTCTCTCCAAAGGTCTCGTCACCACAACAGGCTGGTCCATCCAAAGAATCAATCATCTCAGAGGTATTAAAACTATACGATGAGGTGGACGAGCAAAAGATACATAACGAAGTACAATCTCTTGAAACTTATGAATCAGATATTGATAATGAGGGCAATAGCAATATTGTCCCATATGATCAATATGTGACACAAAGTGAAAGTGAGATTGTACCAAGTGATGTATCTTCTGCAGTCAATGATGACTATATTTTTTATGAATACACTGCATGTGCCCCTGATGATTCTGTTATCTCTGAATTGAATGCCTATAAAGAACAAGTTGCCATTTATGAACAACGTGCTAAGTTTGAGTTAACTACTCGTGAGCAGGAAATGGATGACCAAATGTGTACAATTATTAGAAAAAGTAATTTTAGAGAAGAAGTGTTAAAACAAGAGTTAAACTCCTTACAAGAAAAGCTTTCTAAAACTGTTAAGCAAAAACAAGAACTTCAAGATAATGTTAAAGTGCTTAAACAAGAATTTAATGCTAAGGAATCAAAACTTTTGAATGATTTTTCCAATCTAAAAACTTTGAAAAACAAGCTTGAAAATAAGTTGTACGTACAAGGGAATACCATTCAGACTGCTCACATGATCACTAAGCACAGAGTCTTAAGCGATAAGCATAGTATTCCCCTCGTTGAGAAACCCAATCCTAAGTATGGTAAAAAAGCTAGAGAGGCTCAGAAGGTAATCTATGATGGCATTGAAATCCTTAAGCCTAGGCAGAAACCTAGTTGCGCTGAGTGTACTGAGGAAGATATGCAATTAGAAGAAGCCTCTAGGGAGAAAATGGATAAGAAGCTAAAAGATCCCGAGTGTAAAAGGAAAAACATAACGATCAAACCCCATGATTACACTAAAGAAAATTGAATCTCCCTGAACATGTTTAAGCCTCAAACTCAATTAACCCCAGAACAGATTTTTTGGAAGAAAGATATGGATAAGCAAAAAGCAAATGTACTTGTTGAAACAAACCCTCCCCTTAGGAAAGTGCCTGCAGCTACTGTGTATCCTCCTAATACACCAATGCATTTAGTTCCTAGAACTATTTCCACTAATAGCAAGACCTTAATCAGCCTGTATGTTGTTTATCAATTATTCGTTGATTTTGAGAAGACATGTAAGAAGAGAATCACACCTACAGGGTTAACTGAAGGGGAAAGGGGTTTTGAGCAAACTAAAGAATGTTATTTAACTGAGGTCATGCCTTTTTTTAAACAATTAAAAGGTCAATTTTAGAGTCTTTAAAAGGGGATTAACTCAGACATTAAAGAAATGGAAAAGGAATTTGATGCAATGATAGTTGAGGTCAATGATTATGAACAGGAACTAAAATATAATGAAATTGAAAGAAAGAATTTGCATATCTTAAATGAGAACTTAGTATTAAGTTGTGTAGCTCAAGATGTGTTTTATATTGTTACTAAGAATTCTATTACTGCTTCTCAATTTCATGAATTAACTGTTGCTTTGAAAGTTTCCCATGATCGTGTCATTGAGCTTGAAAACAAAAACTCAAAACTAAATGAGAAAATTGATCAGGATGATCACGATAATTTGGTAAAACATTTTTCGAAGCTAGAAGTTGAACATTTTGACTTGCAACTAAAATATCAACATCTCAAAGAAAATGTCAAAACCTCAAACATCAAGACATCCTCAAATGTTCCAGAGTTTGATGCACTTTTTGAAATAAACAAACGTGACGAACAGATTCAAGCTCATTGTAACACGATCAGAAAGTTGAAAGCCTAAATTTCACAATTAAAGGGTGAAAAGAACAATGTGACTGGCTCCCAAATGCCTCCTCCTTTAGATTCTCAGTGTTCTCAAACTTTTCATCTTCAAAACTTGGTTAATGTTTTACAAAAGGAAAATGAGAGTTTTCTAGAAGAAAATGAAAAAGTTAAATGACACTTTAAAGAGTTATATGATTCAATGAAAGTCACTCGTGACAAGAACAACGAAAAAATAACGTCTTTACAAAAGGAAATTGAGAATCTGAAGGGTCAGGTAAAAGGGAAAATGCCACTTGTCTTTAATGAGAATGTTGCATCAAAGTCATCTGCAGACTCTAAATATACTGTGACTGTTAAATACATTCCTCCTCATCTTAGAAATAACGAACTTGCGTTTCATAACTATTTCGCTCACCTTAAGGATAGTCTAGAATGTCTCCGTGAGATTGTAGAAGAGGATTTCATAAATAAGCCACTTGATAGTAAAATTAGGCTTGCTTGTATTCAGACCAAATGATCTCAGGAGCTGTTAGAATGTTTAATAGCAACATGTCCAAAATCCTTAGGTGCGAAAGATAAAGCTGTGATGCCTTGTTCTATGCCTAGTGCTAAGTATGCAACCCATTCTATGCCCAGCATTAAGAAAGTGAACTCTAGAGTGCCCTCAAGCAGTTCAGATCCCAGCACTTCTAGTTCAGGAATGCATAAGGTAGCCCAACCAACTAATGTTCCCATAATTCCCTCTACAGGAGTAATCAGTGACACAAAAGCAAGCGGGTCAAAGCCTCCAGGAAATACAAAGCAAGATAGGACCTCGCAAGCTAAGAATGTGCAATGGAAGAAAGTAGAAGACCACCCTAGGAACATTAAGTTTGAGTTGAATAAAACGAATCGTGTTGATTCTAGTATTAGCTATACGCGTACTGTAATTAATTCGAATTCTGCTACTATCTACAAAACATGTAATGATGATTGCTTGGTTTCTGTTACTAACCATGAATGTGGTGTGAACGATTTGATTAATGATGCTAAATGCCCAGTTAAAATTGTTAATGCCAAAAATCAAGCTAAGAAGGCTAGAAAGCAATGGCGAAAAAAGGTTAGAAAACATTAGAAACCCACAGGAAGGAAATTTAGTAATATAGGTTATCAATGGATACCTACTGGCTTCAAATTTAATCTTAATGAGTTGTGCCCTAAATTTTCTAAGTCAATGCCCGTTAGGAAATGGATGCCCACAGGTAGAACTATACCTTTAAGAAGTGAACATGCTTTGAATAGATCTACTGTTTCTACTAGCCCGACATCTACCACTAATGATTTTAGTGACTCAGTTTCTGATGTGGTTGTTCCAATCTCTTTGTCTAACCAAGTGGAACCCATTATGGCATGGGATTCCCAATTATCCAGTTATCCATTCTTGTCTGTGTTCAACTGCAAATCGTTCAAATCGTTCTGTGGTATCTAGACTCAGGCTGTTCCAAGCATATGACTGGAGATCGCTCGCGGCTCATGAACTTCGTGAGTAAATTTATTGGGACTGTTAGATTCAGGAACGACCATTTTGGTGCAATTATGGGTTATGGAGACTATGTTGTTGGCGATAGTGTAATCTCCAGGGTATATTATGTTGAAGGTCTTGGTCATAACTTGTTTTCTGTTGGTCAATTCTGTGATTCTGATCTAGAAGTGGCTTTTAGAAAACATACTTGTTTCGTTAGAGAACTTGATGGTGTAGAACTGTTAAGAGGAACTCGTGGTTCAAATCTATACACCATCTCTATCGAAGACATGATGAAGTCTTCTCCAATTTGCTTGTTGTCAAAGGCTTCGAAAACAAAATCATGGTTATGGCATCGTCGTCTCAATCACTTGAACTTCGGCACCATTAATAATCTTTTGCAGAAAGGATCTTGTAAGAGGCTTACCCAGATTAAAGTATGAAAAAGATCATCTTTGTTCAGCATGCCAATTGGGAAAAAGCAAGAAATATGCCCACAAACCTAAACCCACAACTCAGTAATGGAAGTTCTTCATACCCCTCATATGGATTTGTGCGAACCAATGAGAGTGCAAACGATAAATGGGAAGAAATATATTTTAGTCGTTGTTGATGACTACTCGCGATTTACTTGGGTAAAGTTTTTGAGGACAAAAGATGAAACTCCAGATGTCATCATCAAACTTATCAAGTAGCTTCAGGTTCGACTTAACAATACTGTTAGAATTGTTCGAACAGACAATGGCACAGAGTTCGTTAACAAAGACTTAAGTCAATTTTATGAAAGTGTTGGAATCAGTCATCAAAGAAGTGTTCCACGAACTCCTCAACAGGACGGTGTAGTTGAAAGACGAAATCGAACTCTTGTGGAAGCCGCAATAACAATGCTAATTTATTCAAAAGTTCTAATGTTTCTTTGGGCTGAAGCCATTGCCACTGCTTGCTACACCAAAAATCGTTCCCTTATACACACCTCTCATGGAAAAACTCCATACGAACTTGTTCATAAACGAAAACCTGATCTCTCCTACCTTCGTGTGTTTGGTGCTTTGTGCTATCCAACGAATGACGGTCAAGATTTAGGCAAATTAAGAGCTAAGGCAGATATTGGAGTTTTTGTAGGTTATGCACCAAACAAGAAGGGTTACCGAATCTACAACAAAAGAACTCGAGATATCATGGAAACTATTCACGTCACGTTCGATGAGCTGTCTGGGCAAATGGCTCCAGGACAATCAAGTTATGGACCCGCATCACAACCTTCATTAAGTAGTCCCATTAGTTCTTCTCTTGTACAAAATCTCTCACCAGCAACTCCTTATGTACCTCCTTCAGAAGATGATTTGAAGAAATTGTTTGATCAAATGTTTGATGAAAACTATGAGCCAATTGCTAATGATCTGTCAAATCCATCAACAGAGGCTGCCCCTATCCCTGTCAATGAAGTTAACCCTTCAGTTTCTATGTCATTAAGTCAAGAAGCGCCTGCTTCTGATCACTCTGTCTCATTAACACATCCTCAATCATCGAGTGTACATCATGGAATTGTTTCTGGCACCTATGATGGAGATAATCCCTTTGATACTCTCGAAAATGCTCCCTTTGAGAACATATTTGCTCCTGAACCATCATCAGAACCATCTTCATCAAGAGAAAACGACTCTGCTACTTCAGTTCCTCAACAATAACCACACGAACACCTTAGAAAATGGACACATGATCATCCATTGGACAACATCATTGGAAACCCCTCTCGTCCAGTATCCACTCGTAAACAACTTGCAACTGATGCCTTATGGTGCTTCTTCAACTCCGTACTATCCAAGGTCGAACCAAAAGACGTTAAAACTGCAATGAATGAAAACAGCTGGTTTAATGCCATGCAAGAAGAAATTCATGAGTTCGATCGACTAGATGTATGGGAATTAGTACCTGCTCCTGACTGTGCTATGATCATTGCTCTAAAGTGGATCTTCAAAGTAAAACTTGATGAGCATGGTGATGTTTTCAAGAACAAGGCTCGATTGGTTGCAAAAGGATACCATCAAGAGGAGGGTATTGACTTTGAAGAATCATTTGCTCCAGTTGCACGTATAGAGGCAATCAGAATCTTCCTGGCTAATGCTGCAAGTAAGAATATGGTAGTCTATCAGATGGATGTTAAGACGGCTTTTCTTAATGGAGATCTTAAAGAAGTCGTATACGTCAGCCAACCTGAAGGCTTTGTGAATCCAGAGCATCCTACTCATGTCTACCGCTTGAAGAAGGCTCTTTACGGTTTGAAGCAAGCTCCAAGGGCATGATATGATACGCTATCAAAGTTTCTTCTATCTACTTGATTCAACAAAGGAGCAGTTGATCCGACATTGTTCACCAGAAAGTCAGGAAAACATTTAATTCACGTTCAAATTTATGTTGATGATATTATTTTTGCCTCGACTGACCCCAATGAATGTGACCGTTTTTCTAAGGAGATGGGCTCCAAATTTCAAATGTCAATGATGGGACAAATGTCATTTTTCTTGGGATTACAAATTTCACAAAGTCCTGGAGGCATTTTTATAAATCAATCTAAATATGCAAATGAGATTTTAAAGAAATTTGGATTTGATTCTTGTGACCCTGTTGACACTCCCATGATAGAGCATACTAAACTGGATGAGGACCACTCAGGGATCATGGTAGATCAAACGAAATATCGTAGTATGATTGGATCCCTGATGTACCTCACAGCCAGTAGACCTGATATTCTGTTCGCTGTATGCATGTGTGCTAGATACCAGGCTAAGCCTCCCAAAAAGCACCTTGAAGCGGTTAAACGGGTCTTTTGGTATCTCCAAGGAACCATCAATATGGGACTTTGGTACCCGAAGGACACCGGTATGTCACTAACAGCCTATGCAGATGCTGATCATGCAGGATGTCAAGATACACGTCGAATCACGTTTGGAGGTGCTCAGTTTTTGGGTGATAAGCTTGTGAGCTGGTCTCCAAAGAAACAAATGAGTACTTCTATATCCTCTACAGAGGCTGAATACATAGCCATGTCATCTTGTTGTGCTCAAATCCTATGGATGAGATCCCAATTATCTGACTATGGCTTTGAATTCAACAAAATCCCTCTGTATTGTGATAACAAAAGTGCCATTGCTCTCTCATGCAACAACGTTCGACATTCAAGAGCAAAGCACATCGACATTCGACATCATTTCATCAGGGAACAGGTGGAGAACGGTGTGGTGGAACTTTATTTTGTGAGGACTGAATACTAGTTAGCAGACATCTTCACCAAAGCTCTTCCTAGAGAACGTTTTGAGTTTATCCTCCCACGACTTGGTCTAAAAAGTCTACAACCGGAAACACTCAAACGTCTTCAAGAGGAAGACGAGGAGTAAAAGTTTTTCTTCATCCATCTCTGGTATATATTTTTTTCCAAAAAGCAAAATACAAAATTTCAAAACCAACAAAAAGCAAATAGAAAAATATAAAACTTTCAAAAAACCATAAAAATTTGAAAAACTCGAAAAATTTCAAAAAATATTGTCATTTTGTCATGTTCTTCTTGATTCGATAATATCTACGGTCTTTGTGCTGTCATTCAAAGAGTGACACGGGTCTTTAGATGTTGTTCGAATGTTCATAAAAAAAATAAAAAATAAAATAAATAAATTTTGAGAGAAAGTTAAACAAAGGCTTATAGTCATTTCAGTCTATAACCCGTTTTTAACGAAAGAACAGAGCCATGTTTTATCTTATTTTTCAAATCTCATGCTCTGATTCTAAAAACAAATGTTGGTCACTAAAACGACAAATGTTTCCTTCACAAGTATTTTTCCTTCTAAAAATTCTTCTGAAAAATACTTGTTATCTAATTGAAAACTAATAAAAAATAACTCGGACTCAACTTTTGAAAATCATCTGGACTTGACATTTATCAAAATCTCTATCTCTCAATCAACAACTTATGTCATTGATTGAGGGGGAGAATGATTTCATTTAAATCAAAAGGTTATTTGTCATGCAATTGGTTCAGACCAAGGTTTATATAATGTTTTCAAAAGATATTCAAGCATGTTTAATCTTTGGAGTTTAAAGTCTCAGATTTGATCCTTATCGGTTAAAAGTTTTCATAAGCAAGTCACAATTCTCCTCAAAAGCTTTCAAAATCAATTTAAACCTACAGAGATCACAAATCTCAAATGATTTGAAAATTATGATCGGGGGAGAATTTGTGATTTAAATTGGATTTAAACTGATAATTCGATAAATGGTTTTATAGTGATTTACAAGCTCTCCTCCCCACATGTGCCAAACGATTTCAAATTTTCCATGCACATGTTGAGGGGGAGCATCTATTTCAAACCAAAAAGGATTGAAACGTGATTGATTTGTTTCAATATGCAGGTTTTCCCTAATATGTGCAAAACACTTCCAAATTTCTATGCACATATTGAGGGGGAGCAACTTTTTGAAAACCACATCCTTTCTAAAATTATCCTTAACAAAGTATGAAAAATACTAATTTTGATCAGGAAAGTGTTGTTGATATCTTTTAGAAAATGGTAATCAAAGAAGTGAATCCTTCCTCTTGCCTCCGTGTGCCAAAACGATTTCAAATACACGATGCACATGTTGAGGGGGAGCTCTTTTTCTAAAATATCAAAAACAATTCATGTACAAAATGCTTTTATAATATATCACAAGTATCTGGATTGATTTTCAAATGGTTTTCAATTGGTTCCAATGGCAGATGAACAATACCAAATAGACAGACCAAATTTACTTTATGTATGGTGATATAAGGATGGTTAGGTTAGGTATTCGTTCCCACGATCCCGCCAAAACCGGAGGGATCTACCCAGGGACAATCCACTAGATAGTGTAGAGTCCTTAGGTATGATGAAAAAAAGGAGAAAAAGTGATATATGGGAAGAGTGCGGACTGAGATAGAGCTAGAACTGGAATAAACCCAACAAGGTTCTAGTGATGAAGTCTCGGTAAGCACTGAAGGGGTTGAAGAATAAAAAAGAAATGAAATGAGAAAAGGGTGAAAAGAAAATGCCCTCCAATAATTCAATCTTAGGGCAGAAACCGGGTTCAATACATATGCTACTGGTGTTTACTAAGGCAACACTGGTATTGAAGACAAGACGTCATGGACCCAGTGACGCACTGCACTAAACTTCCCAAGCTACTCAAGTTCCTCTTAAAAGGGCTTGTTTCATTCTCACGGGGAACCTACATAATCTATCAACTTTCTCTTAGAGATTGTTGATATTGAAGAAGGAGACCCTCTCCCTAGTCTCCGGCATAGGAACCAAATGTGCACAATTGAGTCTAGAGCCAAGAGATCATCCACAATATCTCATTAGGACACATTATTCTTGAAGGCTTACTGTTTCACACAATGTGGAAAGTAAGAATATATTTTGAGAGTCCTACGCATTATCCTTGTGGTATTGCCAAGACTTGCTTGTGACATCTGGACTTTATCAATGGGGCGATTCATTATTTAATCAATCCTGGTCCAGGAAAATGGATTGACGGATACCTTTGAAAAACCGGTCGTTGTGCTCAAAAACACTTTTCTTTAGCACTTCGACTGTGTATTGTGTTTTTAAAATTAAAAGGGTATTTATGATTGATAATTGATTTTCCATAAAACCTTCGTTGTATTGCAAAACCATTTATATTAAATACACGATTGTTTTCAAATCATTTTCATCAATCAGTGAGTCTCAATTCGCTGGTTCACTCACTCCGTGTTGTCTTCTTTGAGATGTTCCAGTTTGAGAACAACTAGAGCAGCTGCGAAACCATGTTAAGGAGATTCTTCAGAATTATACCTGATCACAGGCAGTACTTGTACTGATCAACGGGGAACCGTGGGCTGTGTACCTCAATTCAAAGAAAGTGATCAAAGACACTTTCGTGCACTTTATTGCTAACTGTTGTATGCAGGTACACCCGACGTTTGCAGCTGATCATAAGGGAAAGGTCAATCCATAGCCGCATGCTCACACAACACATTCATTTCTAAAGAAATCATGATAAGTGCATCAATGACTCTGATATTTTTACTCCATGCTTCTGCTATGTTGCTGCAAATATCATAAATCAACTAAAGCTTCCGCTACTCTGATGAGAAGATTTCATGATCCAGAATGTGAGCATGTCGGTCCAAATGTCACAACATCACATAATGTCAACACTACAAAGGAAGAGTCAGAGATTTATGGTAGCTGATGATCTCAAAGCTGGCTCAAAACTCATTATCACGTGGATCAGTTAAAGACCTCCACTTGGATTATCCAAACATGCAAAAATGAAGAATCATAGACTACGGGCTACAGAGCAAAGAACTTTAACAAGAATCCAAGAACAATCTTAATGTAATATCTATTTGTATTCAATGTATTTTGAGGTGACCTCCCTTAGGGGGAGATTGTTAGGATTTAGTAAATCCAGTTATTAAAGTGTCGGACACCTCAAGTATATGTAATCATTAGAAAGCTCGTAGTCGTAATTATTTAATGTTAGGTAGTATTTAGTTTAGTAACACCGTGGAGGACGGACGGGTCTTTACCCACTGTATGCCTGATCCACAGCCCGTAGGTGGCGTTTATGTAAGATACTATAAATACCCTCTACCTCCTAAGGTAGAGGGTCGGAGCTCATTATAATACTTTTTCTTTCTCTCACTAAGTTCCTAAACCTCTAAACTTTCTCTCTCTAAAACTCATATAGTGTACGCCCATATTTGATCATGATTTGATGTGTTTGTGAAATCCAATATGTTACAGATGAGGATTTTTATCCTCGATTCCTTACGCTGTTGTCTGGCCGTCGCTGGTTATTAACTAACGGTATGAGCCTCGCTGTGTTTAAGTGCTTAAACTCTCCGGAGTATACTACGGCAATGGCAGAAGTTATTGAGCGTGCAGTTGACAAGGGGCAAGAAGGCTTAGCGGTGGGTATTATTCATGGCAGGGAGAAAAGAGAGCTTGCTGAGCTTGCTGTGTATAATCCTTCTGCGAAAGATCTATATGTTTCCGCCGTGAAGGCTCTTGAAAATGTGGAGTTTTCTTTCCTCTCTGTGCTTAAGTCCAGCAAGGATGCTGGTATTGCAGAAGTTATGGACCTTCTTCGTGTTGATGGGCCTTCCACGAATGCTCCTATGATTGCAGGGTTACAACCGGATCTTGAACAACTCATCATTCTTGTTTATGATAAGGGCAATAATGCTGTTGTTGGTAGCAGCTCTTTGTCTTGCTCTTTGGAGGTTGTTCAGAAGAGAGTTGATCAGGTTAGAAAATGCCTTGGTGCTCGTCGGTTATCTGTTGCCGATGTTTACAAAACTTCTGTTGATCCTTTGTCCGCCCGTAACGTTGTGGGTGCGGAAACATCTTCGGCTAGTGAGTTAGCTTATGCTTGCACTACTTCTTTGTTGCTTGTGCCTCTTCCTGTCAGCACCTCTGATATCTCCGCGAGACCTCTTTCTATTGAAGATTACGATGTTGGTGGGTCAAGCACCCTTGTTGGGGTTGCGAACGATCCGCATTCTTGAGTTAGTGAGGTCTCCACTGTTCTGTCCGAGCCTCAAGCGAGTGCGACTGCTTTAGTGCGGATTTAGTTTTTCTTGTCTTTTCTAAGATGCTTTGTAATCATCTGAACAATGTCCACCTTTGTTTCTCTTGTGATTCTTCTGATGGCTGTGTGCAGTTTTTTGTTTTTATTTCCGCACGTTGTTCCTTTACTTTGTGCTTATGCTATAACTTTTTCACTTTTGTATTGCTATTTTAACGTTATACGGATATGAACGTAGTTAATAGTCTTGTGCGCACATCTCTCTTTTTATTTGTGCGATGCTATTTTTAACGTTATACGAATATGCACGTTTGTAATAGTCTTGGGATAATTTTGGGCTATCCTCCCAGTATTGGGTTTGCAATACCTCTTACGTACTTTGGTGATTATGCTGTTCACCAGTTGGTTATTCGTGATAACTCTTTGTTATTCGGAAATAACATATTTGGGTAATGCCCGATTTTCGTGCTTGCGCGTCTTATGCACTTTAATAAAAATGAAAATATTTAAAAAAAAATAATGAAGGTAGCTAATCTTCACTTTTTATTCATTTGATGTATTACAAAAATTTCAAAAACTATAAATTCGAGTACATATTTTTCATTATCAATTGTCCTTACCCTTTTTATCCTGAGTCTTATAACTGGTGATGCTCATTCCTTTGCGGAGCTTTCTTGATAGCGGTCATCACTCTTGAGGAGTGCTTTTACAGTTCTGTTCCTCTTTGCTCTTACGGAAGTCTTGTTTTAATAGTTGTCCGTGGCAGTTTGCCTTATACATAATAGTTATAATTTCTTTTCTTGAAGAAATGTTCGGACCGGATTCGCTTTTGCTGACGTTGTCATTTTTCGCTGATATTCCTAGCGTGGGTGTTTTCCTTCTCTTCTGAGTTTCGAATCCTCCTTCTTGTCTGCCATTCGTTTCTTGAAGGAGTTCCGGTCCCCGCTTCCTCCTAGGGTTGTTACATTCTCCCCGCGGGGTTCCCTGAGAAGTTCGTGGGCTTGAAACTATTTCTTGAAAGGCCGTGACGCTTCCCTTTGCCAGCTGCTTTTTTTCATCAGCGAGCTTGTCATGCTGTAGGGTATACAACAAGTTTGATAGGCCTTTCAAGAGGTTTCCTGTCTGAACCCGCCCTGCTGTGCGAAAGTGGAAAGGCTTTTAGTGAGGTTACTTTTCCATCGCACAACTTTTGTTTTATCCCGGCGCCCACAAGCTAACCATTTGTTCCTTAAACCCAGTCTATCCAACCCGATATACCTGGATTAGTAAACGTACGCTTGTTTAGGGGTTCGGGTTGTATAAACAGAGGAATGAAGGCATAGTTTTCATCCTCTGTTTGTTTGTCTTTCCTAGGGAAGCTTCTTGTTAATTGGGGGCATTTTACGCATGGCGTTGTGGCCCACTTCCTTTGTTGTCCTTCCCCAGGGACCAAACTCTTCACACATTCAATCACACCCCTCGACCCATTTCTCGTGAGATAGTTCCTTCTTCCGCTTGGGACCCAACTCTTAGGAAGGAACTATACGCACTACCAAAATCTCAAAGGGTTAGTGAGAGCTTTCCTGTTTTAAGCTCTCACCTTTGGTATGCCCTATGATCTCGGTATGTCCACGCAAACTTCAATGGACATGGGTTTTGGTGGAAGGAGTGTTGTGAACGGTCGCGGAGGCTGGTTATTAGTCGTCATTTTAGAACGACTAATTGTTATTAGTTGTCACTTTAGAACATGCTTCTACTGACTCTGCCTTTGCCTTTGCCTTTACGTTTTTCTTTTGGGGGGTAAAGGTTCAGGTAATGTATGGGTTTTTTAGAAACGACGATGCGGTGGCCATGTATCGCTGTTGATGGTCAGCCATATTCTCTTTTTACCATGCACCATTGTGTTGTTCTTTTTAATAACATCTTCAGCTTCTTTTTGGTTTCTCGGGAAATTTTTCTTTGCCTTATGTTGTATGCTGGTCTTTTTCAAAGAAGTGGTTCCTCTTTACTTTTTCTGCCCTTTCCTTTTTCTTTACCCCGCGTATTTATAGTGAGAAGTAACTTTACTGTTTTTGCATGCTTTGGCATTAATTTAGTTATATTCTTTTTATTTTATTTTATTGGTAGGCGCGTGCTTAGGCTCGTAGCTTCAGTGTCTGCTGTTTCTGTTGGATTTGACATAACATTTCTCGGGAAGGAACGCAAATCTGTACTTGCAGATTTTCCCTTCTTTTTGAGCATTTGGATAAGGTTTATCCCTTTTTGCTCCCATCTCTGCTTCACTTTTCGACCCGAGACCGGATCCTTTCCTTAGTTTCTGCTATTTCCCATCTTTGCCGTGACTCTGCATATTTCTATTGGGTTATTATGCTTTCCATACACGGTATAGAATTATGGATGTCTACACGTCTTATTCCTTTGGTACAATTTCCGATGGGTTTTTTTTTATCCGCGGCATTTTTATATGCTCTTCATCCTTCATTATGGCTTTTCTTCATGCGGTTAGTCACAGTTTAGTTTGTTTAAAAATGGCGAGGTGTTTCTTTAATCCCTCTATTTGCTTCTTTGACCTGCTCAGTGGTCTACTCTTTTTTCAGGATCGGCTTTCCCCTCGTTCTAGTGAGGATGCCTGTTCGGACCGTATATGTGTTATATTATTTTTATTTATTTATTTAGCACGCTACTTCCTGTTGCTCTCCGGCCCTTGTCATTGGTCCCTTCTTCCTGTCTTCTCTTTGCTTTTTTAAATGTAGACACTCTTCCGTGGTATGTCTTGCCTTTCCATGAAATTCACAGAACTTTTCGCTGGCTTTTTCTACGATCGCAGTAGTCGAGGGGTGGCTTGGAGACCTAGCCCTTCTTGGTGCCAGTATTTCACCGAATGGATTTCTCAGGCTTGCGGAGACCTCGCGGCCCTTCTCTAACCTTTGACTTGTTTTTCAATTCTTTTTGAAGCGTTGTCGATGCTTGGCTATTGTTCTCTCCGTTCGTCTTTGTATCCAATACTTCCTTCTTTCATAGCTTCCTGCAGCTACTTCCCCTCTTAGGAAGGAAGTAGTTATGCTCATTACTTTGTTCATCGACTTCGGGATTCTGTCGTGTAACCGCTTAACCAGCTCCGGATCAGTGATCGCATGTATGAATCCTGAGACTTTCATAATTTCTGGGGCTCCCTTTATGTCTCTTGTTTCCTCTTTGAACCTCCTTACAAAGTCTTCCATTAGCTCTCCATCCCTTTGCTTGATATGATGAAGTTCCACAGGATCTTTGATACATTTCTTTTTGTTGTAGGAAGTTAGTCAAAAAGGCTTCCTTTAGGTTATCATATCCATCTATCGACTCGGGTGGAAGGTCATCAAACCAGACCCTAGCGGATCCAGTTAGTGTAGAGTTGAACATGTGACACCACATTGGCATGGCCCATCGCTCCACCTTTGTCGCTGCCTGGAAGATTTTGAGATGATCCTCGGGGTCTCCGCTCCCATCATATGTTTCCACGTTAGTTAGCATCCGCGTTTTCATAGGCATTTCGAAATAGCGGATACGTGGAGTGAACGGATCAGTCTCCTTGCAAACCCAGGGTCTAGCTAGGTCACAGTCGTTGTTGCCATTTGACTTTCGCTTTTTGACTTCGGACCCTCGGCATCCGCTTCCGTGAGGTCTGTCACTTAGACAGTTTTTCGCTTTCCGCGACCGAATTTTTTCGGTTTTGTGCCTTCCCGATCAAAATAACAAGTTTGAGTCACTCATACCTGATGGATTAATAGCAAGGACGATAAATATGACACAACAAGAATATTTACACAAGACGATCGGATGATATTAAAAAAAGTGTTGCCGCAAGAAGCCAAGATACTTACCCACATGGCAGTTTTTTAATTAAATAATGAGACTTTCATGCTTATATATATATATATATATATATATATATATATATATATATATATATATATATATATATATATATATATATATATATATATATATATATATATATATTAGCCTATTGAACCTTAACCTTATTATTGGCCTACTCCATCTATGATACGAATTAGTGCCATTTATTCGTATTCGGACAATAACAAAATAGTACATATACATATAACGATTTTTTATGGTGGCCCCTTTTGGTGGTGGCCCTGTGCCAGAGCACTTGTCGCACTCCTCAATATCCGACCTTAATAAATACTAAACAACGTGTTGGGTCTGAAAAACTGACCCAATTGTCTTTGACAAGTATTTAAACATAAAATAGCCTAATACACCTTCTGAAGGTCAGTGAGCATAAAGTCTCTGATAACGATCAGAGAGAATGTCGCTTCATAACTATCAGTGTGAACCTGATAGTTATTCAAAAGTGAGATACTCCCTGATAGTTATCAGAGAACATGTCTCCCTGATTATCATTCAGAAAGTGATACTCATTGATAAAGAAATAAGTGAGTGTTGTATAAAGCTCAAACACCTGTATGGCTTCTGGGACATCAAAGACTAACTGAATAAAACATTTCACAAACTGGTGCGGTGTTAGGGAGTGATTTACATGGAGCTAAAAACGACATCAGGGTCACTGAGATCTGAAAAATGTCTCTATGACTCTGAAGACTTGATTCAAGTTTTACAACCTCAACCTCTAAATGCATGGGCGAGAAACTTCCTTAAGAAGATAATATTAAATGCTTATCGATATACGAGAAACAAGCATTGAAACTATAAGTTGTCAAATCAGGAATTCCAAAAGAACGATTCAGACTAGCCTATTAGGTACGTGCCTATCTATAGCAAGTGGAAAATTTACTGTAGAACCATGTGCAACCACTGTTTCCCCCTCAATATAAACCAAAGGTTGTAATAGAATTAAATAGAGATTCAAACATTGAAAATAATACAAAGTATTATAGTTAGGATCCTCATCTTTTAGGAGCAACAACACAAAGCTCGCTGCCTTTTGTTGCTTGAGTTAGGAGAGAATTTGTCATCAACCGGGATAGTTTTTCGTAGGCTATCCCTAGTAAATATTTGATTTATTTTTAATAAGATTTATAAAGTTGAAAAGTGCAAATGGTGTTATTAGCATGTCTGTGTCGTTCTCAAGCAAACCCAACCTCAACAATGTTGATGTTCATCAGTTTTCTTCACCTGCTAAATCTGTCGTTTGTATCCTTCATGGTTTGCATGAACGTGTGTGCTCAAACCGGACCCAAATATTGGTATCAGAGCGGGTGAGTTTTTCTTAATCTAGATCCATTCTTGATTGACTGCTAATATCTAAGAGGAGTGGTTGTTTTTGAAATAGTAATATGGTTATACATTGAAGCAACCAGGTTGGGTTAAAAGAGCATCATGAGATATTAACGAAGCATCTGAGGATATTTTTGATGAAGGAAGCATATGGAAGAAAGATGGCAGTTCTTCAGCAGCACTAAAATGTTGCATAAGGATGAATTCGCTTAAAGTCACTCGATCCTGATCCACATTAACAAAATCTGAAGACAGTTTCAACAAGGGGAACAATCTTCATTGTTTTTTGTTTCTTCTTCACCTTGTTGTACATCAGTTGTAAGAGGAAGCCATTATGCTCCCTTACAACTGATTTATGTTTAACTTTTGGATATCTCTGTAATCTCACTAGGGAAGACTGTTGGGAGAGTAACTAACCCATCTAAAACACTTTTAGATAGTCAAAACCAGTTAAAAATGTTGAACCAAAGGTGACTCAGGATCAAGGACAAATGAAGTTCAAGACACGAGGTTCAAAAACTTGGTCAACTTCAATAAGGATTTAGAAAATAACTAAATTGTAATTTATCCTTGTTATAAAATTAGTAAGTAAGAAGAAGTCGTTATGCTCACTTACTACTAATAGTTAGTTTATTTGTATATTTAAATAGGGGGAGATTGTTGGGTCTGAAAAATCAAACCAATTGTCACTGACAAGTGACAAGTACTTAAACATAAAATAGTCTAATACACCTTCTGAAAGTCAATGAGCATAAAGTATCTGATAACGATCAGAGAGAATGTCACTTCATAACTATCAATGTGAACCTGATAGTTATTCAGAAGTGAGATACTCCCTGATATTTATCAAAGAACATATCTCCATGGTTATTATTCACAAAGTGATAAAGAAATCAGTGAATGTTCAAGGACGTCAAAGACCAACTGAAGAAAACATTTCACAAACTGATGCGATGTCAGGGAGTGATTTACAAGGAGCTAAAAACAACAACAGGGTCACTGGGATCTGACAAATGTCTCTATGACTCTGAAGACTTGATTCAAGTTTTACAACCTCAACCTCTGAATGCATGGGCGGGAAACTTCCTTAAGAAGATAAGATCAAATGCTTATCGATATACAAGAAACATGCATTGGAACTATAAGTTGTCAAATAGGGAAAGCCAAAAGTACACTTCAGACTAGCCTACTAGGCACGTGCCTATCTTTAGCAAGTGGACAATTTACTGTACACCCATGTGCAACCACTGTTTCCTCCTCTATATAAGCCAAAGGTTGTAATTGAATTAAGTAGAGATTCAAATATAATACAAAGTATTATAGTTAGGATCCTCTTCTCCTAGGAGCAACAATGCAAATCTAGCTGCCTCTTGTTGCTTGAACCAAAACTGATTCAGGATTTGTGACAAATGAAGTTCAAGACATGAGGTTCAAAAACTTAGTCAACTTTAATAAGGATTTAGAAAATAACTAAATTGTTATTTATCCTTGTTATAAATCAGTAAGTAAGAAGAAGATGTTATGCTTACTTACTACTGATAGTTAGTTTATTTGTATATTTAAATAGGAGGAGATTGTTGGGTCTGAAAAACCAACCCAATTGTCTCTGACAAGTACTTAAACATAAAATAACCTAATACACCTTCTGAAGGTCATTGAGCATAAAGTCTCTGATAATGATCAAAGAGAATGTCACTTCATAACTATCAATGTGAACCTTATAGTTATCAGAGAACATGTCTCCCTGGTTATTATTCACAAAGTGATACTCACTAATAAAGAAATCAGTAAGTGTTGTATAAAGCTCAAACACCTGTATAGCTTCAGGGATGTCAAAGACCAACTGAGGAAAACATTTCTCAAACTGATGCGGTGTCCGGGAGTGATTTACAAGGAGCTAAAAACAACACTAGGGTCACTGGGATCTGACAAATGTCTCTATGACTCTGAAGACTTGATTCAATTTTTACAACCTCAACCTCTGAATGCATGGGCGGGAAATTTTTTAAGAAGATATGATCAAATGCTTATTGATATACGAGAAAAATGCACTGGAGCAATAAGTTGTCAAACCGGGAAAGCCGAAAGTACACTTCATACTAGCATACTAGGCACGTGCCTATCTATAGCAAGTGGACAATTTACTGTAGAACCACGTGCAACCACTGTTTCCACCTCTATATAAACCAAAGGTTGTAATTGAATTAAGTAGAGATTCAAACATAAAAAATAATACAAAGTATTATAGTTAGGATCCTCCTCTCCTAGAAGCAACAATGCAAAGCTAGTTGCCTAATGTTGCTTGAGTTACAAGAGAATCTATCATCAACCGGGGTGTTTTCCGTAGTCTATCCCTTGTAAATATTTGATTCATTTCTAATAAGATTTATAAAGTTGAAAAGTACAAATGTTGTTAGTAGCATGTCTGTGTCGTTCTCAAGCAAACCCAGCTTCAACAATGTTGATGTTCATCAATTTTCCTTAGTTTCTAAAACTGTTGTTCTTATCCTTCATGGGTTTCAAGAACGTGTGTGCTCACACCGGACCCAACACAACGTAATTACTACTATAAATACTAAACGACATAAAAAAACTAAAGAAAATATGTACAATAACAGCTAAAGGAAAAAGTTATAGAGTTTAAAATACAAATCAGATACTTTCCAAAGCAAACAAAAAAGAATGGTAAACTGATAATAAATTAGTTTCCATAAATTTTGTAGGACCCATCACTATATATATCAAATGTATATGGAAACTCAAAATTTTAAGGGGCCAGGACGCTCTCCCACCCCTTCTATTTTCCGCCATTGCATATACGAAACCTAAATCTTTTTTTTATTCTTAAACATACACGAAAGCTAGAGTTGAGATACTTATATAACCCCCTCTTTTCTAAAGACCTTGTGGAAAACTAGAAGGGGGTTGAATAGTTTTACCGATTTAAGTTTAGATTTAAAAAGTTTAGATTCAAGCTTATGTGAAATCTTGTGGATGCATAGATAATACCAAAAAATAAATAAAGTAAATAAATAATGCAAGTAAAGTAAGAGATAGAAAGTAGCGACACAAGTGATTTATAGTGGTTCGGCTACATGGACCCTTCCTTGCCCTACTCCACTCCCCGAGTACCCCACTCGAGAGTTTAAGCACTATGTCAACAAGCTCCTTCAAATCAGCGGAGAAGCCTAACAACGTCGCTTACACTTTTTCCGGTACAAAGCTAAATACTGAGTTCTTCCACGAGGTAGAACCAAACCTTTACACAACTACTACACAACAAATATGTGAAATAAGAAATACAAGATAAGCTACTGAAATCTTGTGAATGGACAAATCAATCTAGGACCCTTTGCTTGGATGACTTGTATGAGTATCGTGATCTCGACTTCGTGAAGAACCTAAAAGAGAATCACAACAAAGAGAGAAGAACTACAAGAATGATCAAGTGATATAAGGTTAGAAGAGTGAGATAATGTATGAGAGAGTTTTAAGAAGAAGGGTGAGAAACAATGAGAAATAGCTCACTACTTATAGACAGTCTGTCTACAGTTCTCTCGGATCTAGAGGATCCCTTACCCAAGGGATCCAGCCAGTGTAATCCGAGAGATCCAGCCTCTGGGTCAGTTAAATCCAGATTTTGGATACCAAACCGGGTTATGGGTTATGGGTTATGGACCATGGATCATGGACTTTGGATCATGGATACCAACAAGATACATTGTGTAAGATATAACTTTTCACATACACATCAAACCATAACACAAAGTAGCATATAGATGGAATTCTAGAGAGAGAAAGTTAGAGGTTTAGGGAACTTAGTGAGAGAAAGTGAAAGATATTATTATGAGCTTCAACTCTCTACCTTGGAAGGTAGAGAGTATTTATAGTCTTACATAAATCGCCACACAACGGGCTGTGGATCAGGCATACAGTGGGTAAAGACCCGTCCGTCCTCCACGGTGTTACTTATCTAAATACTACTTAACTTAAGAATTACTACGACTACGAGCTTTCTAACGATTACATATACTTGAGGTGACCGACTCTTTAATACCGGGAATTTCTAATTCCTAACACATTGTACCTAGTCAATGGGTCATGGGTCTTGGGTATGGGTCTTGGACTTTGGATCATGGACCATGGATAATACCCAACATGATTTCACGCATGATGTCATGCAATGGGTCATGGGTTATAGATCAAGCTCCATGGGTATGGGTCATGGGTCATGGTTTTTACCCAACCTATTTCATGTTTTATTACAACACATTTTTATTACAACATATATGTAAATAATCAAATGTAAAAATTTTGCAAAACAACATGTATTCTCAGAGTTATACTTATGATAACTTTATATTTGTTATCAACAAAACTTAACGAGATCGCTAAATATAAAAAAACGTTTTACGATTTATTTGTATTAACAATCTCCCTTTTTTTGTTGATGACAAAACATAAAGTTATAGTAGGTAAAACTTAAGATTAGATGTAGGTTTTTAAAATGTATGTAAGTTTTACTCTCTTCTCCCTTTTTTGTCGAAACAAAAAGAGTCGAAGAAAAAATGGTGGAAAAAGTGTTCCACAAAGCAAAAACTCCCCCTTGACAGTAGCTCCCCCTAGAATAGGGCGTCAAGTGAAAAGTAAAAAGATACCTACAAAAAAAATGTTAGTGATAAAACATAATAGAACCATATAGAAGACGAGAAGAAAGAGAGGAGACCAAGGTACGTAAACAAGTCCTTGCGATAAAAACATCAACATGTAGTGGTATATATGCCACATACAAGTGTAAAAATAAGAACAATGGTTTATTCTTTATAAAGACCCAAAAAGAAAAAATAAAAGAGAAGAAAAATATTATTACCAGTCCTTCCATGCTTGCAGAGGATCTAATGGTGGAAGTTTTGATGTGCGATAATGTTAATGCGATCAAGAATGTGGTTAAGAATAAATTGCATTTCTTCCCTAATTTCTAATGTGAGATCCGAGTACATTGTCAATGTTCGCAAAAGATATGGTACGGGAGAGGTAGTTGGATGTCATCCGTCCAAGTTTGTTTATTGGATTATGGATTAGGTGGTTGGAATTTTGGTAAAGATGGATCTATGTCCATGATCTTGAGGATTGGTGGTGGTAGAGAACCTATGTGTTCTTGCAATGTGATGGGTGGTTGAGGTGGATTTTCAAGTTCATTGAAAAGGGCATTTGGATAGGTAGGAGGTGTGGATAAAACTAGCTCTTTTGGTTTAACATTTGAGACTAGAGGTGGTGTAGACTTTGATGGTTGAGTTGGAGCGGGTGGTGGACTAGAAAAAGGTAGTGGAGAGGTTTTTGGAGTCCCAAGTAGTTCCGCTAGAGTGGCTACTTGTGAGTCAATTGGAGACTCGGTTGGAGAGTGTTGTGGTGAGTTTTGAGGAGATGGTGGTGGTGCTAAATTTTTGTCGTTTGGTGGTGAGAGAGTAGTCGTTGATGAGTTTTTAGACAAAGGTTTCACAAAGCAACATGGTCGGACACTAATCCGATCAGTTTTTCTAGCTTTAGGTGGTGGTGGTATTACGAAAGGTGGTAGGTAAAGTTTTGAGAGTTGAGGATATTTTGGAGAGGGTTGTTTTCACTAGGAAGGTCATCATTGTTTTGAGATCTTTTGGAAATCATGATGAGATGTGTTTGTGAGGTTGAAGGTAATGGAGATGCAAGCACTTTGGAACCTTATTTATAAATGAAAAGATGCATTGCAATGAATGCTAAAACCACAAAATGAGCCATAATCTAATGATTAGATATGATTTTAAGGCAAGTGATCATGAGAGTACAAGCATTAAGTTAAATACTCAGTAGGTGATGAAAATAAAATGTTGAAATTTGAAATCAAGCAAAAAGAATCGAAAGAGTTTTAAAAAAACAACCTTCTGATCAACGGTTCACACGGATCCATCCCAAAAGAGATCCGGCCTATGTTAATGCATGGATCCGGGTATCTGGTGATTTTAGGCAGAAAAATCGTGTAGAAAACGATAGTGCCTAGTGTGTGCCTATATGAAGATCATGTGGAGTTGTGGTTATCTCGAATCTCAAAAAGAAAAGAGAAACATAGAAGTGAAAATTACGTATGTATATGTATACGTGGGACAACCCAAAGACTCCTTAATTTATTGTTGCTTCGGTTGAATGTACCCAAAAATACATATTGATTATGTATTCCCTTTAGCATTCAATAGAAACATGAGATGCAATGAAAAAGTTTTTACTTTGTATTAACGATGAAAAGAGAGAAATGTTTGTCCTAGACGTGAGAGTTCTTTTAAGACAAAATGGTACGGGGAGAAATATTTGAAAGAAATATTTTGATGAATTTCTTGAAAAAATATTTTTTTTAGTATTACAAGAAATAAATCCCCATATTGTTTGTAAATTGTGCGAAATAGAATTCCTAGACTCTGAAGAAGAAGAAAAACACAAGTTTACGTGCCTTGTAGAGAAAGAAAAGATTCAAGACGATTGTTCCATAAACCAAGAACTAGACGGAGTAAGTTGAATTGCTTGCGCTTCAAAGGTTTGGTGAGGATGTCAGCTATGTTGTCTTCGAGTGACTTTCTCAATAGAAATTTTCCTTTTTTTAACATTATCTCTTAAGGAATGATGATGAATCTCTATGTGTTTTGTACGAGAATGCAACACCGTATTTTTGCTAAGATCTATAGCACCCTTGTTGTTGCAGAGAATAGCAATGTCACTGAGATGGATGTCGTAGTCAGCTAACGCTTGTTTCATCCATAGTGCTTGTTGGCATGCTTTGCCTACAGAACATATTCGGCTTCGGTTATCGAGATAGCTAACACCGTTTGCTTCTTTGAAAACCAGGATGTTAAGCAACACCCCATAAAGGTTCAAATACCACTTGTACTTTTACGATCAACATAATCACCTGCATGATCAGAATATGCATATACAATAGTTTCTACCCCCATCCTTTTAGGATACCATAATCCTAATTGAGTTGTACCCTTAATATATCTAAAGATTCTTTCAACGGCTTCTAGGTGTAAAGTTTTAGGGTCTTCTTGAAACCTAGCACAAAGACATACGCTAAACATGATATCCGGCCGACTAGCCGTGAGGTAGAGAAGACTACCAATCATGCCACGATATTTGGTGTTGTCAACGGATTCACCGTCTTCATCATTGGTGAGTTTGGTATCGGAGGACATTGGTGTTCTAATTGGTTTTTAATCTTCTAATCCGAATTTCTTTAACATTTCTTTAATGTATTTGGATTAGTTGAAGAAGATACCATCTTCTATTTGTTTTTATTTGTAGACCGAGAAAGAAATCTAATTCTCTCATCATACTCATTTCAAACTCATCATGCATGATTTTTGAGATATCATCACACATTTCTTGACAAGTTGATCCGAATATAATATCTTCCACGTATATTTGAACAATTATTATTTGTCACTCCTTTTTCTTCGTAAAGAGTGTGTTGTCAACTAACCCCATGGTATAGTTGTTTTTAATTAAAAATGATTTAAGTATATCATACCAAGCCTTTGGAGCTTGTTTAAGACAATAGAGATCTTTCTTTAATTGATACACATGATTAGGTTTTTCAAAATCGAGAAAACCTGGAGGTTGAGATACATTAACTTCTTCATTTATAAAGCAACTAAGAAAAGCACTTTTGACGTCCATTTGAAAGAGTTTAAGATCATAAGCACAAGCATACGCAAGAAGGATTCGTATAGGATATATAATATAGCTACGGGAGCATATGTCTCATCAAAGTCTATACCTTCTTGTTGGTTGTATCCTTGAGCAAAAGTCTAGCTTTATTTCTAGACACGACATCATTTACATCTAATTTGTTTTTATACATCCATTTTGTTCCAATTATTGTTTGGTTTTAGGAGGAGGGACAAGTGAAATTATTAGCAACAAATTGATTTAATTATTCTTGCATAGCCATAACCCACCTTTCATCTTTTATAGCTTCTTGAGTGTTTTTAGGTTCTATAGTTGACACAAAAGAAAAGAGACTACTTTGGTTTTGAACTTGAGACCTTAGAGTTCTTTCATTTAGTTTTCCTATGACCTTTTGATGTGCTACGTGTATACAAGTTTTAAATTTATAAAAGACGATTTACCAATTTTACCAATAACACATACGAGCAAGTGCACTCGTCCATTATAGCAAGATTTTGAAGGTAAGTCGGTATCGTTCGCAGGGATTTTTGAGTGAATCAGATTAACAAGCATAAAATCAACTAAGGCAATCCAAAAGCAAATAATAACGAGAATAGACATAATGAAATTCAGATGATTAAAAACTACACTTGCTTAAGCTAGTTTCTTATCCTTGATTAGTATGATTGTGTTAACCTCTTCTTAACATGTTGGTTATGATAATTAGTTGGCGTACTAATTGATGAGTGTCTAAATACTCATCATTTTTGTACAAATTAAACTGCAAAAACATCTGAAAACACTCAAAAATGCATCAAAATGATAAAAATATCACAAACAAGTGTTTTATGTGTTTTAAATGCAAAAATATCAAAATCTGGTAAAAAACGTATCAAGTTTGCATAATTGGCAGTTTTAGTCCCCCAAGTTTCAAAAGTTGTCAAAAACAGTCCCTGGTAAATCTAAATAAAGAGAAATATCATTTTAAAGTCCCTAGGGATTCTTAAGTTGTCAAAAATGGTCCTTGAGATTTAAATTTACAAATTTACAATTTAGGTCCTTTAACTTTCAAAAATGACAACTTAGGTCCCTTAACTTTCAATAATGACAAGATAGGTCCCTAAACTTTCAAAGCTTGTCAATTATGGTCCCTTAAAACAAGTTTGGAAATTGGCAGGATTGGTCCTTCTAGTTTGACAGAATTGCACAAAAGGTCCTTGTCATTAAACATAAGCTAAGCCTTGTCAAAATGATTTTGACCCCTGCCTTTACCCATTTTGACCCCCTGTCTTTAACCTGTTTTGAACCTTTGGTCAACCAAAGTCAAATAAGCAGTTTACCCGCCCCCACCTTATCTCCTTCCTCCCCAACTTGTGCCTGCAACACAGCCACCATCACCTCACCTTTCCACCCCCTCCTCATCATACTCACCTACCTTACCCACTACAATAAATGCACCCCCCCCCTAGTGCTATATCACAGTCAACAGGTCAAACCAAAGTTTCTCGCCAAAAACCAATCCAAAGGCTATAATGCATTCTAGCCATCCAATGGCTCAAAAGACTGATGGGATTCACTCAGAAGAAAGAGAAAAAGAGTTTTGATGTATAAAAAGGGAAGAAGAAGGAGAAGCAAGGCAGTAGTTAGCTGTTTTAAATTTATGTATGTCGTTTCTTAGTTTGTAATATCTAAAATAGTTTTCAGTTGTGTTTTTAAGCTTAATTGTATCAAACAAGAGTATTCAAGTGTATTACAACTCTCTTAAATCTCAATTCCAGTTTAAGTCCATGTTTCCAATTTTCATGTTACTGTTGGATTTTTTTTAATTTCAAACTCTGAATCTTAAGCTTCAATTAGCTTCTTTCCAAGTTTAAACAGGTTTATTTGAGCTTATAATAGCTTACTATAAGCTTGTATTTAAGTTTAAAGCTATTTTGAATATTGGTCAACAAAAAGTCAACAAGAACCAAAAGTGATGCAGGAAGGATTTGGGTTAAAGCAGACATGGAAATGGGTTGAATTATAGTTTATTGGGTTGGATTTGGTAGGTTAGTGGTCTTGGGTTCACATTTTGCTAGCCATTGTGGCTTTGGACATTTGTAAGTCAAGTTCAAGTTCTCGTGCATAATCTGTATTTGTAGTTTTAATCTGTTAAATCTTGTTCTGATAGATGTATTTAGGTCTGGTAAAGTGAGTTTGATCATAAAATATACTGGTTCTGTGTTTGGATTTGTTTCAATTTGATTATCAGTAGTATAAAGGTGTGTTTGGTTTTACTGTGATAATTGTCTTATTGATGCATGCAGTGATAGCTTTATATTAGTTCATGTTTGTTAAGTAAATTTGAACTCATTTGGGTCTTAGTTTTGGTCTGCAACACCACCAAAGTCAAACTTGTATCAAATCTGTCAAAACTGCTCACTGTTGTGATTTTTAGATTAGCAAACTCTTGATTTGTGCTTAGATTTGTTAAATATTGCTTGCAACAAGTTCATTACAACACATAACATCAACATCAGTCTTAAAAATTGGATCCAAAATCCATTTTGGTCAAAGTTCTTAAATATCTTCAAAAGTCAAAAGTTGCTAAAATCTGTGTTGAGCCCAAAAGCAAGAAATTTTCATGAGCTCATCTTTGACCCAATTTTAGTGAGATTTGATATTTTAGAAACTTCATCTGGTCTGGTTACTTATTAGCATTTTTGTGAAATTTTGTAATTTATTTAAAAGCTTCAAACAAGCTCTTCTTTTAGCCCTTTATGCCCTGCTCCAAACTCTCAGTTACACTGAGTGTTTTCTCAGATATTGCAGCTTATGCACAGAGCTCATTAGAGCTTCCCATAGTTTGATTTTTGGTGCATTTACTCTCACCCAGGTCTAGTTTAGGTTCCCATTTGTAGTTTCCAGTTTGAGCTTATTTTTAAGCTTGTGCTTTGGTCCAAAGTAAGCACTCAGAATCTGTTTTAGCCTTAAAACTCATAAACATAAATTCTTTGCAACTTGTAATCCAGTGGTTTAAAACAGTTAAGGATTGTTGAAATTGGTCATTTTTAGTAGTTTAGAACATCTGTAATCAGTTGGTGCTTGTTGTGTCACTTTAGCTTATTCAAGTGCTTATTTCAATAAGCACTTGTAAATCAGTTCTTAATTTCTCCACATAAGTGCCTGTTTTTCCATTTTTCTTATATTCCTAGTATTAATTTAGACTTTTCCTGAAATTTTCAGATTTTTCTAAGTTGATTTGCTATTTTTCTTAATTTAAATTAGTTTTTAAGCATTTTTAATTAGCTTTTAATACAAAAAATTCAGAAAAGGTTCAAAAAAATAATTTTTCAATTTTATTAGGTTTAGATAAATATAAAAAGTAAAAAAAGTAATTTTCCAGATTTTTCATAGTTTATTTTGTAATTTTTAGTAATTTAATTAGTTTTTAATAGTTTAAAATTCATAAAAAATCCAAAAATAATCAGAAAAATATAAAAATAGTTTTGAAAATTCTAATTTGATATTTTAGATTTTTCCAAGTCTTAATTTTATTTTTCTAGCTTTATTTTCTATTTTCTTGTAATTTAGGTTATTATTTAATAGTTAAAAATAGTTTTTAATTAATAATAATTAATTAAATAGTTGTAAAAATAATTTTCTTTTTCTAAATATTTTATTTTATCATTAGGTTTGTAAAAATATCATTTTCATAATTTTAGGGTTAATATTGCTTTAGTTTCACTTTTTAATTTGTACGTCGCGTAGTTTTTAATTTCAGTTTTGTAAAAACATAAAAACAAAAACATCATTTTAAATATAGTGATAGCGTTTATTTAATAGATTTTATCTTTTTAACTTTCTTTAATTTGTATTTAAGCCGTTGTAATTTGTTGGCTTTTTCCGTAGTTACAATAAATCAAATCTCTGTATCTGTTCAAATCTTCTCGATCACTAAACGTCTGACTATTCTCGCACGGCTCGTTGGGACATAACGACCTGGGGAAACACTATACTCTCCTGGACTTCATTGCATTTGTGCTTAAACTGTTTTAAGTTTCTTACGGTCAGCCATTCACAAGTGGCTGGTTTGTGTGAGAAAACTTGACGGTTTTGCGCGAATCAAATTTTGGCGCCGCTGCCGGGGAGCTGTGCTAATTATCCTACGTTTAGCAGATTAGTGATTTGAATAATCACTCCTTGTTCATACCATCTATCTATATATATATATTTTTATAAAAAAAAAATCCAAAAACCCAAAAACAGCCAAAAACGTATAAAACACAAAAATATTTTTCTTTTTGTTTCTATATATGTATCAAATATAAAAATACAAAAAGATTTGTCGTTTTCTGAGTTTAATAATAACAACATAAAATCTTACCACCGCAAACCAAGGCAGTGCACTACCTAACTGGGGGTGCGACCATAATAAGTTCCCGAACCAAAGATTTAAAACTTGCCTTTGTGTCCTTGATAGTGGTGTACCTTTTTCAAAGAAGCCACTCATCTTGTGATTATTGGTTTAAGTTCACTGTTGTTTTGCCTCGATCTTGTTTTAATTGGATTTGTTGTTATATATACTTGTCAGAACCAGAAAACCCATAAAGATTCTTCTCACCCCATTTTTATATAACGTCTTCATAATTCTCATTCTCATCTGAAAGATTTTCATAATTCCCATTTCTCTCCTTAGCTCTGAGATTCCTTAGAGTTAACTCTAGTGCATGCGCACTCGTTCTTCTAGATCATTGAGTCCTTTTCGTGATCTAGCAGAAATTCCTAGACGACGTTCTCGTAGACGTGCTGCCCAAATAGTCGAACCCGAGATTCGTACTATTTCAAACAAAATGGCAGACGAACGTACTATGGCGGAAATGCTCCAAGCACCCACCGAGGGTTATGGAGATGCCATCATTCTACCAGTAATCAACTCTGATCACTTTGAATTGAAGACACATTTGATCACACTTGTGTCTACAAATCAATTCCACGGGTTTGATCGTGAAGACCCGTATGCACACATCCGTTGGTTTAACAAGTTGACTTCAACTATCAATTTCAAGGATGTGCCACAAAAAGTCATCAAGTTGATGCTATTTCCATTCTCACTTGAGGGGACAGCCCGGATTTGGCTGGAAAAAGAACCCCCTCGATCCATCGAAACTTGGGAGGAACTTGTTCAAAAGTTTGTCAATCATTTCTTTCCTCCATCAAAGACGACTAATCTTAAAAATGAAATTTCTGGATTTCGTCAAAATTTCGATGAAAACTTTGGAGAGGCATGGGAGAGATTCAAAGATCTCCTCAGGAAATGCCCCCATCATGAATTCACGGAGCTTCAACAAGTCAATATCTTTTATAATGGGTTGAACGGTAACGATCAAGATTCTTTGAATGCAGCCGCCGGTGGCAATATCTTAAATCGTAAGCCTAAAGATGTGATTGAGATTTGCGAGCAAAAATCAAAAGTTCCTATTTCTCGCAACAAAGTCAATACTCCTAACCATCCTGCTTCTTCATCCAGTAACTCTTCTGAGTTAGCAGCTCCGATAGCTGCTCTAACGGATGCCATCCGTTGTATGATTAAGGATGTTAAGGAAATCAAAAGCGAGATTCATAAACCGGAACCAATCAAAGCCGTAAACAAGGTGTGTGAAACTTGTAGTGGTCCACACGCGTATTATGATTGTCAAGCAACCGATGCTTCCTGTTACCAAGCTCCCGTAGCTTCGGTAAACCACAATCAATACCGACCACAGGCTGATCCTCACTACCGTGCACCTAGCGGTATGACACCACCTGGTTTTCCTCCTGTGCAAAACCATGGCAATCAAAATCGCTTTGTTCCTAATCAAGGACAAAATTTCAATAATCAAAACAGGAACAATTACAACCCACCATATCAAGCTCCAAATCAGCAAAATTATCAACAACCTTCTCATGCTCCCCCACCAAATGACTTCATGAAAGTTACTGAGTCAAGCATACGTTCAATGCAAACTCAGATCAATAACATGAGGGTTGAGCTAAAGAAGGAAATTGATACCACAATGTCTCGGCAGACAAATGAGTTGAAGAATATGATGAGCAGTTTCATGAACATGAATATGAACCAAGCTTCATCATCTTCTGGAGGACTCCCAAGCAATACAATTACTAATCCCAATGCCGAGTTGAAAGCCGTCACCACTCGTAGTGGTAAGACGCACAATGGACCTTCGACTCCTATGCCTCCTCCTCCTGTGGCATTTAGTCAAGTTACCAAGGAGACAACGGACAAGGTGCATTATTCAAGCCCACGAAGTACCGCACACGTCCCACCTTCGGTAGTCCAAGCTTTAAGTCCGGAACCCGACGTTCCGAAGAAAAATTCTGAGCCCGAAATGACTTCCGTCCCGGCTCAAAAGTCTAGTCAGCTTCCTTACCCATCAAGAATGAATGATGAGAAGCTCAAAGACAAAAACAAAGAGCAAATGGAAAAATTTTTCCAAATCTTCAATGAGCTACACTTTGATATAAGCTTCGTTGATGCTCTCGTTCTAATGCCTAAATTTGCATCCACGCTTAAAGGCTTACTGACCAACAAAGACAAGCTGTCTGAGATGGCTAAAACCCCCCTCAATGAGCAATGCTCAGCGGTCCTTCTCAAGAAGCTTCCCAAAAAGCTTGAAGACCCGGGCAGATTTCTAATCCCGTGTGATTTCTTGGGGATGGTTCAATGCTCCGCCTTGGCCGATCTTGGCGCTAGCATTAACCTCATGCCACTCTCAGTATGGAAGAAACTGTCTCTTCCTAAACTTTCATCCACTTGTATGACACTCGAGCTAGCGGACCGTACCATAACTCGTCCACTTGGGATAGCCGAGGATGTCGTGATGAAAGTGGGAAAGTTTCACTTTCCTACTGACTTTGTTGTAGTAGACTTCGATGCAGATCCTAGAGTTCCCCTCATCTTAGGGAGAGCTTTCTTGAGAACGAGTCGTGCTCTGGTTGATGTGTTCGCTGAAGAGTTGACCATACGGGTTGACAATGAAGAGCTCACGTTAAATATCAACCAGAACTCCAAACCTCTGTACAAGCAGAGTGTTGCCACAATTGATCAAAAATCTGAAAGATTCAATGCAACACTCTCAAATTTCACGGTTAAGAGGAGTTTTCAAAAACGTGCTGAGCTCAAAGCTATGAAAATCACCCCTGGTTCAAACAAATGGTTTGAAAGCTGTACCAGGGAAGTCAAGAGTATTCTTGATGATGATGATGATCTAGATTCGGAGACTTCATCGGAAGTGGTGGAAACTGCTAGCTCTAAAAGCACACCACTTGTCCCACCTCCGGAATCAGTTTGTCGCATCGAGATTGTTAACTCTGTGGATGAAACTAAACTCTCTTCAGTTTCATCTGAGTTGGATGATGATGTTTGTGATCCAATGGGAGACATTCTTCCCATTGATGAATTGCTCAAAAATGATCCATCATCTCCTAGTCTTATTCCCGACTCTTCCATCCCTTCTCTCACTCCTGATGAGGAAGATGACAACTTTTGGAATGAAGTCGATGCATTTCTTAGTGATGAGTCAATTCCAACGGGAATTGATAACACTTACTTTGATCCGGAGGGAGACATCCTTTTTCTGGAAAGTCTGTTGATTGAAGAACCGTTTCCCACCCTCCCTCCCGGACATCTTACTGACAATCACCATACAAGCTTCAAGTTTAAGCTTAAAAATGTGAAAAATGGTGATTTGCTTCTTTCTGATGAAGACTGGACTTGCATTCTCATGCATATCTTTGTTCCATTCTTCACAGATGGTGTGGTTGCTCTTTCCCTTTTCTCTTTCGGGAATGAGGACACCATCTTTGACCCCGGTATCATCCCTTATAGTTTCTACTATTAACAATACCGCGGTTATATCTCGTCGGTGTGGAACTTTCTGATGTTCCTATGTTTATTAACATTGTGAACGAAAGTCCGATCGAGATTGGTTTTCCACGTTACTTTCCCCATGAACAAATGAATTCGGGGTCGAGTCAAGCTAGCGACTCGGTAATCAAAAACAATAGCTAAAACATGGGTTTTTCACCCGTGTGTACCACCCTAGTGTGGGGGAGTTGCCCCACGCTGTTGTATATAAGATCTTAAATCTCAAAAAAAAAAAAAAAAAAAAAAAAAAAAAAAAAAAAAAAAAAAAATCCTTGCTAAATAATGGCCGTAGTATTTCCCTTTTACGTTCTTTGTTTCGGCATAACCGCCGGTACTTTGAATATTGAGGGCAATATTCATTTCTAAGTGTGGGGGGGGGGAATTCTCACGAATTTTATCATGTAATTATACCACCTAATTCCCCCATTTTTGGCAAAATTTTTTTTTGGAGTAAGTGTTTTGCACTTACTCATTTGGTTATCAGTCCGCCTTGTCTAATAAACAAAAGGATTGGCTAATCCAGGAGCAAACGGCTCTTGGTAAAGATATCTCAAATCCGTTGACGGCTTACAATTTGCCCAAAATTGTATGGTATTCAGCTCACCATATCCTTAAAAGTGAAGAGTTGGCTAGCCCGCAAGTTTATGGCTTGTGGTAAAGGCAGTGGAAAAACCATAATTGGTAATCAGCTCACCAAAGATAATATTGATAATTTATCTAAGAGTTGGCTAGTCCAGAAGGGTACGGCTTCTGGTAAAGACAAAATCAAATCCGTTGAAAGCTGGTGGTTTGCTCAAAATCACATGGTTATCGGTGTACCATGGTTCTTACTTGAACTGAAACATTTGGCTACTCCAGAAGTAATGGCTTTTGGTAAAGAGTTTCAAATCCATTATGTTTTTCTCAAAACATTGCTAGGGACTAGCAATATCTTAGTGTGGGGGATTGATGAGTGTCTAAATACTCATCATTTTTGTACAAATTAAACTGCAAAAACATCTGAAAACACTCAGAAATGCATCAAAATGATAAAAATATCACAAACAAGTGTTTTATGTGTTTTAAATGCAAAAATATCAAAATCTGGTAAAAAACGTATCAAGTTTGCATAATTGGCAGTTTTAGTCCCCCAAGTTTCAAAAGTTGTCAAAAACAGTCCCTGGTAAATCTAAATAAAGAGAAATATCATTTTAAAGTCCCTAGGGATTCTTAAGTTGTCAAAAATGGTCCTTGAGATTTAAATTTACAAATTTACAATTTAGGTCCTTTAACTTTCAAAAATGACAACTTAGGTCCCTTAACTTTCAATAATGGCAAGATAGGTCCCTAAACTTTCAAAGCTTGTCAATTATGGTCCCTTAAAACAAGTTTGGAAATTGGCAGGATTGGTCCTTCTAGTTTGACAGAATTGCACAAAAGGTCCTTGTCATTAAACATAAGCTAAGCCTTGTCAAAATGATTTTGACCCCTGCCTTTACCCATTTTGACCCCCTGTCTTTAACCTGTTTTGAACCTTTGGTCAACCAAAGTCAAATAAGCAGTTTACCCGCCCCCACCTTATCTCCTTCCTCCCCAACTTGTGCCTGCAACACAGCCACCATCACCTCACCTTTCCACCCCCTCCTCATCATACTCACCTACCTTACCCACTACAATAAATGCACCCCCCCTAGTGCTATATCACAGTCAACAGGTCAAACCAAAGTTTCCCGCCAAAATCCAATCCAAAGGCTATAATGCATTCTAGCCATCCAATGGCTCAAAAGACTGATGGGATTCACTCAGAAGAAAGAGAAAAAGAGTTTTGATGTATAAAAAGGGAAGAAGAAGGAGAAGCAAGGCAGTAGTTAGCTGTTTTAAATTTATGTATGTCGTTTCTTAGTTTGTAATATCTAAAATAGTTTTCAGTTGTGTTTTTAAGCTTAATTGTATCAAACAAGAGTATTCAAGTGTATTACAACTCTCTTAAATCTCAATTCCAGTTTAAGTCCATGTTTCCAATTTTCATGTTACTGTTGGATTTTTTTTAATTTCAAACTCTGAATCTTAAGCTTCAATTAGCTTCTTTCCAAGTTTAAACAGGTTTATTTGAGCTTATAATAGCTTACTATAAGCTTGTATTTAAGTTTAAAGCTATTTTGAATATTGGTCAACAAAAAGTCAACAAGAACCAAAAGTGATGCAGGAAGGATTTGGGTTAAAGCAGACATGGAAATGGGTTGAATTATAGTTTATTGGGTTGGATTTGGTAGGTTAGTGGTCTTGGGTTCACATTTTGCTAGCCATTGTGGCTTTGGACATTTGTAAGTCAAGTTCAAGTTCTCATGCATAATCTGTATTTGTAGTTTTAATCTGTTAAATCTTGTTCTGATAGATGTATTTAGGTCTGGTAAAGTGAGTTTGATCATAAAATATACTGGTTCTGTGTTTGGATTTGTTTCAATTTGATTATCAGTAGTATAAAGGTGTGTTTGGTTTTACTGTGATAACTGTCTTATTGATGCATGCAGTGATAGCTTTATATTAGTTCATGTTTGTTAAGTAAATTTGAACTCATTTGGGTCTTAGTTTTGGTCTGCAACACCACCAAAGTCAAACTTGTATCAAATCTGTCAAAACTGCTCACTGTTGTGATTTTTAGATTAGCAAACTCTTGATTTGTGCTTAGATTTGTTAAATATTGCTTGCAACAAGTTCATTACAACACATAACATCAACATCAGTCTTAAAAATTGGATCCAAAATCCATTTTGGTCAAAGTTCTTAAATATCTTCAAAAGTCAAAAGTTGCTAAAATCTGTGTTGAGCCCAAAAGCAAGAAATTTTCATGAGCTCATCTTTGACCCAATTTCAGTGAGATTTGATATTTTAGAAACTTCATCTGGTCTGGTTACTTATTAGCATTTTTGTGAAATTTTGTAATTTATTTAAAAGCTTCAAACAAGCTCTTCTTTTAGCCCTTTATGCCCTGCTCCAAACTCTCAGTTACAATGAGTGTTTTCTCAGATATTGCAGCTTATTCACAGAGCTCATTAGAGCTTCCCATAGTTTGATTTTTGGTGCATTTACTCTCACCCAGGTCTAGTTTAGGTTCCCATTTGTAGTTTCCAGTTTGAGCTTATTTTTAAGCTTGTGCTTTGGTCCAAAGTAAGCACTCAGAATCTGTTTTAGCCTTAAAACTCATAAACATAAATTCTTTGCAACTTGTAATCCAGTGGTTTAAAACAGTTAAGGATTGTTGAAATTGGTCATTTTTAGTAGTTTAGAACATCTGTAATCAGTTGGTGCTTGTTGTGTCACTTTAGATTATTCAAGTGCTTATTTCAATAAGCACTTGTAAATCAGTTCTTAATTTCTCCACATAAGTGCCTGTTTTTCCATTTTTCTTATATTCCTAGTATTAATTTAGACTTTTCCTGAAATTTTCAGATTTTTCTAAGTTGATTTGCTATTTTTCTTAATTTAAATTAGTTTTTAAGCATTTTTAATTAGCTTTTAATACAAAAAATTCAGAAAAGGTTCAAAAAAATAATTTTTCAATTTTCTTAGGTTTAGATAAATATAAAAAGTAAAAAAAGTAATTTTCCAGATTTTTCATAGTTTATTTTGTAATTTTTAGTAATTTAATTAGTTTTTAATAGTTTAAAATTCATAAAAAATCCAAAAATAATCAGAAAAATATAAAAATAGTTTTGAAAATTCTAATTTGATATTTTAGATTTTTCCAAGTCTTAATTTTATTTTTCTAGCTTTATTTCCTATTTTCTTGTAATTTAGGTTATTATTTAATAGTTAAAAATAGTTTTTAATTAATAATAATTAATTAAATAGTTGTAAAAATAATTTTCTTTTTCTGAATATTTTCTTTTATCATTAGGTTTGTAAAAATATCATTTTCATAATTTTAGGGTTAATATTGCTTTAGTTTCACTTTTTAATTTGTACGTCGCGTAGTTTTTAATTTCAGTTTTGTAAAAACATAAAAACAAAAACATCATTTTAAATATAGTGATAGCGTTTATTTAATAGATTTTATCTTTTTAACTTTCTTTAATTTGTATTTAAGCCGTTGTAATTTGTTGGCTTTTTCCGTAGTTACAATAAATCAAATCTCTGTATCTGTTCAAATCTTCTCGATCACTAAACGTCTGACTATTCTCGCACGGCTCGTTGGGACATAACGACCTGGGGAAACACTATACTCTCCTGGACTTCATTGCATTTGTGCTTAAACTGTTTTAAGTTTCTTACGGTCAGCCATTCACAAGTGGCTGGTTTGTGTGAGAAAACTTGACGGTTTTGCGCGAATCACTAATCTATTGTTATTACAAGTTAAACCTTCGTCAAGATTTTAGTTCATAAAAACAAGCATTAAATTTAACCAATCAATTCAAGTTTCATACGTTTGCTTTCATAAACTTAAACACAAAAACATCTGTTTGTCTTATCAAATTTGCTTAAGAAATGGTCAATACAAAAGGTAACCGATTATATACAAAAGGTTACAATTGATTGTAAACAACTACTCTTACGACCTTTTTAGATGTTTCCAATCAATCCAACTTGATAATCAAAAGCGTTCTTATTACAACCACACTTTAGTTTCTTTGTTTGATCAAGAATAATGGGTAAAAACAATCATCCATAGACAAAATGATTATAACTAGTTGAATAACAATAAGTTCTTTCGACCTTTACAATTACTATCAACTAGTCAAACTTGGTTAACAAATGTCACTATGAAAATTAAGCACAATTGGATCTTAGAATCAACTTGAAATTGAATTAAAACATGTTAACACAATCATAAACTAATCATACGATAATCGACATCATTTAAGCAAGTGCATAAAGAAACTAGCCACTCATAGCAAACATAAACATAAACCCAGAACTTTGAACATTAGAAAACATGGTTAAGAGTCTTACAATGATTGAAAATAGATTACAAATGATTGAGTAATGATTCCCAAAGTATTGGGGTTGACTTCTTAGGGGTTTGACCTCCAAATGTTGACTTCTTGGACCTCCAAACTTTCCTGAACTTCTAATGACGAATTTGAGAGCTAAAAGGGATGTATTTGATGAGTAGAGAGTTGTATTGAAGTGTGTGTTCTAAAATGCTCACAAGAGGTCTCTATTTATCCTAGTTCCAAGGCCTAGGGTATTAAATGTTGAACTTGGCCTCCAAAGAGCTAGGAAGGGACTAGAATACACCAAGGGAAGGACCTAGAAACGTTTGAATGCAATGGGGAATCTTAGTGATGAAGAAATAGTAGAACAGGCCTCTCTAGCCGATCGACACCTTGTCCAGCCGATCAGCTGGTCTTTTGACCCTTACCCAGCCGAATCGGTTGCGGGCAGCGACCGATCGGCTGGTTCGTCTTCAATGGACAATATTAGCATCTTTCCAGCCGAATCAGTTGTGAGAGCAACCAATCGGCTGGTCTTCCTAAAGGACGGAATATGGACTTTTTGCTTGATTTTGGCATATGGAACTTGGTTCTTCATTCAACTTGATCTTCCACGATACTTGAAATGCTGACTTGTGCTTGACATGCTTCAATGAAACGGCAATCTTCTTTTATCGAACATTCTTTAACTTTTCCTTCCGTTTCCCTGCACTTGGTTATAAATACTAGACAAACATCTTTTGATGCGATTAAGCACTAAAATCATATGAATATAACCAAATAACATATACAAAAGCACGAATAACGCTATTGAAAACATGTACAATCTGAGAGTTATCAAATTCCCCCACACTTAAACTTTTCTTGCCCTCAAGCAAATCTAGAATCAAAATAAAATATCCACTGGTACAAAATTATGATTAAAAAAAATATGATGCAAATCTACCAAGTACAAGTACAAGATAAGATTCATCAAGTTAGCTTTTAAGGGTGAAAATTCAAGATGTTTGATGATATCCAATGATTTTCTTGCATGATTAACATTTCAAAACACCTCACGAAAAAGGAACGAAATATAATTCACTCAATCACTCAATTTTTAGTGGAGTAACAAGATAAATCACACTCATTGCTCAGTCATGATTAGATTATTACCATAAGCTTGTACAAGAAACAAAACTTCACCGATGTGGCGTTGAGGAACGCGCGTTCTGGGTCAAAGGAAACTTCCTTTTCTTCGAGCAAGTTTTTCAACCACCTAGGCAGTGAACCTAATCGTTGTAGTGTAGTATTAGGGTAAGCCTCGGGATTGATATCGTTCTCTAGGGGAATAGGAATGCTAGTGAGAAATTACTACGCTAAGGTTGGGGTTGAGGAAGATTATTTTTTATCTTTTTCATATTTTTTTGGAAATTGAAAGGTACGAATCTCGGGGTATTGGATTTGGGGGGTGGTATTTCTACTGATTACTCCACTATTCTAATTATCTAATTAACTAAGCTAAGGGGTAGTCTATGTCTAATTGATGTGTGCTCGAATGATGATTAAAAATGTGTCTACCTAGATACAATTACTCCCTAGTTATCTTTTATTGATGGTTGAATTGTCACGTCCTTATTCTTAACCCGTTGTGTCTTCTAAGGTCGTAGGGTATGCTTTTTTCCATAACTCTTTGAGGATACCTTAAGGTTATTGCCTATAAAATCTCTAGGATTTATAAACTAACTCTAAGGTTATCTTTGGATTTTTAGCCTACAACAACTCTAGGCCATTATAAACTAATGTTCACAAAGATTACTCAAGCATTAAAAACACAACGATGGCCTATTGCAATCCTAAGCCAATTACAATTAAGATAAGAGACAACCAATCAATATTCAATAACTAGGTTTCATAGATCTAGGCAAACACACAAGTAAATTAGCCGGACATGCTAAACATGCAAGCATACACACATACAATCGAAGACATAATAAAATCAATGAAGTAGATTACTTATCTTGATGTACAATAGGGTATGAGAATCCTAAGATACTGCCCAAGACAACCAAAAATCATTTTTAGGTTTTACTCCACAATTCTACCTCATTAAAAGTCTGAAAATTCGAATTCTATATATAGAGTTACAACTGCGACGGAGTCACTCTTTAATTGAAACGCCGTCAGATCGCCGCCATTAGGGTTTCGTCTTGGCCAAGTCAACTTTGTGACGGTGTCACGTTGGGGTTGTGACGCCGTCGGCTTCATCTTCTGACGCCGTCTTAATCTGGATCTAGGTCGTCTGAGTTGTGACGCCCTACTCTTTAAAGCCTGACGCCGTCAGGTACAAAATAGCAATTTCACTTCTGAGCCGTCGCAGTAAGAGGGACGGCGTCACCCTTTATCTGTGACGTCGTCGGGTGCGTTTCCAGCAGCTTGAGTGTCTTGATCTTGACTTTAGCCATTTTCTTCACATATTCACGCCTTTTCGTCCAAATAAGCATCATTCCAGCATTTTGCCTTCAAGAGACCTAAAAAGTGAAAATGAATGAAATTAAGCAGTAACGGATATAAAAGTGGTCGATTAAGGGCTTAAATGACCCCTCAAAAGTGTACCTTTTAAATCCTTATCAAATATCCCTACACTTGGTATTTGCTTGTCCTCAAGCAAATGTGCTTTTGGCCAATTAATTTATAAGTTAGGGGGCATGAAGCATTAGTTTAGAACAATTCACAACAAGTATAAGCCCCACAAAAGTCATAATAATCACAGAAATTACATACTAGCTGTAACAACCCGCATTTTTAGGTTATTTTTCATTTTTTAAAAAAGTTACTATTCACTTTCACTATTCATCCCGTAATTTTTTTATTTTTATTTTACTATCATGACAAGATAATTGAAACTCGACAAGTCGTCCTGACGACGTACCTTGAATCCATACAGAACCGATTTCACAAAACCATGTCTGAGAATTACTTTAGGGTTTAAACGTCATTCAGGCATCCCGATATGTCCATAAAACACTATAAACATTATAAATATGTATTTCTACCGTTTTACGACAATTCCATAAGTTTTGGAATTTTACATTTTCCAGTTCTGCGTTTTACGCGAAATACGTGTTTTTGACCCGCGTTTCTAGCTTTAAACAGCATTTAAGCAACCCGATGGAACTTACCACTCATTTTATATTTTATTATGGAGTATAATGATAAGTTAATCATTTCTACAAGTTTCATATTTTTACAACACCCAGTTTTATGTTTCGTGACTTAAAGACTTACTGTTAGCGATTACCGGTACCAAAACTCACTCCGTAAACAGGATAATACCAAAACTAACTTAGTCATCCTATCCCCCATTTAATATGGCCACCTATAGGGTATGAGTCACCATATATGTGTCTTGATCCTAACTCTTGCACCATTAGATTAGAACATGTGTTTAACTTCTTAAGTAAGACTTGATAAGATGAGAACATGTGTAAACCTTCATGAGTAAGTCTTGCAATCTAAACCTTCTCAACTCACTATAAACCCCTCTCCCTCCCTCTCTTGCCATCCCATATCACAAACAAACACACCTTCAATTAGCTAGTTTACTTCATGAATTATTCAAGAGAACAAGCTCCATATCAATTCCAAAGCTCTTGTTAACCTTTGTTTTTATCCAAAGTTCTAGTTCTTCCTTCCATTGGTCTCCAAGCCACACAAGAAGTATTTCTAGTAGAAAACTTCAAGTGATTTCTCAAGTAATCCTAAGTTGGTGTCAAGAGATTGAAGAAGTTGGAAGCTAGGGTTCCTAGTTCTTATTCTTGTTCTAAATCCTTGATTTCCTTTCTTAATTGAGAGCCAAAAGTTGTAAGAAAAACTAACAACCACTCTTTATTAACATCATTTACATGTTCTTATTCTTATTCCATGCCATATATGCTCATATGTTGGATCATGATGTACAAAACCATTTAAAGAACTTATAGGCTAATTTAGGATAACTAGTGTAAAAATGATAACATTTTGTACAATTTTTCTACAAAACCAACTACATATAGACTTGGTAATTTACATATTGTTGTAGACACAATTAAAAAAAAGACATAGCAATTTGGATCACCTAAAACGAGTACACGAGTCAAAAGATACGGCCAAATGAATTTACCAAAACTTCAACAAGAGAAAGCTGTTAAAACTTTCTGTCACAGAAACATTAAACACGCAAAACGAGGCACTTCTGGTCCGATTCATCCAAAAGTTAAAGCACGAAAATTGTCCGGAACGACGTTTTCTTCAAAAACTCAGGTGCACGGGTCATAAAAACGCACGACCTGGGCTGTGGAGATGGACCTGTTCAAACCGGAGCCTTTTGAAACTTTCCTAAATACCTTAGTTCCCGGCCTCGCTACACCACGAAACTTTGTAGCCTTCTTATTATACTTGTGAATATTATATCCATCAAATAAAATACCACGGAAAAGTATTTTCTCAAGTGACGGGAAAATGATCATTTTACCCTTTTCCGCCGATTTTAACCAAACTTCATTTTTGACCATATTCATAAGTTATGAAAATCAACGAGAACTTGTAAAAACTAGTTACTTACTAAAACCATGATAATATAACAATCTTCATTCAAAACTAAGCTTTCTTAAGTTCATTCCAACCTTCGGGATTGTGTTTATCATATGTGAAAACCCGATTTTCACATATGAAACCATAATCCAAACCAATAAGACATCACATATGAAACCACACTTGTAATAGCCATTATGATTTCCTAATCATAACCAAAGAAACTTGGAACTTATGTTTGCAAACCATATAAATATTTTCGACTCTTATGATATATAAGCAAAACATATGTTTTATCTACTAAGTGCTACAATACTAGGGGGCTTCATGTGAGGGGTTTCATTTGGGTAAAATGTATCGACGAGTTGTTGGATTTACGAATTAAAGTGTCCTAGCTCCTCGTACGTTTACTACATAACCTCTGGATTATGATGGCCCGAACGGTAGTACGTTATATATAAACTAAACACATTTTCACAAACTAAACCACTTCTATAAACAACATATACGAATTATCAAGTGCTACATCATGATCAATATAAGGACATATATAGGCTCGTTTATGTTTTCTTGGACATTATTCCAAACTTAAGTCGCAACATTCTATTTTAGGTTGCGCGTAGAGGTTTCCCGGCTTATCCATCTAATTCATTAAGCACTTAACATTATTAACTCTCAGTGAGTTCATAGCCCCACTTTCTATTACTTAATTGTTTTACAAACCCTTGGGGGAGATACATGCTTTATTTTAAACCGAACACATTGCTTTCAAAATGTATGCTTATCTGATTGTTTTATTAGCACTAAGTTACCGCATTTTCCAAAATTAAGTCCCTAAATCATGAATCATTAATCACTGGAGAGAGTGGGCGCGAATATTGTGAATAGATCTATTGGGATTGACGAATCCCGTTTGTGTTGACCGGGTAGGCAAACAAACGCACTATATTTGAGTAACATTAGGTAAAAATGGCAATTTTACCTATTAGGGCTGGTACCAACAATTTCACCAATTAATTTTGGAACACGTTAACGCATTGGTTGCATGATGCTTAGTCTAATAATAACTGTTTTGTTTTTCAAACCATTGGTGTGAGTCTATAGCTCACACTACCAACATAATGTGTTCAACCATCAAACAAACTCTATGAACTTCACTCAACCTTTGTGTTGACAGTTTTAAGCATGTATTTCAGGTCCATATTGTACGAGGCTGACATGGAGGAGCACGGATACTCAAGAAGGCTATAAATTTTATTATCATTCGAAAACCCATTTAATGTATTTTGTAAACTTGGAACCATTTGGGACCTCATTTTGTAAACTTTGGTATTTATATAAATCAATGGATAAATCTTTTTTAAAACGACTCCATTAGAGTTCATTTTCTATTGTTATGACTGTTGTGTCATGAAGTAACATCCAGTTTGAATTCCGCTGCGCATCACAAAATTGGGGGTGTTACACTAGCACCTCACAAGTGGTGTTTGGATACTCTCATCTCTCGGGTGTATATCAAATATATCAGATTGGAAATGGAAGATAAACACTCATTAACCGGTCATAGTACATAGATTACCATAGGCTTGAGACTAGATTAAACCTCCATCGCTTTGGCGTAAGCACCTAGGAGAAACTATCTAAGAGGTCTTTTAAAGTGTTGTAATGTTAGGCTTACGGTAGGGAAACAAAGGGTTTGGTTAGATAGGCGATTTAGTGGTGGCAAGTCAAAATTCTTTATGTTACAAGCATGAGAAGAATGGCGTTGCTAAGCCAAGACTCGACACTCTAAACTCTAGATAACTTTGAAACAAACAAACATGAATTTAAAGATAGATGTAGGATGGTAGCCCGTATATTTTTTATTTTTTTTTTCATTTTTTCATTTTTTTTCATTTTTTTTTCATACACTTTTACTCTACCATCCTTTACGATAACATCAAAATATAAGGGATTTATAGGCACATCCCTACACTTGAGTTTTTATTACTCTAACACTAATTTGACCCAAATTGAAAAGAACAAAACACTTGGAGTACATTATTACGTAAATAAAGGGAATTTGAATTTAACGTTCTTTCCCGTCACTTCATAAAATTTAACTTTTCCCATGAGTCCCAATCATCCCAAAACTGTGTACGAAGGATATGACTCGACTTAGAAACTTATGCAAGCAACTAGATAATTGAACTAAGGGTTTAGTATGATAACAATAATGCACTAAAAGTGAGTGCATACAAGGTAGGCTAAGGCGATTTGGGTGTACATTTGGGGGTGGATTGTAAACAATGCTCTTTATTGATATTCCGGAAAACCGAAACATCACGAGAACCGCTAAAAGGATAGGCTCTGAGGGGTTAACTAGGGGTATCGTGTACTAAAGATGAGTACATCGCAAGGGTGTGGGGGAATTACTCAACCGATGTGGAAGAAGTAATTATAATACGGGTATCAAACAAGGGTTATCCTAATGCCTCTTATCATTTAGTTATTCCTAACTACACAAGTGTAGTCTCACTAGCGATCTCGGAATGCATCACAAAACAAGTTCTAGAATCTATTATACTATCGGTACACTCTCGAAGCATGAAACATGATTGCTTTAATTCCTACAAATCTAGGGGCGAACCTCACATTTTTTGGGTGGAATTTGAGTGATAAAGGGTTTTGTGCTAGTCATATAACTTCCTATCCATGAGACGCTTTATTAAGACTAATGGCCCACTCCTACATGTCATGAAAAAAATTCAAATTTGGTGCCAAATTTACCCTAACCGGTATTTCTCATGGTTTATTACACAAATGAAATAGGACAAGACAAATGATCAAGGATAAGCATAGTTTCAAAGTTCTCGTTTTATTCTCACTCCCTACACTTAAATTGAACATTGTCCCCAATGTTCCCCGAAAGTATCAAAGTTACGATAATGGAAGGTAATTAAAAGAGAAAGAAACTAATACTCCCCTAATTAGCTCGATAGGATCTGTGCGAATTAGTGGTTAAATTTTTTCCAAGAAGAATGTATGCGTGGAAAGCTTCATCCAATCTATGTTTCTTCTTCTTGATAAATAAAACCCGCACACTTTAAGAAAACAGACAACCCAAAGCATCAAACCGAACAAAGAAAAATCACAACAAGGTGTAATTCCAGACTTAAATAAGATATAATGCTTGTGGAATGGATGTTTGTAGATTTTATGGAAAATTAAGTCCTAAGAATTTCCAAAAATTTTATAAGTAGCACAGAAAACGAGAGAAAGTTAGATAAGCTGTTTCTGCTCCTCCTGACGCCGTCAGGTTATCCTGACAGAAACTGGTCTGCTGCGATTTTCTGGAAAATTTACATCTTTAGAATCTGGAAAAATTCCTGCAAAACATTCATTATGACTCGATACAAGCATTTGACTCTAACAAACACACATATATATATCTTTTTCAAGAATTGTAATTCTCATGTTCACGTTCTTTTGAAAACGTGTGTAATCCTTCCTACATTTATCCTTTTTGTAAAATACCTTTATATGTAATTAAGACGAGGTTAAAGACAAAATAAAGCATTTTCACAAATTTAAACATGAGAATAAACAATCAATGAAAAGATATATGACACACAAATAAAAAAGAAAAAGAAAAACACATGGGTTGCCTCCCAAGAAACGCTTGTTTTTGTTCGAGTCACGAGCTTGACTCTACCCTTATTTAACGGATAAAGGGGAAGTTTTTTTCTACACTTAAGCTTAAGTGCAGGTGATAGTAGCGATACACACCCTTAGGGTGGAAATTTGCTACGTGGGGAGAGGGTGATGGGTGATTTATATGCTCAAAGGGGTGTGCTCCATTCATTCTAACCTTACCTAATTTTATGGGTGTAGCGGGTGAATCAAGTATATCTCCTAGAAATTGATCATCTTCTATCGACTTCAAGAGATTCTTAGTTAAGGATCCATCTTGACCTAATAAACCCGGTTTAAACCCATAATGTTTTTTGTTATCAACCATAAATGGGTGATGTAAGTGTGTAAGGTCATGGGTTAATCCTATATTAGCTTCCACTCTACATGTCCTAGAGTCCACTACCTTTATCAAGCAACTACCCGGACTATTTATTTTGATGGGTGGATTGGGGCCTAATTCAATTCCTAGATTCACATCTAAAGACGGAAAATTGGGTAAGGTTTTTGGTTGAGGCTCCGGTTCATCAAAATTTGGAACTTCCCTAAGACAAAGAGAGAGGTCATGACAACAAGCATCTAAACCTACATTCTCTAGTGGCATTTGGTCCAAAGGTTCTATATCAATCGGGATTCCTATAGTCTCTTCTACTTCTTCCTGGTAAGTTATAGGCGATGTGTGTTCCTCAAGTGATGGTAGGGCTTGTGGGCTTGGAGTTTCCACCTCATTCTCCATTATATCTAGATCTCCTAAATGTTCATTATGTACTTTAGTATGATCTAACCCAAATACACTCCTAAGTATCTCAAATCCTTCTTTAGCCATTTCAAATTCTTGGTCCGATTCATAAGAATCATTCTCAAAAATTTGATCACTATGTTCTATTTGCCTAAAGGATTCCTCATGCGTGTCATATGTTTTGAAATCTATCCCACACATGCAACTAGGTAGTTCAACTCTAACCATCTCACAATCTTGTTCGTGTTTAGGTTTCATGTTCTTAAAAACTAGGTCTTTTTGATCATGGTGCCTAAGATCATTCAACTAATGGTTTATGCTTAGGAGGCTTTTCTCAAAAAATTTCCAGAGGGTCTCACTAAAAGGAGTTGATTCTAACAATGATCGTTGAATAGAAGCCACACAAGCACAAAATTTATCAACTCCATCTAATCTTACACCCGTCTCCTTTTGGATATCTCTAAGATCACTCACAAATTCATTAGAACAATAAAAAGCAATCCAATTTGTGAAATTCAATTTCTCCTCATTTGTTAATGATTCAAATGCAACTTCACTTGCCATAGCGACAAATGAAAAGGGTTTTACGAACACAAACACAAAGAAGGGGGATAGGCTACAAGGAAGCTAAAAATGAGAAAAAATCCTTACTTGATAGGAATCAAGCAAGGGAACCTAAATGAGATAAAAATCTAACTAGCTATTCTATTCCCTGGCAGCGGCGCCAAAAACTTGATACACGTACAACGCGCGTTCGGGGTCAAAGGAAACTTCCTTTTCTTCGAGCAAGTTTTTCAACCACCTAGGCAGTGAACCTAATCGTTGTAGTGTAGTATTAGGGTAAGCCTCGGGATTGATATCGTTCTCTAGAGGAATAGGAATGCTAGTGAGAAATTACTACGCTAAGGTTGGGGTTGAGGAAGATTATTTTTTATCTTTTTTATATTTTTTTGGAAATTGAAAGGTACGAATCTCGGGGTATTGGATTTGGGGGGGTGGTATTTCTACCGATTACTCTACTATTTTAATTATCTAATTAACTAAGCTATGGGGTAGTCTATGTCTAATTGATGTGTGCTCGTATGATGATTAAAAATGTGTCTACCTATATACTATTACTCCCTAGTTATCTTTTATTGATAGTTGAATTGTCACGTCCTTATTCTTAACGCGTTGTGTCTTCTAAGGTCATAGGGTATGCTTTTTTCCCTAACGCTTTGAGGATACCTTAAGATTATTGCCTATAAAATCTCTAGGATTTATAAACTAACTCTAAGGTTATCTTTGGATTTTTAGCCTACAATAACTCTAGGTGATTATAAACTAATGTTCACAAAGATTACTCAAGCATTAAAAACACAACGATGGCCTATTGCGATCCTAAGCCAATTACAATTAAGAGAAGAGACAACCAATCAATATTCAATAACTAGGTTTCATAGATCTAGGCAAAGACACAAGTAAATTAGCCGGACACGGTAAATATGCAAGCATACACACATACAATCGAAGACATAATGAAATCAATGAAGTAGATTACTTATCTTGATGTACAATAGGGTACGAGAACCCTAAGATACTGCCAAGACAACCAAAAATCGTTTTTAGGTTTTACTCCACAATTCTACCTCCTTAAAATTCTGAAAATTCGAATTCTATATATAGAGTTACAACTGCGACGGCGTCACTCTTTAATTGTGACGCCGTCGGATCGCCTCCATTAGGGTTTCGTCTTGGCCAAGTCAACTTTGTGACGGCGTCACGTTGGGGTTGTGACGTCGTCGGCTTCATCTTCTGATGCCGTCTGAATCTGGATCTAGGCCGTATGAGTTGTGACGCCCTACTCTTTAAAGCCTGACGTCGTCAAGTACAAAATAGCAAATTCACTTCTGAGCCGTCGCAGTTAGAGGGACGGCGTCGCCCTTTATATGTGACGCCGTCGGTTGCGTTTCCAGCAGCTTGAGTGTCTTGATCTTGACTTTCGCCATTTTCTTCACATATTCACGCCTTTTCGTCCAAATACGCATCATTCCAGAATTTTGCCTTCAAGAGACCTAAAAAGTGAAAAGGAACAAAATTAAGCAGTAACAGATATAAAAGTGGTCGAGTAAGGGCTTAAATGACTTCTCAAAAGTGTACATTTTAAATCCTTATCAATGACCCATGACCCAAGATCCATAACACATTGTCCAGATACATTGTATCTTGTTGGGTACCTATGACCCAAAGTCCATGACCCATGGCTCATACCCATAACCCATAACCCGGTTTGCAACCTTAAATCCGGACTGTCCTGACCCAGGCTGCCGGATCTCTAGTTTTGCACTGGCCGGATCCCTGGCGTGAGGGATCCGCCGGAACCATGGGACAGAAGGCTTTTTGTGCCTATAAATAGTGAGCCATTTCTTCATTGTTTCTTACCCTTCTTCTTACAACTCTCGCATATATTATCTCACTCTCCTAACTTCTGATCATTTGATCATTCTAGTAGTTCTTCTATCTTTTGTTGTGACTCTCATATAGGTCCTTCACAAAGGCGAGATCACGCCATACTACAAGTCATGCCAACAAAGGGTCCTTGATTGATTTGTCCATCCACAAGATTTCTGTAGCAAGATCTTGTAGTTTATATTTCACATAGTTGTTGTGTAATAGTTGTGTAAAGGTTTAGTTCTACCTCGTGGAAGAACCTGGTATTTAGCTTTGTACCGGAAAAAGTGTAAGCGACGTTGTGAGGCTTCTCCGCCAAGTTGAAGGAGCTTGTTGACATAGTGCTTGAACTCTCGAGTGGGGTACTCGGGGAGTGGAGTAGGGAAAGGAAGGTGTCCTTGTAGCCGAACCACTATAAATCACTTGTGTCGCTACCTTCTATCCTTTTACTTTACTTGCTTTCATTATTTACTTTACTTATTGTTTCATACTATCTATACATCCATACGAATTCACATAAGATCGAATCTAAATCTTTGAAACTTAAATTAAAATCGGTAAAACTATTCAACCCCCTTCTAGTTTTTCACAATTGGTATCAAGATCAAGGTTTACAAAAGTTTTAAAGTAAATTGTATTTTAAAAACTTTTCGATCACAATGAGTTTTGAAAATTATAAAGAATGGCAATCTATGCAACGACCTCCACTACTTGAAACTAATAGTTTTATTTATTGGAAAAATAGATTTGAAACTTATGTGAAATCAAAAGATATTGATCTTTGGTATATTATTGTTGAAGGTGATTTTCAAGCAACTATAAAAGATGATAAAACCGGCAATGAAGAAAACATTTCTCATGATCGTCTCACCGACGACCAAAAGAAAAAGCTTTCCAAAAATAGTGAGGCAAAAATGGTTTTATACAATGCCTTACTTAAAAATGAATTTGAAAGAATTTCTATACATAAAACCGCTAAAGAAATTTGAAATTTTTTGGTTGTAACACACCAAGGAAATCAACAAGTTAAAAACAACAAAATTGATTTATTTGTTAAAAAATATGAACAATTTTCAATATTGGATGAGAATAATATTGATAATTCTTTTGCTAGCTTTAATAATATTATTACTTCATTACAAGCACTTGATGAATATTTTTCTAATCGTAATTGATGTAGGTTTTACTGACCAGGTTTTAATATTTATATTGTCTCGTTATACCTATGGTCTACCCTAATGCACTAACGGGAAGTGTACCCGATCGTGTGTAGTGTAGTATTTGGTAAAACCGAGGTCGTCCCAAGAGCTATGTGTGCGGATTTTAACTAAGTCTAGGTGTCACAGATTTTAATTTGTTTTGAGGTCGAAATGATTAACTACTAAAATAACGAAAATAAAAGATAGCAAGTAAAGGTGAGGGTTGTGATCAATAGAGGATAAGTGTGTTAGCCTAGTTAATCTTCCTATCATGTTAAGTTCACGTTTAATTACTTCCAGTTACTTCAAGTGGGGGTAAGAGTCGTTAGGACAGCATTTGGTCAGTTCGTCCTAATCTATCAGCAAAGGTTTCCACCGGAGATCTCGGGTGACCCTTTGAAAGTCCAGTTGTTTTTAGTCCCCTAATCCATGTCATTAAGTACCGCTACATGCAAGATTCATAACAATGAGTGCCAGGGCGCTAGCATCTTAAACACTCATCCCTAACTTCTTAAGTTCATCCAAACGGTATGTGATGAGTTAGTCAAATCGCACAAGCGAAGAAGGGTCGTCAGTTGGTCAATTCTTACCCTTCCTACTCAGTCTACCTACTTAGGGTCAGTTGGTCATATTTCCTAAGTAACTAGCCACAACCGCCATTCAAAACTACCGAAACAAGGGTAGCTACCAACAAACTATGCATGCATACACTAGAAACAATTATACAGAAGCAATGTAAACATAAACAAAACAATCAAGGAATCATAAATAGGCTAGCACCAGAAGTGCTTAGCCGCTCATATTAACTAAAACAATCGATTCAATGTTTAACATATCGAAATACATGAATTGAAAGTAAAGAAATGATAAAATGCTAATGCTTATCGTAGGGGAGTGATTTCTCCCTTTGAGATGGCTCTGTATGCTCCCTAAGATCTTCCTTCAACCTTCTACCCACGTTCTCTGAATTGGTGTGTGAAGTGACTGATTAGAAATGTTGGAATTTGGGCGGTATTTATAGGCCAGATCTGGTTACGGCGTAACTTAAGTTGAGAGTTACGCCGTAACATCCATTTCTTCATAATTTGCTCTGGAAAAGTTGGTTACGGCGTAACATCAGGAATGAGTTACGCCGTATCTTCAATAAATCGTGGTTACGCCGTAATTGAGGAATTAGTTACGGCGTAGCTTGTAGCGGCGCAGAACATCATTTGACCTAATTAGTTACGACGTAATCCTAGGAGGGAGGTACGTCGTAATCTTCCGTTTAGTTGGTTTTCTGAGCCACGCATCTGTTACGGCGTAATGTGAGAGGAGAGTTGATAACGCTACACGCGTCGTTCGGGGTCAAGGAAACTTCCTTTTCTTCGAGCAAGTTTTATAACACCCTAGGCAGTGAACCTAATCGTTGTAGTGTAGTAATTAGGGTAAGCCACGGGTATTGATATCGTTCTCTAGGGGAATAGGAATGCTAGTAGGGAGTTACTACGCTAAGGTTAAGGTTGAGGAAGATTATTTTTTATCTTTTTATATTTTATGAAAATGGAAAGGTACGAATCTCGGGTATTGGATTTGGGGGGTTGGTATTTCTACCGATTACTTCTACTATTATCTAATTATCTAAACTAAGGTTGTGGGAGTCTATGTCTAATTAATGTGTGCTCGTATGATAGTTTAAAGATGTGTTTACTTAGTTTGTATTACTCCTTAATTATCTCCTATTGATGGTTGAGTGTCACGTCTTATTCCTAGTTGCGTTGTGCTTCTAAAGTTGTAGGGTATGCGTTTCTCCCTAACTCTTTGAACTTACCAAAGGGTCTTGTCTACAAATCCACTTAGAGATTATAGACTCCTACTCTAAGGCACTCTTCGGATGTTTTAGCCTACAATCACTCAGGTAATCATACTCTAAGGTTCACAAAGATGAATCAAGCATTAAGTACACAACGAATGACCTATCGCATTACTAGATCATTAATCAACTAAGATAAGAAACAACCAATCAATATTTAATAATTAAGTTTCATACTTCCTAAGCAAACACACAAATAAATTAGCCGGACATGGAGAACATGCAAGCATACACACAAATAATCAAAGACATAATTGAATTAATGAAGCAAAGACTTATCTTGGTGTAAGATAGGGTTGAAAACCCTAAAATACTGTACAAGACACCTTAGGTTCGGTTTTTAGGTTTTTACTCCAAAGACTCTCCACACAAAGACTGAAAAATTCGGATTCTATATATAAGATTACAATTGCGACGGCGTCACCTTATGTTTAGTGACGCCGTCGTGTCGCCGCCATTAGGGTTTCGTCTTGGCCACGTTAACCTTGCGACGGCGTCACCTTATGTCCGTGACGCCGTCCTCTTCAGCTTCTGACGTCGTCTGGATCGCATCTAGGCCGTCTGAGTAGTGACGGCCTACTCTTTCACAACTAGACGCCGTCTCTTTAAAACACGAGTTTTGAGTTCTGACCCGTCACAATAATTCTCCGACGGCGTCGCACATAGCACCTGACGCCGTCGCCTTCTACATTCAGCGACTGTGAGTGTCTGATTTCGACTTTGGCCATTTTCTTCATATATTCGCGCCTTTCTGTCCAAATAAGTGCCATTCCAGCATTTTGCCTTCACGAGACCTAAAAAGTGAAAAGGAACGATATTAAGCAATAACGGATACAAAAGTGATCAAATAAGGACTTAAACGACCCCTCAAAATGGTACCTTTTAAAACCTTATCAAATATCCCTACACTTGTTATTTGCTTGTCCTCAAGCAAATGTGCTTTTAGCCAATTAATTTATAAGTTAGGGGTCATTCAGCATTAATTCAAAACGGTCCACAACACATATAAGCCCCGCAAAAGTCATAACAAGCACGGAAATTACATACTAGCACCTCACATGGGGTGTTTGGATACTCACATCTCTCTCAGGTGTATAAATGAAATATAACAATATAGGAAATGGAAGATAAACACTCATTAACCGGTCCTAGTACATAGATTACCATAGGCTTGAGAATAGATCAAACCTCCATCGCTTTGGCGTAAGCACCTAGGAAAGACTATCAAAGAGGTCTTTAAAGGGTTGTAACGTTAGGCTTACGGTAGGGAAATAAGGGTTTGGTGGGATAGGCTATTTAGTGGTGGTAAGTCAAAAATCTTTATGTTAACTGCATATGAAGAATGGCGTTGCTAAGCCAAGACTCGACACTCTAAACTCTAGATAACTGAAATAAACAAACATAAATTTAAAGGATAGATGTAGGATGGTAGCCCGTATGCTTGTTTGTTTTTTTTTTTTTTTTTTTTTTTTTTTTTTTCACTCTATTATTTTTTTTTTCTTTTCTCTTTTTCTATTTTTTTTTTTTTTTTTTTTTTTTTTTTTTTTTTTTTTTAATTTTTTTTTCATACACTTTTACTCTACCATCCTCTAAGATAACATCAAAATACTAGGGATTTACAGCCACATCCCTACACTTGAGTTTTTATTACTCTAACACTAATTTGACCCGATTTGAAAAGATCAAAACACTTGGGGTACATTATTACGTAAACAAAGGGAATTTGAATTTAACGTTCCCTTCCCGTCATTTCATAAATTTTAACTTTTCCCATGAATCCCAATCGTCCCAAAACTGTATACAAAGGATATGACTCGACTTAGCAACTTATGCAAGCAACTAGATAATTGAACTAAGGGTTTAGGGTGATAACAAACATTTGCACTAAAAGTGAGTGCATAAGGGGTAGGCTAAGGCGATTTGGGTGTATATTTGGGGGTGGGGTGTAAACAATGCTCTTCATTGATATTCCGGAAAAACCGAAACATCACGAGAACCGCGAAAAGGATAGGCTCTGAGGGGTTAACTAGGGGTATCGTGTACTAAAGATGAGTACAACGCAAAGGGTGTGGGGGAATTACTCAACCGATGTGGAAGAAGTAATTATATTACGGGTATCAAACAAGGGTTATCCTAATGCCTCTTATCATTTAGTTATTCCTAACTACACAAGTGTAGTCTCACTTGCGATCTCGGAATGCATCACAAAACAAGTTCTAGAATCTAATATACTACCGGTTCACACTCTAAGCATTAAAGATGAATGCTTTAATTCCTACTAATCTAAGGGCGATCCTCACATTTTGGGTGGAATTTGGGTGGTAAGGGTTTTTGTGCTAGTCATATAACTTCCTATCCATGAGACGCTTTTGTTAAGACTAATGGCCCACTCCTATATGTCATGAAAAATTTTAAATTTGGTGCCAAAATTACCCTAACCGACATTTTCTCATGGTTTATTACACAATCACAATTGGACAAAGCAAATAATCAAGGATAAGCATAGTTTCAAAGTTCCCGTTTTATTTTCCCTCCCTACACTTAAACTGAACATTGTCCCCAATGTTCCCCGAAAGTATCAAAGTTATGATAAAAGAAGGTAATTAAAAACGAAAGAAACTAGTACTCCCCTGATTAGCTCGGTAGGATCCGTGTGTGAAGTAGTGGTTAAATCCTTCCCAAGAAGAATTTATGCGTGAAAAGCTCCTCAATCTTATGTAACTTCTTCTTGATAAATTAAACTTGCACACTTGAAGAAAACAAACAACCCAACGCATCAAACCGAACAAAGAAAAATCACAACAAGATGTAATTCCAGAATTAAATAAGATATAATGCTTGTGGAATGGATGTTTACAGAATTTCTAAGAAAATTAAGACTTGGAAAATTCCAAAAATTTATAAGTAGCTCAGAAAACGAGAAAAAGTAATCAGTTGTTTCTGCTCCTTCCTGACGCCGTCAGGTTGCAATCCTGACGTCGTCAGGTTATCCTGACAAAAACTGTTCTGCGATTTTCTGAAAAAAAAAATTCTGGAAAATTTACATCTTTAGAATCTGGAAAAATTTCTGCAAAAACATCCATTATGACTCGATACAAGCATTTGACTCGAACAAACAAACATATATATCTTTTAATTAATTGTTATTCTCATGTTTACGTTTCTTTTGAAAACGTGTGTAATCCTCCCTACACTTATCCCTTATGTAAAATACCTTTATATGTAATTAAGACGAAGTTAAAAACAAAATAAAGCATTTTTACAAATTTAAACATGAGGATAAACAATTAGTAAAAGATATATGACACTAACAAGCAAACAATTAAGCATGGGTTGCCTCCCACGAAGCGCTTTTCTTTATATAAGAGTCTTGTAGCTAGACTCGTAGTCGTGCTCCTACGTTTCCTCACCACCCCTCTCGTGCTCATACTTAAGCCATTCTAACGCTCTTTCATTCTTTTTGTAATCATCTCCTAATTCAAGGCATTTTTTGTAATACCGCTTAGTTTTCTCATATGGGTACCTAAGCCCATTCTGCTTATCCCTTTCACTAAGCAATGGAATAGGGGTCATTCTATTACAAACCTCGATGTCCTTATGTTTAAACCTAGGATGAGCGCGTGGCATTTGGTAGATAAAATCTTCAATTTCATCAGAGAATGTAATTAGACCATCAATCATCCGTTCATTCAACCTAGTCAATTTCTTGAAAGGTTTCCCAAAAATTATTTGAGTGAGGTCCTTATCTATAAATTCTCCTAAGTCTTCTAAGACCATGAACGCTACCAAATAAGTAAAACTACCGACAAACACGTGCAAATAAATGACTGCTTCAACAACATTGTTCCCTTGATAAGCTAACTCTTTGACCTTGATTTTGTTGTATAGGTCCCTTGAAATTAAGTTTAAAGGTAAGAATGAATTCAAATAAGCATCGAACCCTTCTAGTCCTATTTTGCAAGGGAATTGCATATTAAAGGGGCCATCTTTCTCAATCCTGCACCTAGGGTCAAAACATTGGGATGGGTCTTCCTTAATTTCAGAACTAACTTCTTCATTAATGACCTCCCCGCTATCAAGTGTTTCATCATAATCCAATTCCTCATCAGAATCAGAATCATAGAAAGGACTTTGTTGTTGCCAATTCATCTCATTATGCTCTAGGTGATTACCAAAATGGTGGGTGGGTGAAGGGTTTTGTGGGATTGCGTTCTCAATCTCGGGATTGGGAACGGGTAAAGTAAAGAATCTTCGATGAAAAATACGGATCATGGTTAATGATGGTTTTTACGAACGGGGGTCACGAAGAAGGGGGATAGACTAAGAGAAATCTAAAAAATGAAAAAAAAAAAAAAAGTTTACTTGATAGGAATCAAGCAAAGAAACCTAAACAAGGTGGACTACTAACTAGCTATTCTATTCCCCGGCAGCGGCGCCAAAAACTTGATAACGCTACACGCGTCGTTCGGGGTCAAGGAAACTTCCTTTTCTTCGAGCAAGTTTTATAACACCCTAGGCAGTGAACCTAATCGTTGTAGTGTAGTAATTAGGGTAAGCCACGGGTATTGATATCGTTCTCTAGGGGAATAGGAATGCTAGTAGGGAGTTACTACGCTAAGGTTAAGGTTGAGGAAGATTATTTTTTATCTTTTTATATTTTATGAAAATGGAAAGGTACGAATCTCGGGTATTGGATTTGGGGGGTTGGTATTTCTACCGATTACTTCTACTATTATCTAATTATCTAAACTAAGGTTGTGGGAGTCTATGTCTAATTAATGTGTGCTCGTATGATAGTTTAAAGATGTGTTTACTTAGTTTGTATTACTCCTTAATTATCTCCTATTGATGGTTGAGTGTCACGTCTTATTCCTAGTTGCGTTGTGCTTCTAAAGTTGTAGGGTATGCGTTTCTCCCTAACTCTTTGAACTTACCAAAGGGTCTTGTCTACAAATCCACTTAGAGATTATAGACTCCTACTCTAAGGCACTCTTCGGATGTTTTAGCCTACAATCACTCAGGTAATCATACTCTAAGGTTCACAAAGATGAATCAAGCATTAAGTACACAACGAATGACCTATCGCATTACTAGATCATTAATCAACTAAGATAAGAAACAACCAATCAATATTTAATAATTAAGTTTCATACTTCCTAAGCAAACACACAAATAAATTAGCCGGACATGGAGAACATGCAAGCATACACACAAATAATCAAAGACATAATTGAATTAATGAAGCAAAGACTTATCTTGGTGTAAGATAGGGTTGAAAACCCTAAAATACTGTACAAGACACCTTAGGTTCGGTTTTTAGGTTTTTACTCCAAAGACTCTCCACACAAAGACTGAAAAATTCGGATTCTATATATAAGATTACAATTGCGACGGCGTCACCTTATGTTTAGTGACGCCGTCGTGTCGCCGCCATTAGGGTTTCGTCTTGGCCACGTTAACCTTGCGACGGCGTCACCTTATGTCCGTGACGCCGTCCTCTTCAGCTTCTGACGTCGTCTGGATCGCATCTAGGCCGTCTGAGTAGTGACGGCCTACTCTTTCACAACTAGACGCCGTCTCTTTAAAACACGAGTTTTGAGTTCTGACCCGTCACAATAATTCTCCGACGGCGTCGCACATAGAACCTGACGCCGTCGCCTTCTACATTCAGCGACTGTGAGTGTCTGATTTCGACTTTGGCCATTTTCTTCATATATTCGCGCCTTTCTGTCCAAATAAGTGCCATTCCAGCATTTTGCCTTCACGAGACCTAAAAAGTGAAAAGGAACGATATTAAGCAATAACGGATACAAAAGTGATCAAATAAGGACTTAAACGACCCCTCAAAATGGTACCTTTTAAAACCTTATCAAGAGTACATTGTAACATCTTCAAAATGAGCATACTATCATATATCTTCAATAAACTCTCCAAATCCGCGTCTCATTAGTTCCAATGCTATTTACCTGAAAGTGAAATATAGAGGAAAACAAGCATAAATCCATATAAATGATATAAAATACGAGCATTGTCGGGGGAAATTGACACTTAATATTGAGGACTATTTTATTTTATCAAATATCCCCCCACTTGAATTCTACTTGCTGATAACGCTACACGCGTCGTTCGGGGTCAAGGAAACTTCCTTTTCTTCGAGCAAGTTTTATAACACCCTAGGCAGTGAACCTAATCGTTGTAGTGTAGTAATTAGGGTAAGCCACGGGTATTGATATCGTTCTCTAGGGGAATAGGAATGCTAGTAGGGAGTTACTACGCTAAGGTTAAGGTTGAGGAAGATTATTTTTTATCTTTTTATATTTTATAAAAATGGAAAGGTACGAATCTCGGGTATTGGATTTGGGGGGTTGGTATTTCTACCGATTACTTCTACTATTATCTAATTATCTAAACTAAGGTTGTGGGAGTCTATGTCTAATTAATGTGTGCTCGTATGATAGTTTAAAGATGTGTTTACTTAGTTTGTATTACTCCTTAATTATCTCCTATTGATGGTTGAGTGTCACGTCTTATTCCTAGTTGCGTTGTGCTTCTAAAGTTGTAGGGTATGCGTTTCTCCCTAACTCTTTGAACTTACCAAAGGGTCTTGTCTACAAATCCACTTAGAGATTATAGACTCCTACTCTAAGGCACTCTTCGGATGTTTTAGCCTACAATCACTCAGGTAATCATACTCTAAGGTTCACAAAGATGAATCAAGCATTAAGTACACAACGAATGACCTATCGCATTACTAGATCATTAATCAACTAAGATAAGAAACAACCAATCAATATTTAATAATTAAGTTTCATACTTCCTAAGCAAACACACAAATAAATTAGCCGGACATGGAGAACATGCAAGCATACACACAAATAATCAAAGACATAATTGAATTAATGAAGCAAAGACTTATCTTGGTGTAAGATAGGGTTAAAAACCCTAAAATACTGTACAAGACACCTTAGGTTCGGTTTTAGGTTTTTACTCCAAAGACTCTCCACACAAAGACTGAAAAATTCGGATTCTATATATAAGATTACAATTGCGACGGCGTCACCTTATGTTTAGTGACGCCGTCGTGTCGCCGCCATTAGGGTTTCGTCTTGGCCACGTTAACCTTGCGACGGCGTCACCTTATGTCCGTGACGCCGTCCTCTTCAGCTTCTGACGTCGTCTGGATCGCATCTAGGCCGTCTGAGTAGTGACGGCCTACTCTTTCACAACTAGACGCCGTCTCTTTAAAACACGAGTTTTGAGTTCTGACCCGTCACAATAATTCTCCGACGGCGTCGCACATAGCACCTGACGCCGTCGCCTTCTACATTCAGCGACTGTGAGTGTCTGATTTCGACTTTGGCCATTTTCTTCATATATTCGCGCCTTTCTGTCCAAATAAGTGCCATTCCAGCATTTTGCCTTCACGAGACCTAAAAAGTGAAAAGGAACGATATTAAGCAATAACGGATACAAAAGTGATCAAATAAGGACTTAAACGACCCCTCAAAATGGTACCTTTTAAAACCTTATCAAATATCCCTACACTTGTTATTTGCTTGTCCTCAAGCAAATGTGCTTTTAGCCAATTAATTTATAAGTTAGGGGTCATTCAGCATTAATTCAAAACGGTCCATAACACATATAAGCCCCGCAAAAGTCATAATAAGCACGGAAATTACATACTAGCACCTCACATGGGGTGTTTGGATACTCACATCTCTCTCAGGTGTATAAATGAAATATAACAATATAGGAAATGGAAGATAAACACTCATTAACCGGTCCTAGTACATAGATTACCATAGGCTTGAGAATAGATCAAACCTCCATCGCTTTGGCGTAAGCACCTAGGAAAGAATATCAAAGAGGTCTTTAAAGGGTTGTAACGTTAGGCTTACGGTAGGGAAATAAGGGTTTGGTGGGATAAGCTATTTAGTGGTGGTAAGTCAAAAATCTTTATGTTAACTGCATATGAAGAATGGCGTTGCTAAGCCAAGACTCGACACTCTAAACTCTAGATAACTGAAATAAACAAACATAAATTTAAAGGATAGATGTAGGATGGTAGCCCGTTTTTTTTTTTTTTTTTTTTTTTTTCACTCTATTATTATTTTTTTTCTTTTCTCTTTTTCTATTTTTTTTTTTTTTCGATTTTTTTTTTTTTTTTTTTTTTTTCATACACTTTTACTCTACCATCCTCTAAGATAACATCAAAATACTAGGGATTTACAGGCACATCCCTACACTTGAGTTTTTATTACTCTAACACTAATTTGACCCGATTTGAAAAGATCAAAACACTTGGGGTACATTATTACGTAAACAAAGGGAATTTGAATTTAACGTTCCCTTCCCGTCATTTCATAAATTTTAACTTTTCCCATGAATCCCAATCGTCCCAAAACTGTATACAAAGGATATGACTCGACTTAGCAACTTATGCAAGCAACTAGATAATTGAACTAAGGGTTTAGGGTGATAACAAACATTTGCACTAAAAGTGAGTGCATAAGGGGTAGGCTAAGGCGATTTGGGTGTATATTTGGGGGTGGGGTGTAAACAATGCTCTTCATTGATATTCCGGAAAAACCGAAATATCACGAGAACCGCGAAAAGGATAGGCTCTGAGGGGTTAACTAGGGGTATCGTGTACTAAAGATGAGTACAACGCAAAGGTGTGGGGGAATTACTCAACCGAAGTGGAAGAAGTAATTATATTACAGGTATCAAACAAGGGTTTATCCTAATGCCTCTTATCATTTAGTTATTCCTAACTACACAAGTGTAGCCTCACTTGCGATCTCGGAATGCATCACAAAACAAGTTCTAGAATCTAATATACTACCGGTTCACACTCTAAGCATTAAAGATGAATGCTTTAATTCCTACTAATCTAAGGGCGATCCTCACATTTTGGGTGGAATTTGGGTGGTAAGGGTTTTTTGTGCTAGTCATATAACTTCCTATCCATGAGACGCTTTTGTTAAGACTAATGGCCCACTCCTATATGTCATGAAAAATTTTAAATTTGGTGCCAAAATTACCCTAACCGACATTTTCTCATGGTTTATTACACAATCACAATTAGACAAAGCAAATAGTCAAGGATAAGCATAGTTTCAAAGTTCCCGTTTTAATTTCCCTCCCTACACTTAAACTGAACATTGTCCCCAATGTTCCCCGAAAGTATCAAAGTTATGATAAAAGAAGGTAATTAAAAACGAAAGAAACTAATACTCCCCTGATTAGCTCGGTAGGATCCGTGTGTGAAGTAGTGGTTAAATTCTTTTCAAGAAGAATTATTGCGTGAAAAGCTCCTTCCAATCTTATGTAACTTCTTCTTGACAATCTAAACCTGCACACTTGAAGAAAACAAACGAAACCTTCACGTAAAATCGGCGGTAATAATATATATAAGACTCGATTTAAACTAGGATATAATGCTTGTGGAATGGATGTTTACAGAATTTCTAAGAAAATTAAGACCTGGAAAATTCCAAAATTTTATAAGTAGCTCAGAAAACGAGAAAAAGTAATCTGATGTTTTTACTCCTTCCTGACGCCGTCAGGTTGCAATCCTGACGCCGTCAGGTTATCCTGACAAAAACTGGTCTGCGATTTTCTGGAAAAAATTTCTGGAAAATTTACATCTTTAGAATCTGGAAAAATTTCTGCAAAACATCCATTATGACTCGATACAAGCATTTGACTCGAACAAACAAACATATATATCTTTTAATTAATTGTTATTCTCATGTTTACGTTTCTTTTGAAAACGTGTGTAATCCTCCCTACACTTATCCCTTATGTAAAATACCTTTATATGTAATTAAGACGAAGTTAAAGACAAAATAAAGCTTTTTTACAAATTTAAACATGAGAATAAACAATCAATAAAAGATATACGACACACAAATGAAAATGAAAAACAAATACACATGGGTTGCCTCCCAAGAAGCGCTTGTTTTTGTTCGAGTCACGAGCCTGACTCTTCCCTTATTTAAGGGATAAAGGGGAGGTTTTCCCTACACTTAAGTTTAAGTGCGGGTGATAGTAGCAATACACACCTTTAGGGTGGAAATTTGCCACGTGAGGTGAAGGTGATGGGTGATTTATATGCTCAAAGGGGTGTGCTCCATTCATTCTAACCTTACCTAATTTTATGGGTGTAGTGGGTGAATCAAATCTATCTCCTAAAAATGGATCATCTTCTATCAACTTCAAAAGATTCTTAGTTAAGGATCCATCTTGACCTAATAAACCCGGTTTAAACCCATAATGTTTCTTGTTATCAACCATGAATGGGTGATATAAGTGTGTAAGGTCATGGGTTACTCCTATATTAGCTTCCACTCTACATGGCCTAGATTCTACCACCTTTATCAAGCAACTACCCGGACTATTTATTTTGATGGGTGGATTGGGGCCTAATTCAATTCCAAGATTCACATCTAAAGACGGAAAATTGGGTAAGGTTTTTGGTTGAGGCTCCGGTTCATCAAAATTAGGAACTTCCCTAGGACTAAGAGAGAGGTCATGACAACAAGCATCTAAACCTACATTCTCTAGTGGCGTTTGGTCCAAAGGTTCTATATCAATCGGGGTTACTATAGTCTCTTCTACTTCTTCCGGGTAAGTTATAGGCGATGTGTGTTCCTCAAGTGATGGTAGGGCTTGTGGGCTTGGAGTTTCCACCTCATTCTCCATTATATCTAGATCTCCTAAATTTTCATCATGTGTTTTAGTATGATCTAACCCAAATACACTCCTAAGTATCTCAAATCCTTCTTTAGCCATTTCAAATTCTTGGTTCGATTCATAAGAATCATTCTCAAAAATTTGATCACTATGTTCTATTTTCCTAAAGGATTCCTCATGCGTGTCATATGTTTTGGTGAAATCTATCCCACGCATGCAACTAGGTAGTTCAACTATAACCATCTCACAATCTTGTTCGGGTTTAGGTTCCATGTTCTTAAATACTAGGTCTTTTTGATCATGATGCCTAAGGTTGGATAAATCCTCCTTATCCATTTCCTCAAGTTGTGACAACTGATGGTTTATGCTTAGGAGGCTTTTCTCAAAATTTTTCCAGAGGGTCTCACTAAAAGGAGTTGATTCTAACAATGATCGTTGAATAGAATCCACACAAGTACAAAATTTATCAAATCCATCCAACCTTACACCCGTCTTCTTTTGGATATCTCTAAGATCACTCACAAATTCATTAGAACAATAAAAAGCAATCCAATCTGCGAAATTCAATTGTTCCTCATTTGTTAATGATTCAAATGCAACTTCACTTGCCATAGCGACAAACGAAAAGGGTTTTACGAACACAAACACAAAGAAGGGGGATAGACTACAAGGAAGCTAAAAATGGAAAAAAATCTTACTTGATAGGAATCAAGCAAGGAAACCTAAACGAGGTGGACTCCTAACTAGCTATTCTATTCCCCGGCAGCGGCGCCAAAAACTTGATAACGCTACACGCGTCGTTCGGGGTCAAGGAAACTTCCTTTTCTTCGAGCAAGTTTTATAACACCCTAGGCAGTGAACCTAATCGTTGTAGTGTAGTAATTAGGGTAAGCCACGGGTATTGATATCGTTCTCTAGGGGAATAGGAATGCTAGTAGGGAGTTACTACGCTAAGGTTAAGGTTGAGGAAGATTATTTTTTATCTTTTTATATTTTATGAAAATGGAAAGGTACGAATCTCGGGTATTGGATTTGGGGGGTTGGTATTTCTACCGATTACTTCTACTATTATCTAATTATCTAAACTAAGGTTGTGGGAGTCTATGTCTAATTAATGTGTGCTCGTATGATAGTTTAAAGATGTGTTTACTTAGTTTGTATTACTCCTTAATTATCTCCTATTGATGGTTGAGTGTCACGTCTTATTCCTAGTTGCGTTGTGCTTCTAAAGTTGTAGGGTATGCGTTTCTCCCTAACTCTTTGAACTTACCAAAGGGTCTTGTCTACAAATCCACTTAGAGATTATAGACTCCTACTCTAAGGCACTCTTCGGATGTTTTAGCCTACAATCACTCAGGTAATCATACTCTAAGGTTCACAAAGATGAATCAAGCATTAAGTACACAACGAATAACCTATCGCATTACTAGATCATTAATCAACTAAGATAAGAAACAACCAATCAATATTTAATAATTAAGTTTCATACTTCCTAAGCAAACACACAAATAAATTAGCCAGACATGGAGAACATGCAAGCATACACACAAATAATCAAAGACATAATTGAATTAATGAAGCAAAGACTTATCTTGGTGTAAGATAGGGTTAAAAACCCTAAAATACTGTACAAGACACCTTAGGTTCGGTTTTAGGTTTTTACTCCAAAGACTCTCCACACAAAGACTGAAAAATTCGGATTCTATATATAAGATTACAATTGCGACGGCGTCACCTTATGTTTAGTGACGCCGTCGTGTCGTCGCCATTAGGGTTTCGTCTTGGCCACGTTAACCTTGCGACGGCGTCACCTTATGTCCGTGACGCCGTCCTCTTCAGCTTCTGACGTCGTCTGGATCGCATCTAGGCCGTCTGAGTAGTGACGGCCTACTCTTTCACAACTAGACGCCGTCTCTTTAAAACACGAGTTTTGAGTTCTGACCCGTCACAATAATTCTCCGACGGCGTCGCACATAGCACCTGACGCCGTCGCCTTCTACATTCAGCGACTGTGAGTGTCTGATTTCGACTTTGGCCATTTTCTTCATATATTCGCGCCTTTCTGTCCAAATAAGTGTCATTCCAGCATTTTGCCTTCACGAGACCTAAAAAGTGAAAATGAACGATATTAAGCAATAACGGATACAAAAGTGATCAAATAAGGACTTAAACGACCCCTCAAAATGGTACCTTTTAAAACCTTATCACTTGCCCTCAAGTAGACCTTATTAGATAGATTCCTAAAAAGATATCTCCCATTACCTGGAAAATATAAGTTTACAAATCCCTTATGCTAGAATAAAACAAAGCCGAACACCTCACGAAATGGGAACAAAACACTCAAATCTCTCAACTATTCTAAGTGTCAATTTCGGGGTGATCACTCATTGCACAGTCATAGCATGTATTCTATAATAAGCTTGGCGGTTACAAAAATCTCCACCACTAGAGTTAAGGACAAAACAATTCTCGAAGGCAATATGGGTAGACACGACAAAGGTTAAGGGTGATTTGTCATTACTAACATGTCACGGCGAAGTGGCCAAAATCAATGATACATGACCAAATCCATGGCCAAGACACCAAAGATTGCTCGTTGTATCACCTAGACACTCTTCATGACTAAAGGGTAGGATAAGACATGGGATAAAATTGGTGTAAAATAAAATCAAGCAAATAATCTAAATTTATAACCAAGTCATCACCACTTACCATTCTTCCAAAGTTCAAGTTTCGAAGTTAAGAAACCGGATCATGATAATACCATGTAGATGTGCCATTAGAGGACGTCATGATGGGCACATTTCCAACTTCATTCTTCAAATGTGACCGAGGTGGCCTCCTCGATACTAAATCTATAGTAAGCTCATAATATAGTGCTTATAACTTCGCACTTTACAATCAAATAAATAACAATAACCATTTTTTTTTCGAATCACATCATTTTTTAATCATAATTAAACATAACATCCCCCCACTTGAGATGAACAATATGAGAAATTGGGGGGTCTTCAATGATCTTTAAGAATATGTTGTCGACGGAAGCGTGATTCCCGAACCTCTCCACTTGAACCTTGAACTTAGGCAAACAATGACTTCCCAATTACAAATAAAGACTACAGGGTAGGCTAAGGTGTAAGGGTGTAACGAAACAATATGTTGGGTGAACATAATAAAAGGAATGGCTCAGATGGGTGTATCTAGGGGTACCTTGCACTAAAGGTGAGTGCAACAAAGGGTTTAACATGGGGGTCGAGAAGGCGAGGTGACTAATCCATAGACACACAATGATAGGCTATTCGGGTGATAATCCTATAATACTGCCTTCTTAAACTGAAAAGTCCAAATACATCATGCTAACTCAACATACCTCGTCTATAGTCTCGAAATGATGTAAAGGCCAAGTTCTAAAGTTTACAAGTTACCGGCACACTCATAATTTGGTGGATTTTGGGTAAAAATTTGGAAACGGATAAGGCTAATCTCACCATATAATATCAAGGGTTATAATGTGCTCGGCTAAGGTTTAATCTAGTTAAGTAAAGAAAAACATGTCAAAATTTTAAAAATGGCATAATTTTTCAAAATAAACTAGAAAAACGAGGGCAAAGTAAAGTTCAAGAGAAAATTCTACTCCCGTCCCCCCACTTGAAATATACAAAGTCCCTTTTGTACTAAGCGTTAAATAAAGGTGAAGAGAAAAGTAGAATTAGAGCGAGAACTTCCCTGAAATTTGCTCCAAAAAGAAAGAAGGCTCACGAAAAGAATCATGCCTTCGCATAAGCATCCACTAGCAAACTTCAATCCCGGAAATCACACTACCGACAAGCATAATTCTAAAAAGAAAAAGAAAAATGAAAAATAAACCTAACTCACTTTCGTAGGAATCACGGTTGCATTTAGCGTATGCAACAAGCCTTTTAAACCACTTGGTGTCCCAAGTGGACGAGTGTAGTCTCGTGAGGGCTTACAGGGAACATACCCACAAAGTTCATTTAAAAACTAATACAAGGTTATTATGTTTAAAAAGAAAGAAGTGTTACAGAGGATAGTTACGTCGTAACTCTTATAAGGAGTTACGCCATAATTAAAGCAAAACCTAGAAGACGCTACAGGAGTGTAGCTTCGGCGTAACCGTTGCATGGGATTACGCCGTAATTGGTAATGCTCCGAGAAGAATTTCTGCAAAAAGTATGTTACGGTATAACCATAAGAATGAGTTAAGGCCGTAACTGTGGACAGATCAGGTCCCCGTTCAGCATGCTGCAGCAACTTTTCTCCGTTTTCCTGCAAAAATGGTTAAAAGCACAAAACCCAACAGAAATGGAAATAAAACAAATGAAATGGATAATTTGGTTTGTCTCCCGAAAGAGCACTTTTCTTTATTTACGAGTCTTTAAGTTAGACTCAAAGCCTCAAGGCTTTATGGTGGCCTTTGGACTTGGCCAACTTCCTCCGTCACAGGGGCAATCATTCATCCATTCGACAAAAACTCTTTTTCTGGTTGTGTTGTCGATGCTACATGTACCAAATTTTTGCGAGAGCCACTCATTGAATGATAAACACGACTTTCTGTAGTCGTCGACTTCAATTATAGGATCAATCGTAGCACTTATGTTTGATCTTTCATCATTGGTCATTTTATCAATGAGGTGATATTCATTGTAATCGCGTTTTAACTGTTTCATTAATCTCGTATTGATGTTCGAGTCTCCAAATCTTACCTTGTACCAATCTTCAATGGATAAATTCCGAATTTCATGTCGTGTCTTTCAATCTCGTGAGGGCACGTCCATTCTTCCTCCTTTATATTTCCATCACAAAATTCACGAAAAGGGTTACACGAGGGCAATGCTTTCATTGATCCGTCATGCTCCGTCATTATAGGGAGTCTCTTTAATGCCCCCAATTGGGATAATCTTTTCCTGTTCCTGTTCACAACTATAAAAATCTTGCCTACAATTGTTAGCTCTTAAGTTACAACATAAAGGCGGGTCGAGCGACGAAACATTGACAACATCAACTTTATTTGAAATTTCCAATCTGGGATTCAATTGTTCCTTCATGCTGAAAGTGATTCGTTCCCCTTCAGTTCCCAAAGAAATTTGTTTTTCAAAGACCTTTATATGTGCTCGACAAGTGGCCAGAAAAGGCCTTCCAATAATTAAGTTGTAAGTCTCCCGTTTCCCCATGTCAATAACCACAAAATCAGTAGGAAAAAGGAATTTACCAATTTTATGGAGAACATTGTTAACCACTCCCCTAGGTACAGCTTTAGAGGAATCAGCCATTTCAATCATCATTGTTGTTTCTTTTAAATTGGTAAGTTTTATTTTATCAAACAATGAAGTAGAAATAAGGTTTACCCCACCCCCCAAATCAGCTAAAGCAGGAATTTTAAGATTACCGATAGTGCATGGTAGACGAAAAATTTCTTGATAGAGTTCCTTCTCAGGAAGATGGCTTGCCAGGTCCTCGTCGTCTTCAGATTTGTCATCTTCTTTTAAGTAGTTAATCCCGCAAACATCATTAGTGATAGAAGAGGTGCACTGTTCTTTCTTCGGTTTATCTTGTGCAAATATGGCTTTGTCATTACTGGTTTCTAAATTTTTACCTAATTGTCCAATTTGGGTTTCGAGGTTTTTAATTGCGGCATCTTGGTTTCGCAAGTTCATGTTGGTGTCTTCTTTTACCTTGACCATCCATTCTTTGAGTCTATCACTTTTCTTTGTAGATTCTTCGATATGTTTATGTATTATTTCTTCGAGGCTTGGTCTAGGAGGATTATTGTTGATTCTAGTATAGAACCCTGGGGATTTTTCTTGGTACCTGGCCCCGTTACCATTATATCCGTTGAAGGGACTTCCACTTCCATATTTTACTTCTTCAATCCTTTTGACTTCCTCCTTAGACGGGTAATCCTTGGTAGGGGGAATGCCATTGTATTCGTTTCGTCCAACTTGTATGGAATGCTAATTTTTCTTGAGCTTTTTCATGTCTCTTCCAAGACTCTTTAATTTGTTATTTATTGCTGCAAGGCCTTCCACATTTCCACTCTTACTTCGATTGCTCCCTCCATTGTGCCACTTGTGAGAGTGGTCAGCCATCTTTTAAATAGTTTCAAGAGCCATTATTGGAGTCATTCCAGGTATTGGTCCTTGAGAATCGATCATTTGCCTTGAGGAGATGTTTAGACCCTTGTAAAAGACGTTCACCTTTTGCTGGCTGTTGAGGTCGTGAGTGGGGTACTTGTATAATAATTCGTTGTATCTTTCTCATGCTTGGTACAACGTTTCATCACCCTCCTGCTTGAAGTTATGGATTTCTTCTAATTGCTTTGCAGTCCTAGATGGAGGACAGTACCTTTGAATGAAATATTTTTTAGGAGTGGCCAGGTGTTAACTGTCCCGGCAGGTAATCGATCAATCCATCTTTTAGCAGCTCCAGTGATAGAAATAGGGAACACACGTAACATGACAACATCGTTTGAGACTCTTGGAATTTTGAATAGGCTGACAATGTATTCCACGTTGTCCACATGTTCGTGAGCATCATCAGTAATGCTTCCAGAGAAAGGGTTTGCACGCAACTCCCTCATCAATTGAGGTTTGATCTTGAATTGAGCATCTTCGGCGATGGCCGGCCTAACAATCCCCGGTCCTTGTTCTTCTCTTGTCAACGCCAGATATTCCTCAAGAGTGAGGTCATCAATGTTAACAACTTCCATGGTACCTGAAACTTGAAAAGATATCGTGAGAAATTGAGAAAATTTTATAACAAAACAAAAATGAGAGACTTAATGAAAATCCTAATATAACTCCCCGGCAGCGGCGCCAAAAACTTGATGCAGGTTTTACTAACCAGGTTTTAATATTTATATTGTCTCGTTATACCTATGGTCTACCCTAATGCACTAACGGGCAGTGTACCCGATCGTGTGTAGTGTAGTATTCGGTAAAACCGAGGTCGTCCCAAGAGCTATGTGTGCGGATTTTGACTAAGTCTAGGTGTCACGGATTTTAATTGGTTTTGAGGTCGAAATGATTAACTACTAAAATAACGAAAATAAAAGATAGCAAGTAAAGGTGAGGGTTGTTATCAATGGAGGAGAAGTGTGATAACCTAGTTAATCTTCCTATCATGTTAAGTTCACGTTTAATTACTTCCAATTGCTTCAAGTGGGGGTAAGAGTCGCTAGGACAGCATTTGGTCAGTTCGTCCTAACCTATCAGCAAAGGTTTCCACCGGAGATCTCGGGTGACCCCATAAAAGTCCAGTTGTTTTTAGTCCCCTAAGCCAAATCATTTAGTACCGCTACATGCAAGATTCATAACAATGAGTGCTCGGGCGCTAGCATCTTAAACACTCATCCCTAACTTCTTAAGTTCATCCAAACGGTAGGTGATCAGTTGGTCAAAAGAAGGGTCGTCAGTTGGTCAATTCTTACCCTTCCCACTCAGTCTACCTACTTAGGGTCAGTTGGTCATATCTCCTAAGTAACTAGCTACTACCGCCATTCAAAACTACCGAAACAAGGGTGGCTACCAACAAACTATGCATGCATACACTAGAAACAATTATAAGGAAGTAATGTAAACATAAACAAAACAATCAAGGAATCATAAATAGGCTAGCACCAGAGGTGCTTAGCCGCTCATATTAACTAAAACAATCGATTCAATGTTTAACATATCGAAATACATGAATTGAAAGTAAAGAAATGATAAAATGCTAATGCTTATCGTAGGGGAGTGATTTCTCCCTTGGAGATGGCTCAGTATGCTCCCTAAGATCTGCCTTCAACCTTCTACCCACGTTCTCTGAATTGGTGTGTGAAGTGAAGGATTAGAAATGCTAGAATTTGGGCGGTATTTGTTAGGTCACTAGTTTTACAACACAAGCTTAATAGAAAGAGATAAAGGCGATTGAACAATACACACACAAACACATACACGTATAAGACTTATATGGTTAGGCATAGAGTATGTGAAAGAATTGCATTGAACAACCAACCCTCAAGTGAGGGTTATACAAGAGTATTTATAGGAGGGAAGCTAGGGCAACACTCCTAGTTCCCATCCTTTCCTTTATGGGCTTGGGCATAAGCTCATGGGCCTTCTACATAAGCTTAAGGCTAATAACAAACATAAAGGCCATAACTAAGCTAACTATTACATGTGAATTACTAACACTTGATTTAGGTTTAGGAGTGATTCCAACAGTATTTATAGGCCAGATCTGGTTACGGCGTAACTTAAGTTGAGAGTTACGCCGTAACATCCATTTCTTCGTAATTTGCTCTGGAAAAGCTGGTTACGCCGTAACTGAGGAATAAGTTACGGCGTAGCTTGCAGCGGCGCGGAACATCATTTGACCTAATTAGTTATGACGTAATCTTAGGAGGGAGTTACGCCGTAATCTTCCGTTAAATTGTTTTCTTTAAACGGTTCTGTTTTGACGTCATCTTTAACTTTGTTCTTTGATTATTGTTCTTTGTGATGGAAGTGATAGTATGTTGTTGTCTGCATCAAGTCTGCCTCAGGTCTGCTTCGCTGCTATAGTGTCTCCACGTCATTCTTCAACATGCTCACACGCTCTTTAACGTTGAATAATAGTACTGATGAAGTTCTTTAAGTCTTTAACTTTGTAGATTCTTTGATTTGATGAAGAATCATTCTGACTTTTGTGTTGCTTTATGATAGAACTTTCATTAGTGATGATGTTGGCGTGAACATGAGAAGAATCTGCACGATCATTCCGCTCCAGAGCTTCCATAAGAAGAAAACATTTAAAACGGTTAGTAATAAGCGGATTCCGGCACTTACAGGTTTGAACTTCGAGAGTGTTAACAGCATAGTGTGAAAACACAACTCTAATTCTCACAAAGGCCGTTCCTGAACTGGAGTCCCACAAGTGAGATAACGCGATGTACCGAAGTACACCTACAGTTCAGATGAGTCGCTGAGGTACACCGAGGCATCACCTCACGACTGTAGACCGTTTGAGACACACTAAGCGTAATCCACGGGGAGTTACCGAAGTGACCTGCTGTCAGGGCTGTTTTATGTTGACCCTGGCAGGAGTTTCCATTCAATCACTGAGGATCACAGTTGTGAACCTCTCATAAATGTTCTCGACAGATTGCTAAGATCTGTGAAGGACTCGATAACGTACCATTGATGTTCTTGATGTTGAACATCGAGTGATGAAATGTCAAGTGTACCTAAGAGATTTTTTTGATGAATCTCGTGGCTCTAGACTCAATAGTGCCTTTTGGTTTTTCCTGAGCGGAGACTAGGGAGAGGGTCTCCTTCTTTAATACCAGCGATCTCTAAGAGAAAGCCAATAGTTTACGTAGGGTTCCCTGTGAGAATGAAACAAGCTTCTTTTGAGAGAAACTTGAGTGGCTAAGAAGGTATAGTGCATGCGTCACTGGGTCCATGACGACTTTTAATCTTCAATACCGGCGTCACTAAGTGACAACCAGTAGCATATGAATTGAACCCGGTGTCTGCCCTAAGTTGAATAATTTGGAGGGCTATTTCTTTTCACCCTTTTCTTTGCATTTCTTTTTAATTCTTCAACTCCTTCTTTCTCCGATTCTCATTTTCTCCTTTTTATAATCATACCTAAGGACTTCTAAGTACTAACTATTTGTGATGTCCTTGGGTAGATCCCTCCGGCTCTGGCGGATCATAGGACGGTTATTCCTAACCTTAGTCACCTTATAACTCCATTGCCATAAAACCATTTTTCATGAAAATCTCTCAAAGTGTTTGTGAATGAAAAACATGTTTGAACACTTCAAGAGTTTTAGATTTTCAGAAATACTCCCCCTCCACATGTGCTTAAGAGTTTTAACGGAAATCTGCACAGTGAGGAAAGAGCGCGCACTTTATGAATTGATCAACTCAAGATAGACAATCCCCCGCGAGACACAGTTACGTTGCATAGTTAAAGAGTTACATTGTCAGCTTTTAGGTGACAACTAGCTCTAGTAACTACCTTGAAGGTGTAGACAAACCTCGAAAGGTTGTCATACCCGTCAGAGTTCATGTCTACCAAGAGTTTCTCGAATGGTACTTTCTACTCGGACAAGTCCTTTGCGAGACACGTTTACATTACTAGCGAACTAGCTTGAAATTATTACCCGTCCCGGACAAGTCTTTTCGAGTTACTAACAGTTTAGTACCGTCAATTCGTTGGTTAAGTCTATTACACAAAGATTCATTTGCATTTACACAACATATTTCTTATCACATAATTTTCTCCCCCTCAAAAATGGCATATAAAATGTTATTTTTGAAAAGTTGAGAATAAATATGACCATTTCGAGTGTTGCGGGAAGATGACCACTATGAAGAATTTGTGAACAAAGTTTTAACTCAAGTACTCCCCCTCAACAAGTGATATAAACGGTTGAGGTTTTGAAAATCATACGGGGAAGTACTTGTCCTTTTGAGCGAAACCTTGAAAAATGAAAGGTTTGATAGGTTTTACTCAAAAGTAAGAAGCTTTCGCTCCTTTTATAAGGATTGTGGCACTGAAGCGTACCACAGGGTCCTTTCTTGACAAGACCGGGTTGTACACTGTTATGTGTGCACAAGCCATGGACATAATAAATCACACATCCAAATGTAATAATGAAAGAAACAGTTCAAGAGGTACCAGGAAGTCCAGTGATGTTGCCAGGAGTGCGAACTGGGCGTTGATAGCCGGTGATGTTAATCCTGGGTCGACCACCAACAAAGCTTTCCAATGTTCTGAACTGATCCCTTCGAAACAACCTTTCATCAATCATTCTGATGATCCTCCGCACATCCCTTCGATCCTGAGAATTCCATCGCTTATGAGACCCAATCTTTAGATGTATATCCTTCAACCGATAAGCCAATCCATCCCTAACCATCTTCAAAGTGTGATCCTCAAACTTGTGAAGATCGTTGCACGCCATCAAGCAATTGTGTTGAAGTTCACTGCGATAAACGACACCGAACGGTATGCTGACGAGCGTGTATTGTGGAAGCTGGTTGATGTCGGGAAGATCAAGCTGTGGTGGAGTGAAGTTGACACGGGTCTGATAAGATTCAACTGCAAGCTGGAGATCCTCTACACGTTCTTTGATGACTATGCGTCTGATGAAGATGAGCAGTGACTTGATGAATTCACGTTGTACTTCAGTTGAAAATTGTCCCATGCGACCCTGTACTTTGGCAAGGTACATGTCTTCAATATCGTTGATAGACAAATTCTCAAAGTCAGCTTCAGAAAATGCACAATCCCTTTCGTCCTGCCTTTTGACCACAATCTTCTTGAGAAAGGTGTAGTCCCATTTGGACGAAAGATCAACGTGTTTGATGGCAACGATACTCTTAGTACTGAACACTGCATGTTGAGACTTCTGAACCTGGCAGCTTCTGTAGTAGATTCTTCGGCGTTCTGGCCAATGGTGAATCCCATACATTGCATCACGGTCATACTCTACCACATTGTTGGAGAACAAGTGGTTAGCTCTTTCCTCGATGGCTATGCAGTTAGAGTATATTGCTGCCGGAAATGGAAGTGTCAAAGATGTAGCATATTTCCTTGAACCATCGCCACCATGTAGAAGAAAATCCAAGTCTCTGTTGAAGAAATATTGGAATGGAATCCTTGGCTCATCTGGTTGGTAGAGGTTTAGACCATTCGGTGTAACATGGAGGGTTGTCCCGTTTGGTGAAGTCGATGTTTGCTTCTGGGTTGAGCCAATCCATGTTGTTAGACATGGCTCGTGCTATATTATTGAGGTGATATTCAACTTCGATAGCACTTTCCGAGCTGTCTTTGAGAAGTTGAAATGCTTCATTTTTGATTCGCTTCAACTCGGATTTCGTCATCTTTTTCACACGGAATTTTTCTTGCAATAACTTTGCATGCTCCAATGTACTGTATTCTGGAACCTCTTGACCTTCAGCTGGGTAAGGAGTGGAATCAACAAGCTTCGAGAACCATTCAAATTCAGTATCATCCTCGTCTAGCCATGATAAGACGTCAGTCATAGGCGCCTTCTTTTTCATCTTCTTTGGCCTAGATGAAGATTCTGGTTTCTTAGCATGTTTAGGAGAGGTGGGTTGTTGTAGGGGCTCACGGACTTCCTCATCGTCACCACCCGTATACTCAAAATGATCATCGGTTTTCTGAGTCTGGGGTGGTAATTCAGAAGAATCCTGAGGTTTATCAGTAGAAGAACGAGGAGGAGACCTTTGTTGTGCTGTAGTCCGTTGGGGAGGAGGTTGCATAGAAGATGATGCATCAGACTTCTTCGGGCGTTTGGGCTCGTTATCCTTATCCTTATCTTTGTCTTCGTCGTCTCTTGAACGTTTATGCCTTACAGCTTCTTCTCTGTATGCTGACCTGAGTTGGTATTCCAGCAATGCTTCAAACAATTTAGCTTCGTGGGAGGCAAACGTTGCAGAGCGTTTAGACATTTGAGCTACTATCCGGTTCACCAATTCATCATCTGAAAAGACTGTGGGTTCAATTGGATTGATGTTCACATTCATTGGAGTTGATTTCATGGTTTGCTTGGCCAGATGTAGAAGATTCGGATAAAGTTGTCTGGTATACATCTCATTTGTCAGTTTAGGAACGACGTCAAGAAGGAACTTGTGAGTGTATCCTTTGATCATCTCGTCCATTTTCCCTTGAAGATCATCTTTCATGAGCTTCTGGACGTATTCCCTTTCAACTTGCATCTTGTCGATCTCATCATGAATATACTGTATTTGATCAGCGTAGAAATTCATCTTCCTGTAGAGCATGTCTTTCTTTCTGACTTGGTTGACAGCCTTCACAATTCTTTTATGAGTATGAGAAATCCAAGATCGAGTTGGCTTCTTCACTGATTTGGATGTTGATTTGGTTGATCTTTTAGATGGTGGTGGTGAAGAATGAGATGATGAATCTGATGATGAGGAGACATGAGGAGGCTCAGGGTCCCTTGGAGGTGCAGAAGTATCCTCCTTGGAACGAATTGGACTGTTGAGAAGATAATCATCATAATTCTCTTCGTTATCTTGTCCAGATTTAGCTTTTACTTCCGTCTGACCCTGGACTTCTTCATCAGTCTTTTCTTTCTCAGACTTGTCCTTTTTTGGTTCCTCAATGTTATAATCAATAGATTCCTCCACAAGCTTTTGCTGTTGCACAAGAGTGGTGGCACCAGTTCCCTTATCGGGTCGATTAACCGCATCAGGATCTGGTGAAGAGTTGACACCACCACTCGACCCTCCGGGGCCACGCATTTGATCTTGTTCAAATTCTTTAGCTTTTTGAAGGTGTCTAACGATTTTAAACTTCTTCCTGTATGATAAATCCAGTTGCTCTTCATCACTTTCAGAGCTTTCTTCATATGGCACAAGTACAGGAGTCTTCCCTTTTCCTAGGTCAGCTGGAGGACTAGGAGGTTTTGCTACTGAGGGAGGTGGTTCGGTTGCAGATTCAGAGTAGTGGACCTCCTCATCTGATTGTGTATCTTCAGAGCTTTCGTCCAGTAGCTTTCTTGGTGGTTCAGGTGTAGGAATAGGAACAGCTTCCTGAGAGGGAACTTTCTTCTTTGGAGTAGGTTTCCTCTTTGGGACTTTCCTTTGACTCTCTGTGCTTACTGCACTTCCAGCACTTCCTCTTATGGTTCTCCGAGTATGTGTTCCAGAAGGCTTTTCATCGAGATGACCAACTTTGCCTTCTCTTACTGCTACCCGATACCTTTTGTACGTTTCAAGCTTCTTGATTTCGTTAGTCAGTAGGTGATCAGGTAACACAGCACCCTGTTTCTTTGTTGACGATTCCTTGATTCTGACAGACAGGATAGGCTCAGTCAACATGTCGTGATTGTCGGGGTCATTGAGCCTCTTGGGGATATCAGGATGAAGTCCAAGTGCTCTCTGGATCAACAGTTTTGTGTATCTGACATAGGGAATCTTTGAGCCAAACTTTTTGATAAATGTCATCATGTCATCCCATATCATAGCTTCAATTTCGATGTCCTTCTTGTTGATTAATGACCAAAATATTTGCAGCTCCATGAGCTTGGGATGCTCATATCCACTGTCACGACCAGAGACCGATTTGGTGATGATGATGTAGAGGGTTATCCACGGTTGAGGAATGTTCTTAAGCTCCACATGAGAATGCTTAGAGATAGTTCCTGAAGCTTCATCATAGCCAATATCAATCAAGAATTGAAGAACTGTCTCCTCAGTAGGTGTGGCATAGAAGTCGGTTGGCATAATTTCTGGAATGAGAAGAATAGCCCGTAAGTCTGCATGAGTGATGGTGACTTGTTTGTGATTGAGAGTCACAGTCACTGCACTTTGACCCTTGATCCTTTGCATTGAATTCCAGAATTGTTGAATGTAGATCTCCGGTACTGTAGCAGAGTGTGAGAGCATGTTCTGGTAGGGATGATTCTTAAGAATATCCACGGCAATGAGACAAGAAGATTCTGAGCATGTGAGGGTTTCAAAGTCAACCCTAAGGTTGTTCTTTCCAATCTTTCTCGGATAGCCATTAAGGAATATGTCAACAATTGTGAGAACTTCTGGTGCATCCACATTCATTTGAGCAGCCATGTCGTGATCTGAAATAACATTAGCCAAAAGAACCAACATATCGAAAGACATAATGTTAGTCAACAGAAGGTTTTTATTGTCTAATTATTGAATGTACAATGTCAATGATTGTTACGAGTCCTAAGTCACTTGTTGTCCAATAATCCAATGACGTCGTGGAACATTTCGTGAGTTAGTTAACTTTAAGTTTTAAAGTTTATGTTATAACTTATAGTTTACAACATATCAAACGTTTAAGTTTATTAGTGACATTATTGGTTTCGTGATGATATGATTCATTTATTCACAAGTTTGTACGCGTAACAATTCATAACGAAGGTTTGATCAAGGCTTATGCGTAGGAATAGTAGCTTATGCGTAAACAGGAGAAGTATACGCGTAGACGCAAGCTTATGCATAGGATCCTTACTTACGCGTAAGAGATATTACGCGTAGGAAAAGAGGACCTTATGCGTAGAGCTTACGCGTAGGCGTATAAAAACCTTACGCGTAAGGCTTACTCGTAAGAGTAGACCTTATGCGTAGAGTCACTGTTTACGCATATCCTTCACAGGATACGCCTAGTCCCATTGTAGAACCTTACGCGTAATAGTTACGCGTAAGATTACTCTTACGCATAACTTTCTACGCGTAAGGTGATCCTTATGCGTAGAGTTACAAAGACCTTGATTCTGAGTTTTATGCGTAGCAAGCCTGAAATAAAATCATCATATCATCAATCTTAACACATATATTCATTTTAAGACAGATCATGGCATGGAACTCATTTTACAGTTTACGCGTAGAAAGTCATACGTGTAAGTCAAAACCCTAAAGTTTATGAATTACGTATATGATTTCTAGCCACAGGAAATGCACCAAACGTTTTCTGTTAAGTCTTAGATGTTTTGAGAGTGTAATAACCAAGTTTTAACACCCAATTCGTGGTGAATCAAAAGTACCCAAAACCCAAGAACATTAAACCGTAATTACTAATTTTAAATCAATTAGTGTCTCTGGGTGGTTATAAGGCTTAGATAACATTAATTCATCATGATAACAACATCACACAACACTCCGATTGCTTTGAAATATAGACGAAAACAAGCATAAATCCATATAAATGATATAAAATACGAGCATTATCGGGGGAAATTGACACTTAATATTGAGGACTATTTTATTTTATCAAATATCCCCCCACTTGAATTCTACTTGCCCTCAAGTAGACCTTATTAGATAGATTCCTAAAAAGATATCTCCCATTACCTGGAAAATATAAGTTTACAAATCCCTTATGCTAGAATAAAACAAAGCCGAACACCTCACGAAATGGGAACAAAACACTCAAATCTCTCAACTATTCTAAGTGTCAATTTCGGGGTGATCACTCATTGCACAGTCATAGCATGTATTCTATAATAAGCTTGGCGGTTACAAAAATCTCCACCACTAGAGTTAAGGACAAAACAATTCTCGAAGGCAATATGGGTAGACACGACAAAGGTTAAGGGTGATTTGTCATTACTAACATGTCACGGCGAAGTGGCCAAAATCAATGATACATGACCAAATCCATGGCCAAGACACCAAAGATTGCTTGTTGTATCACCTAGACACTCTTCATGACTAAAGGGTAGGATAAGACATGGGATAAAATTGGTGTAAAATAAAATCAAGCAAATAATCTAAATCTATAACCAAGTCATCACCACTTACCATTCGTCCAAAGTTCAAGATTCGAAGTTAAGAAACCGGATCATGATAATACCATGTAGATGTGCCATTAGAGGACGTCATGATGGGCACATTTCCAACTTCATTCTTCAAATGTGACCGAGGTGGCCTCCTCGATACTAAATCTATAGTAAGCTCATAATATAGTGCTTATAACTTCGCACTTTACAATCAAATAAATAACAATAACCATTTTTTTTTCGAATCACATCATTTTTTAATCATAATTAAACATAACATCCCCCCACTTGAGATGAACAATATGAGAAATTGGGGGGTCTTCAATGATCTTTAAGAATATGTCGTCGACGGAAGCGTGATTCCCGAACCTCTCCACTTGAACCTTGAACTTAGGCAAACAATGACTTCCCAATTACAAATAAAGACTACAGGGTAGGCTAAGGTGTAAGGGTGTAACGAAACAATATGTTGGGTGAACATAATAAAAGGAATGGCTCAGATGGGTGTATCTAGGGGTACCTTGCACTAAAGGTGAGTGCAACAAAGGGTTTAACATGGGGGTCGAGAAGGCGAGGTGACTAATCCATAGACACACAATGATAGGCTATTCGGGTGATAATCCTATAATACTGCCTTCTTAAACTGAAAAGTCCAAATACATCATGCTAACTCAACATACCTCGTCTATAGTCTCGAAATGATGTAAAGGCCAAGTTCTAAAGTTTACAAGCTACCGGCACACTCATAATTTGGTGGATTTTGGGTAAAAATTTGGAAACGGATAAGGCTAATCTCACCATATAATATCAAGGGTTATAATGTGCTCGGCTAAGGTTTAATCTAGTTAAGTAAAGAAAAACATGTCAAAATTTTAAAAATGGCATAATTTTTCAAAATAAACTAGAAAAACGAGGGCAAAGTAAAGTTCAAGAGAAAATTCTACTCCCGTCCCCCCACTTGAAATATACAAAGTCCCTTTTGTACTAAGCGTTAAATAAAGGTGAAGAGAAAAGTAGAATTAGAGCAAGAACTTCCCTGAAATTTGCTCCAAAAAGAAAGAAGGCTCACGAAAAGAATCATGCCTTCGCATAAGCATCCACTAGCAAACTTCAATCCCGGAAATCACACTACCGACAAGCATAATTCTAAAAAGAAAAAGAAAAATGAAAAATAAACCTAACTCACTTTCGTAGGAATCACGGTTGCATTTAGCGTATGCAACAAGCCTTTTAAACCACTTGGTGTCCCAAGTGGACGAGTGTAGTCTCGTGAGGGCTTACAGGGAACATACCCACAAAGTTCATTTAAAAACTAATACAAGGTTATTATGTTTAAAAAGAAAGAAGTGTTACAGAGAATAGTTACGTCGTAACTCTTATAAGGAGTTACGCCATAATTAAAGCAAAACCTAGAAGACGCTACAGGAGTGTAGCTTCGGCGTAACCGTTGCATGGGATTACGCCGTAATTGGTAATGCTCCGAGAAGAATTTCTGCAAAAAGTATGTTACGGTATAACCATAAGAATGAGTTAAGGCCGTAACTGTGGACAGATCAGGTCCCCGTTCAGCATGCTGCAGCAACTTTTCTCCGTTTTCCTGCAAAAATGGTTAAAAGCACAAAACCCAACAGAAATGGAAATAAAACAAATGAAATGGATAATTTGGTTTGTCTCCCGAAAGAGCACTTTTCTTTATTTACGAGTCTTTAAGTTAGACTCAAAGCCTCAGGGCTTTATGGTGGCCTTTGGACTTGGCCAACTTCCTCCGTCACAGGGCAGCAATCATTCATCCATTCGACAAAAACTCTTTTTCTGGTTGTGTTGTCGATGCTACATGTACCAAATTTTTGCGAGAGCCACTCATTGAATGATAAACACGACTTTCTGTAGTCGTCGTCTTCAATTATAGGATCAATCGTAGCACTTATGTTTGATCTTTCATCATTGGTCATTTTATCAATGAGGTGATATTCATTGTAATCGCGTTTTAACTGTTTCATTAATCTCGTATTGATGTTCGAGTCTCCAAATCTTACCTTGTACCAATCTTCAAAGGATAAATTCCGAATTTCATGTCGTGTCTTTCAATCTCGTGAGGGCACGTCCATTCTTCCTCCTTTATATTTCCATCACAAAATTCACGAAAAGGGTTACACGAGGGCAATGCTTTCATTGATCCGTCATGCTCCGTCATTATAGGGAGTCTCTTTAATGCCCCCAATTGGGATAATCTTTTCCTGATCCTGTTCACAACTATAAAAATCTTGCCTACAATTGTTAGCTCTTAAGTTACAACATAAAGGCGGGTCGAGCGACGAAACATTGACAACATCAACTTTATTTGAAATTTCCAATCTGGGATTCAATTGTTCCTTCATGCTGAAAGTGATTCGTTCCCCTTCAGTTCCCAAAGAAATTTGTTTTTCAAAGACCTTTATATGTGCTCGACAAGTGGCCAGAAAAGGCCTTCCAATAATTAAGTTGTAAGTCTCCCGTTTCCCCATGTCAATAACCACAAAATCAGTAGGAAAAAGGAATTTACCAATTTTATGGAGAACATTGTTAACCACTCCCCTAGGTACAGCTTTAGAGGAATCAGCCATTTCAATCATCATTGTTGTTTCTTTTAAATTGGTAAGTTTTATTTTATCAAACAATGAAGTAGAAATAAGGTTTACCCCACCCCCCAAATCAGCTAAAGCAGGAATTTTAAGATTACCGATAGTGCATGGTAGACGAAAAATTTCTTGATAGAGTTCCTTCTCAGGAAGATGGCTTGCCAGGTCCTCGTCGTCTTCAGATTTGTCATCTTCTTTTAAGTAGTTAATCCCGAAAACATCATTAGTGATAGAAGAGGTGCACTGTTCTTTCTTCGGTTTATCTTGTGCAAATATGGCTTTGTCATTACTGGTTTCTAAATTTTTACCTAATTGTCCAATTTGGGTTTCGAGGTTTTTAATTGCGGCATCTTGGTTTCGCAAGTTCATGTTGGTGTCTTCTTTTACCTTGACCATCCATTCTTTGAGTCTATCACTTTTCTTTGTAGATTCTTCGATATGTTTATGTATTATTTCTTCGAGGCTTGGTCTAGGAGGATTATTGTTGATTCTAGTATAGAACCCTGGGGATTTTTCTTGGTACCTGGCCCCGTTACCATTATATCCGTTGAAGGGACTTCCACTTCCATATTTTACTTCTTCAATCCTTTTGACTTCCTCCTTAGACGGGTAATCCTTGGTAGGGGGAATGCCATTGTATTCGTTTCGTCCAACTTGTATGGAATGCTAATTTTTCTTGAGCTTTTTCATGTCTCTTCCAAGACTCTTTAATTTGTTATTTATTGCTGCAAGGCCTTCCACATTTCCACTCTTACTTCGATTGCTCCCTCCATTGTGCCACTTGTGAGAGTGGTCAGCCATCTTTTAAATAGTTTCAAGAGCCATTGTTGGAGTCATTCCAGGTATTGGTCCTTGAGAATCGATCATTTGCCTTGAGGAGATGTTTAGACCCTTGTAAAAGACGTTCACCTTTTGCTGGCTGTTGAGGTCGTGAGTGGGGCACTTGTATAATAATTCGTTGTATCTTTCTCATGCTTGGTACAACGTTTCATCACCCTCCTGCTTGAAGTTATGGATTTCTTCTAATTGCTTTGCAGTCCTAGATGGAGGACAGTACCTTTGAATGAAATATTTTTTAGGAGTGGCCAGGTGTTAACTGTCCCGGCAGGTAATCGATCAATCCATCTTTTAGCAGCTCCAGTGATAGAAATAGGGAACACACGTAACATGACAACATCGTTTGAGACTCTTGGAATTTTGAATAGGCTGACAATGTATTCCACGTTGTCCACATGTTCGTGAGCATCATCAGTAATGCCTCCGGAGAAAGGGTTTGCACGCAACTCCCTCATCAATTGAGGTTTGATCTCGAATTGAGCATCTTCGGCGATGGCCGGCCTAACAATCCCCGGTCCTTGTTCTTCTCTTGTCAACGCCAGATATTCCTCAAGAGTGAGGTCATCAATGTTAACAACTTCCATGGTACCTGAAACTTGAAAAGATATCGTGAGAAATTGAGAAAATTTTATAACAAAACAAAAATGAGAGACTTAATGAAAATCCTAATATAACTCCCCGGCAGCGGCGCCAAAAACTTGATGCAGGTTTTACTAACCAGGTTTTAATATTTATATTGCCTCGTTATACCTATGGTCTACCCTAATGCACTAACGGGCAGTGTACCCGATCGTGTGTAGTGTAGTATTCGGTAAAACCGAGGTCATCCCAAGAGCTATGTGTGAGGATTTTAACTAAGTCTAGGTGTCACGGATTTTAATTGGTTTTGAGGTCGAAATGATTAACTACTAAAATAACGAAAATAAAAGATAGCAAGTAAAGGTGAGGGTTGTTATCAATAGAGGAGAAGTGTGATAACCTAGTTAATCTTCCTATCATGTTAAGTTCACATTTAATTACTTCCAATTGCTTCAAGTGGGGGTAAGAGTCGCTAGGACAGCATTTGGTCAGTTCGTCCTAACCTATCAGCAAAGGTTTCCACCGGAGATCTCGGGTGACCCCTTAAAAGTCCAGTTGTTTTTAGTCCCCTAAGCCAAGTCATTTAGTACCGCTACATGCAAGATTCATAACAATGAGTGCTCGGGCGCTAGCATCTTAAACACTCATCCCTAACTTCTTAAGTCCATCCAAACGGTAGGTGATCAGTTGGTCAAAATAAGGGTCGTCAGTTGGTCAATTCTTACCCTTCCCACTCAGTCTACCTACTTAGGGTCAGTTGGTCATATCTCCTAAGTAACTAGCTACTACCGCCATTCAAAACTACCGAAACAAGGGTGGCTACCAACAAACTATGCATGCATACACTAGAAACAATTATAAGGAAGCAATGTAAACATAAACAAAACAATCAAGGAATCATAAATAGGCTAGCACCAGAGGTGCTTAGCCGCTCATATTAACTAAAACAATCGATTCAATGTTTAACATATCGAAATACATGAATTGAAAGTAAAGAAATGATAAAATGCTAATGCTTATCGTAGGGGAGTGATTTCTCCCTTGGAGATGGCTCCGTATGCTCCCTAAGATCTGCCTTCAACCTTCTACCCACGTTCTCTGAATTGGTGTGTGAAGTGAAGGATTAGAAATGCTAGAATTTGGGCGGTATTTGTTAGGTCACTAGTTTTACAACACAAGCTTAATAGAAAGAGATAAAGGCGATTGAACAATACACACACAAACACATACACGTATAAGACTTATATGGTTAGGCGTAGAGTATGTGAAAGAAATGCATTGAACAACCAACCCTCAAGTGAGGGTTATACAAGAGTATTTATAGGAGGGAAGCTAGGGCAACACTCCTAGTTCCCATCCTTTCCTTTATGGGCTTGGGCCTAAGCTCATGGGCCTTCTACATAAGCTTAAGGCTAATAACAAACATAAAGGCCATAATTAAGCTAACTATTACATGTGAATTACTAACACTTGATTTAGGTTTAGGAGTGATTCCAACAGTATTTATAGGCCAGATCTGGTTACGGCGTAACTTAAGTTGAGAGTTACGCCGTAACATCCATTTCTTCGTAATTTGCTCTGGAAAAGCTGGTTACGCCGTAATTGAGGAATAAGTTACGGCGTAGCTTGCAGCGGCGCGGAAAATCATTTGACCTAATTAGTTACGACGTAATCTTAGGAGGGAGTTACGACGTAATCTTCCGTTAAGTTGGTTTTTTGAGCCACGCTTCTGTTACAGCGTAATGTGAGAGGAGAGTTACGCCGTAACATCTTCAAAATGAGCATACTATCATATATCTTCAATAAACTCTTCAAATCCGCGTCTCATTAGCTCCAATGCTCGTAATTTACCTGAAAGTGAAATATAGAAGAAAACAAGCGTAAATCCATATAAATGATATAAAAAACGAGCGTTTTCGGGGAAATTGACATTTAATATTCAGGACTATTTGATGTTATCAGTAATCATGCTAGGAGATTTCTAAGGGCGCTTCCATCAAAGTGGAGACCGAAGGTGACGACCACCGAAGAATCAAAAGACTTGTCAATCCTCACTCTTGAAGAACTCATAGGCAACCTAAACGTTTATGAGCTCGTACTCGCTAAAGACTCCGAGGTCTCAAAGGAAAAGAAAGAGAAACATAAATCTCTTCCTTTAAAGGCCAAGAAAGTCTCAAGTGATGAAGAAACCTCATCTTCGGAAACCGATGACGAAGAGTATGCAATGGCGGTACGCGACTTCAAGAAGTTCTTTCGGAGAAAAGGAAGATATGTCAAGCAACCTTATGATGACAAGAAAGGGTTACGGAAAAGCAAAGACGACAAGAAAGTGAAGGACGAATGCAAGTGTTTCAAATGCGGGGATCCAAATCACTTCATTAGTGAGTGCCCCAAATGTGACGAACAAAAGGCGTTCGTGAGCGGTTCATAGGGAATGAGTGAGGAAGAGAAGGAAGAAATTTGTCTCATGGCAAAAGACTCCAACGCGGTATGTTCTGACTCTCTATATTATAGTAGTTCATCGTTGGATGATGAATCCTTACATCTTGAATATGATAAGCTTTGCAAAATTAGTCTCAAAGTAATTAACAAAAACAAGATTTTGAAAAACAAAAATGAACTTTTAGAAAAGGAAGTTCTTGAACTAAAAGATAAATTAAAGAGATTAGAAAAGGGAAATGAAGTAGATAGTGAATGCAAGCTTTGTGTAGAACTTCAAACGTTAGTTGATCATCTTGATTCTAAGATTGCTAGAATAAGTACTAATACTCTTGATAAAATACTTGATAGTATTAAAACGGGTAATAATCAAAAGGGTCTATACTAGCGAGATTAAGGAAACACAATTCGCTAAAGCAATTGAAAAACAAGCTACTGTAGTCACGGATCCAACGGATCCCTTGAAAAAGGAACCGGCTAGTGTAAATTTAGGGATCCGTGGGTCTGTACCAGTAAACAGTAGAGATAACGCAACCACTTATTCTAGAACCGATTTTGTTATTGTTAAAAAAAGAAACCAACCCATGTTACTGTTAGAAATGTCAAACAACCACCTCCCTTAAAACAAAGTCAAAGTTTTATGAAAAGCAAAGGTCTATCGTTTTCTAAACCGAACGCAACTATAAAAAGTCCAAACAATGTTTATCCTAGAAGTAACCACCATCAAATAGAATGGAATCCTAACACACAAAATGGTTTTCCATTTCAAAACTTTACACCTTGGAATGCTTTCTCACCATTTTTGTATATGCCTCATATGAATGAAATGTATAACACCAATGGACCCATGAAAAAATTGTGAGATTTGTTATCATCCCGGTAAGGCAAATGTTGTTGCAGATGCTCTTAGCCGGAAGGAGAGAATACCACCGTTACGAGTCAGATATTTGGGAATGATGATTAGTTCGCCACTACCGTCTCAGTTACTAGAAGCGCAAGCCGAGGCGTTGAAGGGAGAAAACCATCCGACTAAAAATATCTATGGAATGGTAGAAAGCAAGAATGGCTTCACAAAGCGTTCCGATGGGACATTATGCTTTGGAGATAGAAGCTGGATACCACTCTATGGAGGAATCCGCGAGTTGATTATGCATGAGTCGCATAAATCAAAATATTCTATTCATCTCGAAGCTGATAAAATGTACCACGACCTGAAGAAAATGTACTGGTGGCCTAACATGAAAGCCGACATAGCCCTATATGTCAATAAGTGCTTGACATGTTCCAAGGTAAAGGCCGAACGCCAGAAGCCGTCAGGATTGTTAGTACAACCTGAACCTCCTATTTGGAAATGGGAGCGAATCACCATGGACTTTATCACCAAATTACCAAGAACAGTTAGTGGTTGGGACGCATTCTGGGTAATTGTGGATCGGCTAACTAAGTCCGCTCACTTTCTTGCTATCAGCGAAAATGACAGTATCGACAAGCTTGCTTGGCTATACGTAAAAGAGATAGTATCTCGACATGGCATGCCTATATCTATTATCTCTGATCGTGACAGCCGTTTCACGTCAAATTTTTAGCGGTCACTACAGACGGCCATAGGAATGAAACTCGATATGAGAACCGCCTATCATTCCCAGACAGACAGTCAAAGTGAGAGGACCATTCAGACGTTAGAAGATATGCTTCGAGCCTGTGTTATCGATTTCAACAAAGGCTAGGATAAATACTTGCCTTTGGCTGAATTTTCCTACAACAATAGCTATCATACCAGCATTAAGGCCACACCTTTTGAGGCGTTGTATGGCTGAAAATGCCATTCTCCGATATGTTGGGCTGAAGTTGGTGACAACCAACTTACAAGTCCCGAACTTGTCCTAGAAACTACCGAGAAGGTGGTTCAAATTCGTAATCGTTTGCAAGCCGCACGTGACAGAAAAAAGAGCTATGCCGATAAGAGACGTAAGCCTCTAGAGTTTTAAGTGGGAGACAGAGTCATGTTAAAGGTTTCTCCTTGGAAAAGGGTGATACGCTTCGGAAAACGTGGAAAGCTCAACCCCCGCTATATTGGCCAATTTCCAATCCTGGACAAAGTTGGACCAGTAGCTTACAGACTTGAGCTACCCTAAGAGTTGAGCAGTGTACACAATGTCTTTCACGTGAGTAATCTGAAGAAATGTCTTTCTGATGAAACCCCAATCATACATGTAAGAGAGATCCGGATAGACGAAAGTATAAATTTCATTAAGGAGTCGATCGAAATCATGGATCGTGAAGTCAAGCGACTGAAGCACAGTCGTATTCCTATCATCAAAGTTCGTTGGAATTCCCAACATGGACCAGAATTCAAATGGGAACATGAAAATGAATTCCAGAGGAAGTATCCTCAACTCTTTGCGTCATCATCGGGTAACTCAAAGTGAAACCCGGGACGGGTTTCTTCTAAGGCTGGGAGGCTGTGACAACTGGTAATTTAGGGAGCCCTTTTAAATGCCGCATTACGTTAATTAAAACGAATAACAAACTTTTAGTAATTTCCACCAAACCCTAGTTTTCACTTCCCTCTTTCTCTATTGTGTAGCCGCCGCCGGCTAAACTCCCACCACCATCACCACCGGTCACCACCCTACACCACCACCACCAAAACACTCACCACAACTCCCTTATCACCCCTAGACACTACACGCGCCAAGACACCCTCCGCCGCTACCTTTTCCGTTACCCACACGCTACCTTTTTAATTATTCTTGTTGTGTACGAGTAGATTCAAGAAGAAAAGGTAGGAAAAACACGAGTTGCACTCGTTGGTGACCCGATGTGAGTGACTCATGACTCACCGAGTCACGTTTTTACACTTTTGGTTGGGTTTAAGGATTAAACGAATGGAAACATCAATTTTATTAATAAAAACGTGAATGAAAAGTCATTTGGTATCGTGTTTGTGTATCGTGTATGTCGTGTGTAGTCGAGCCGAGAGCGTAAGCTAACGGTTAGGTCATTGTTGTTATTGTTATTGTTATGTTGTGATTCGGATTTGGATTGATTCTTAGTGTTGTTGTTGTTGTCATTGGAGGGTAAGCCGAGACCATGAGGGTCCGTTTGGTTTGGTTGATGTTGATCCGAGAGCTAGGACGAGACCCAAGGGGTCCGTTTGGTTCGTTTGGGTTGTAGCCGAAAGTAGACTGAGACCATTAGGGTCTCGATGTCGGGTTTTTGTTTATTGTTGAAGTTGGTTGATGATTTTGAGTAGTTATTGTTGGTGTTGAATTAGGACTTGAAATGGAGTTGGAATTGTTGCGGATTTATGAGTTGTCGAACCGTTGGTTTAGGGCCGGTAACCGATATGTTGGCGATATTGGACTTGATATATACTTGTGTTGATTTGTGCAACGTCGGTGTCACCTTGACTTTTTAGTCTCGGTTTAACCCCGACAAAGCCGTAACATGGACTTTAGTTTATATTTGGACATTATGACTTATTAATGAGCCGAGAGTTGATTACATGGAATCATGAATCGAAACGGATAATAACTCATTAGAAACTCGTATTTGATAATATGACGATAAATACAAGTAATTAAATGACAACTAATAAGTAAAGTATTAAGTAACGAGACTCAATTGTTATTTAATATTTAACGAATTTAGTAACTTAAAAATGAAAAGTTTTATTACAAAAGAGTTATTAAATGTTTCGAGGTCACGCTTATCTAAATATGTCATTTATGAGGAATAAATAATTATTGTGGAATTTATGTTGGGTTACAGATGACTTGACATTAATATATTTAACCCACGTAGATAACGGACTTATTGGGTTGCGGAATCCGATAAGAGCTCGTTATGTACGTCAGAAGAACTTATTAATGGACAGCTTATCCTTATGACTCGTTAGGTTGGTGAATTTGTTATTGGAATAGTAAGTGCAACGAATAAATGGTTGTATTTATCGAGTTGACTAATTCGATAAGTTCTAACAATTTATCCTGAAAACTTATTAAGCTATAAAGCTTATCACATAGAGGTCGAGTTGTTTTGTCATGTTTATGCATTGGTCTTTAGTAGAGTGCGTTCACTTGAGTCTCGTTGAGTCGACACCACACACGATGATACCAAACGCTCATAACTAATTTGGGAAAGAGATATTTTTGGAAATGGAAATGGAATATATTCGGGGGTAGAAAATATTAATTTGGAAATGTATTTAAGACGAATCTATATTACTAGGTTGTGTCGAGTCCGTAGTTGCCGAGCCATGTTAGCTGCTTTTTTGCTTACTTCTATTGGTTATTTGTGCTTTGCTTGATCGAGGTGAGTTTCATAGCCCCACTTTTTAACTATGCTTTATTAAACTTGGGGTGAGAAAACATGCAAACTATATTCTTGGACCTGCCACTACTTTTGATTTGATTATATGTTGACTAGTGAAGGTTAGATATGAGGTAGATGTTGACTTAGACTATGATAGCAATCCTTTGCTATAACGTTGGTGCTTAGCTAAGAATATATATATATATACTTCCGACCTAGACCAGGATAGCAACGTACTATACCTTGCTATATCGTCGGTGCCTAGCTAGAGTCGTTTAGGGCCCTACTGAGATCTCACTCTCTTTTCAATATTGGAATGATTGTTATTGGAATGTTATTGGAATGTATGTTATATATCTACCCTAGTCCCACGTAGCAAATAAACTCTATCAGGTCCACTACTGAATTTATGATTAAACCTTAGCATGTTTTCTTAGGTAACTAAGATGATGATTTGGATTACTTGTTCTTGGAGTCTTTGGAAAAAAGGCATTATTGAAGGATCAACTAAAACTCTGATAATAATTGTTGGACCTATTTTATGCTTTCTTTTGGGCCTTGCTTTCAGTACTTTGAATAAATGTAACCTAATAACTAAATGTTGGATTGGTTTTATGTAACGGATCATGCTATCTTGTTTTCCTATGCTTGTGTTGTGTACCCAAGGTTGTAAAAATCGCTAGGCGCTAGTGAGGAGGTCGGGTAGGGCCTAGCGATTAATCAGTTAGGCGGAGATTAATCGAAGACTGATCGGATTGGAATTTTTATGTTTAAAATTGTAATTTTAGATATTATATTACGTTATATGTATGAGATACGCACAGTGCATCAAAGTTCAAATATTTCAAGTGTTCAAATATAAACATAATACATAATTCATCAAAGTTCAAAGTCAAACATAGACATTACTCGGTTTGTTGACCATTTTAAGCGATCTTTGACCGATTTTATCGATTAATCGGTTTCTTAACCGATTTTTAAGTGATTTTGTCTGATTTTTAAGCGATTTTGTTGACCAATTTTGAAGCGATTTTATCCAATTAATCTGATTAGACCGATTTTGTCTTATTAATCGGTTTGTTGACCGATTTTTAAGCGATCTTTGACCAAACTGATTAAATAGGCCGATTATGATAAATCAAGGCACTTAGTAAGCGATCAACGATTATGCGGGGATTAATCAGCCACCTGGACCGATTTTTACAACAGAGTGTGTACCAATCTGTTGGGAATTAGGGTAAACTACTGATTCTGCCGAAGTATCTGCCGAAGAGATTCTGCCGAAGAAGAATGGATTCTGCTGAAGTTATACTTCAGCAGAAGTGTTAAAGCAGAAATCGTGTTTCTGCTGAAAGTGCGAATCCACGTAGGAGAGATAAGCTCAGTATGTAGTAAAAGTCAGCGCCGTATGAAAGATAGGTTGGCGCCGTATTGTATAGAGCTTACTCAGAATAAACAATATGATTAGTAAAACAATATGATTAGTTGCATGGTTGTTTATATGCATGCTTGGTCTATGTTTGTATTAGGAGCGTACATTGTAAACGCTCGTGAGTCATTAGGGTTTCTTGCCTATAAAAGGAACCATAATAGTTTGTAATAGATAAGCTTTTCTCAAGTCTTTCAAGTCTTGTAAAATATCCGAAACATAGAGTTTCTATAATCAAAAGATCCATAGAGGATCAAAGAGTTCTTAGTTATTATAACTTGTATTTACTTTCCGCTTCAAAATACGAGTTGTAGAGATCTTCTATTAGTTTGCTTGTGATTACATAGGCAACACTAACGATCTCCGAGCGCTTAAGATCTATCAAGGTCTTTGTGTTTTCAACACAATCCCGTAGCACCCCGAAAACTTGATTAAGTCTTTCGTTGTACCGAATTTCGGAGGTGTTAGTGGGCTAGCTTTAGTCAGTCATGAAGAGTGAAGAATATGGAACTGGAGTTCTTCTAATCGAGTTGATTTAATTACGATGAAAAACACGCTACTATTAATTTTGGATTTCTAGTAGAAGTTCATTAGTTTCTTAACTATTGATTGAATATTTGAATTACTTGGTGTGGCTAAACTTTCATCCTTTTCTTTGCATGCTTATTTGTTTGTGTCACCTTGCACGAAAACTAAAATTTGTCATTAGATGATTATTTAATTTCTCATGTAGTATACATGCTTGTAGCCTAGATTAGATAATCACATGAACACATTAGTTCCTAGTTTTAGCCACACTTAGGAAAACTATGTGATTATTCTTTAGTGATTTGCGGCAATAGGATTTGCTGCAAACAGTTCTCCTAAAACACCACTTTTCTAGGTTGCTGGAACTGTAGAAAATTGTAGAATGGGAAAAATCGTGCCCAGCAGCTCACGGTGCCACTAAATAGGGCACGGTACCGTTAAATTGGGGTATTTAACGGTACAGTCACCTGTCTGGCGAATTTTCACTGTTCTCTTTAGCTTTTTGACTTTCTTTCCCAGAAAATCTGCAATTCTTTTTTAGTTTTCATAGCAGGGTACCCGCGCGATGCGGCGGCGGGTACCCTGTGACTAAATTTTCCAGCGAACCAATGTTATTTTAATTTGAGCTGCTTGATTTCAGATTTATGTTTTGGAAGCTTAATTAGATTGTACATTGTGGTTAAAGAGTTGTATATTTTGGTGAATGGATGAATTAAATTGTGTATTAATTGTATGTATTGAATAGTGTGTTTTTAGTTTTATTTGTATATGTACATTGTGCTTAGGTAGTTGTATATATTTGTGATGGGGTGTATTAATTGTATGTATGTAAGAAATAGTATTTGCTTAAAATCAATTGTGCTTTACATAGTTGTACATTATGTTTTATAAGTAGTATTTGCTTAAATTCTAATTTAGGAAATTTGAGATGGTCATCCCTCAATTATAAGTAGTATAGATATAGATAACTCAAATCACATGAAACCTAACACCTCTTTAACCATAGGATAAACACACTCATCACTTTCAAATTTTCGCCACACCTTGGCTATTTAAGCCATCATCTTGCAAGCATTTACTTGCACAATTCACTTCATCTTCAACCTAGCAAAACCCTCAACTATGTCTTCCACTCAAGCCTCTACAACTCACATCTCAAAGAAACCTAGGATCACAATCAAACCACCCACCATCTTCATTGATTTAACCAAAGAAGATTATGAGATTGAGGCACACACACCACCATCCATAAGCACTCCTAGCTCACCATCACCACCCAATGCTCCATAAAAAACACATTCCACTAAGGCAACTTCATCCTCATCCTCTTCAATTAAGAATAGGCCAAACTCATCTCCATTTAGTCTTCATCAACCCATGGATGTCTCTTTAACACTATCACCAATAAGTCCTTTGGACTTTGCTCATCCTACACCACCTCCACCACCTCCAATCATGGGGCAACCAATTCAACTTCACCCGATTGAACTTCATAGTGCAAGTTTCCTATGTTGTCTCCATAACAGTAACCTCATTTTCTCTCTACGGGAAGAGCTCCACTTTATATTCTCATATGTTGAGCAACTTTTGACACCTAATCCCTAGCCAATTACACCACAACTAGAACCAACCAATACCCCAACCAACTAAACATTTGTATGTTTAGTTTCTAAAAATAAATATCTATGAACCATTTTGCGGATGAAGCAAATCGTGGGACCTTTCAAGTCACTATATATTTCTATATAGGTGTTTTGATCAGTTGCGAAATCAGGTTATGCAGAATCTTCAGATCGAAGGTTTGGGTGCATTCAACAAAGCCATTGCTTTTAATCCATATTGCAGTCGGTGTCTCCTGAACTACACTCTCTCCTCCACTCAATCCAATAACCCAAACATACCTCCAACATTCTTTACCCACTCCCTACAACTCCACGACTTCAAGGGCAACCAAAGTTTCTTGTAATCGGCAATTTGACCAAACAAAAAAATTGCATTGTCGTATATTAGTTTTTCTGCTCCCCATCCCATTTTATCAAACTTTTCAATGAAAGCACCTATTATGGTGAGAAGATTTTGTTTATAGTTGGTGCACTTTCTAGAAACGAGCAACAATTCACAAGCTCTCACTCACCCAAAGACCTCGAATCGATGGTGACAATGCTTTATTTAAATTTGTTGCACTTCCTACAAACAAGCTACAGTTCACTGTTGTACTTGAAATGTTAGTTGAATCTAAAACTCTCACGAAGCATTGGGGTGCTCGATATAATATTAAGCTTCATCGTGTAATGCTTTAATATTATACCAATCACCATCAATGCTTCTTGCAAATATTTTGATTCCTGACCTTTAAATTTTCTTAATTGGATCAAATTTTTAAGGAAATTAGATATACCTATTCTCGAGCAACTAATCCGTGTTTAGAGCATACGTTGGTAAACTATAAATTTTCGATTCTTTATTTTATGGTTTACCAGCTGACGCTCTAAACACGGATAAGTTGCTCGAGAATAACATCACTTTTTGTAACAGTTCACATGTGAATTCCATTTCTCTTTCTTTTTCGAAATTTTATATATTGTGGTCATGTGTAAATAGTGTTGCCTTCTATTCGTTTCTCAGAACAAATACACGAGGGCTTTATATACGGAAATTTAAGAGATGATTTGATGATGTATTTGAAACGTTTTACCATAAATAATGAACGTTCGAGTCGTCTCAACAATTTCACTGCATCCATACTGGAGCATAAGGAAGACAAAAAAGACAGACCCTACAATCATCAACTTGAACTTTGATTAAAAGTTTATTGGTCGATTCCATCACAACGCACCATATACCAAAATAATTAAAACATAAACAGGCTCTATTGCAATGCGCGACGGCCTAATTCCTCGTTACTAACCAAAGAAATACAAAACCATGCTAATAAAGTAATAAGTTTCTTAATGTTACGATCACCCACTTTGTCGACATAAGTTAACGAATCATCCATCTTGTTGAGACTTATCTCAACCTACTACATATATCAAATTAAGTAATTAACATTACGAAAGCATCCTCACGCATTGAATCTATAAATTATAAAAGATATAATCAACTACAAATAAGGCCAATGCTAATGGTAACCACAAAAATTGTGGTCATCACATGCCACATCAGCGTCACCTTAGCTTTCTATCTCCAAGACTAGACCCCAGCCACAATTTGCTAATAAAACGACCACAACCACAACAAAAAACATACCTCACCAAAACTAATAAAAAAAAATACACACTCAAAAGAGAATGAATGTTGCGGTTGCCTGTCCAACCATAACTTTAAAAAGGTTGGGGGTTAACCGGTTGGGCTAATGGAGGAAACTCGGTTGAGGAATAAGTTGGTCGGGGTGCAATCCCTCCCATTAGCATTAGCCTAACATGTTACCAAAAAGTTTAGAATTTACAAGCTCTGAGTGCTAGCAAGGTATCTTGCCATTTTTTATATATTTTTAATTAGATTGTTAACATATGAACAATTTTCGCAAATTCCAATTGCGAGACCGTTGGCTAGTTTTGCAAATATGAAATTTTCTTGGTTCAAAATGTCAAAAACAAAATGACTTTGATAGGTTAATGAATTATAATAATCATATTGTAACGAGTTTAACATGGCGTATTAATTAAATGGCTAAAGATGTCTAACTAATAAAAATTAGTCTACTTGCATGTGGTGAAAGTGAAAAAGATGGTTGTGAATTTTGGAAAAGGATTTTTCTCTCTCTCTCTATAAAGTATAAATAAATATCTCGATTAATTTTATGCGTGTTTAAACTTAAAGGGTGGAAAATAAAAGAGTGGTTGTTACATCTTTCTTTTCTCAATAGGCGGCGAGCATTGTGGGTCCAACCCCGTGCGTGCGTTTGACCCCGTTATTGCATTCCATCCCTTTGTGTATCTACATGTCCTTTTCTTTTTCTTTTAAAAACAAAAACCTACCATCCATCAATGGTACTGGTACATTTTATGGAATTCCAAAAGGATATGTGGTATTTATGGATCATTGAATTTTAAAATAGTCCTATCGTCTTAAAATTATAGTTATTTTTTTTTTATTTTTTCGGTTTTTTTTTATAACTTTAACTTTTAGTATTTTTGTTTGTGTTATATAATATTTGATGTAATAGATATGAACGGATTGAGTTTTAAATGCATTTTTATTGGTATAATTTTTATAACTATTGTATAACACAGATAAAAATATTTAAGGTCAAAGTTAAAAAAAAATACCGAAAAAATTAAACGAGGACTATAATTTTAGAATGGAGGCAGTACTAGTTTAACAATACGAAGAAGGAAAACAACTTAATGTGTGAATTATTAACGGAGTGTTTGACTTTGTGACATTAAGTAACAAAGGTATATTTGGCGCAATGCTCTAGGGCTAGAGCTTGTGTTGGGGTTGGGGCAGAAGCTGGAGCTAGGGTTGTTATTGAAAGTGTACAAAGTGGGTGATTGCTCAGAGCTTTAAACATTTTACCGGACTCAAAATTTGTCTCGTTAACAATTATATGTATGTGGACCCATATTTTTCACGAGAAAAAAATAAGATGAGAAAATATTTTAAATGAAAAAATATATTAAGTAATTTGATTAGTTATAAACCACCTAAGCCCTTTTCTATGGCTTAGAACCTTAGACTTATGAAGACTTATGTCTTATAAAAGTTAGGGTAAAAGCCATAAAATAACAACGTACTTTCTCAAATTTACCGAGTTGAAACACATACTTTTTTATCAACATATATACCCACGTACTTTCGAATTTTGTTCCGACTTCACCCATATGACCGATTTATATTAATATAATATTATATTAAATAATATTATTTTATTACAATATGGGTAAAGTCGGAACAACATTTGAAAGTACATGGGTGTATATGTTGATAAAAAAGTATGTGTTTCAACTCGGTAAATTTGAGAAAGTACGTTGTTATTTTATGGCTTTTACCCTAAAAGTTTTCATAAGTCTGTAAGATAAACAAAGCTTATCTTAAAAGCTCAAACCCTTATAAGCCCTGTTGCTAAACATAAATAATGCAACATTGGTATTTTTTTTTATTTCATGATTATAGAATAGAATTTGTATATTTTCTTAAATTTTCTTTCTACTTTATGTTTCTAATCACAAAAATGTCTAGCATGAAATCCTCATTTTCCTACTCAAAATCAAAAGTATGGTCATTTTTTTTTTTTTTTTTTTTTTTAATTTAATTTTCAACTATTTGTAGAGATAAATCAGCTATAAATTTCTACAAAATATAGATAGAAAGTTATTTTTTTTTTCAACAAAACGACTATAATTCTCCAATGCATGCTTCTCTACCTTAAAGTATCTAATTTTGATTATTTATCTCGTAACTGTATAACCACTTTTGAAACGTAATGCTACACACCTCCAACTTTATGAATTGTTTGCTTCAAGAAACTCTATATTACAATTTAAAGTGTGATCCATTTTTTACTCGTCACAGTAAATGTTATGTGTTATGTTTAGGCGGACATAATAAAACCATTCCTCACGCGTGAGGCTTCATTTTAACCCTTTACTAATGCATGAGTCGAGTCTACCATCACGCATAAGACGTTAATTTTAGAGATTAATAGTGAAGTAATTCATCATTGAAGAGAAAAGCTCAATGTCAGAGCATGTTGTGAGTGAGTATGGTAATTTGGATGAAATTTCATAAATATTTCCTTCTAACACATTATATATACTAATTATCCTTTTATTTTCTAATATTTCCATTAGAGAGAAAGGAAAATAATTTACAAACTAGGTAAAAAGCTTGTAAAGATTATATTTAAAGATGAAAAATATAGGGCAAATCACCTATAAATGCAGTTAACTTGTCACTTTTTCCCATTGTATGTACCATTCTTTTTTTTTCTTTCTCATTCTGTCAATAAACTTCTATCGTTAGTCCTTTGTGTGTACCCGTTACCAAAAAAACCTGCATCGTTAGTCCTTTATGCTAACGGCCGTTAATAAATAACTTAAAATTTGGTTATCTTACGCTAAACTTGCGTCGTTGGTCCTTTATACTAACAATCGTTAAAAAATAACTTAAAATTTGGTTTTCTTACGTTTCCGTCCGTTTTTTTCACGTTTTCGAACGTTTTTACACGTTTTCGTTCGTTTTAACACGTTTTTGTCCGTTTTTTCACGGTTTCATACGTTTTACACGCTTTCATCCGCGTTTTACAAGTTTTCGTTCGTTTTTTCACGTTTTCATCTCTTTTTACACGTTTTCGTCCGTTTTTGCGCATTTCATTCGTTTTTACACGTATTCGTCCGTTTTTACACGTTTTCTTTTTGTTTTTTCACATTTTCATGCGTTTTTACACGTTTTCATCCTTTTTAACACATTTTCGTCCGTTTATGCACGCTTCCATCCCTTCTTACACGTTGTCGTCCGTTCTAACACGTTTTCGTCCGTTTTTTCACGTTTTCATCCGTTTTTACATGTTTTCATCCGTTTTTACACGTTTTCATCCATTTTTACACATTTTAGCTCATTTTTGCACGTTTTTATTCGTTTTTACATGTTCTCATTCGTTTTAACACGGTTTCGTCCCTTTTAACATGGTTTCGTCTGTTTTTTTCACGTTTCCATTTGTTTTTACACGTTTTCATCCGTTTTAACACTGGTAAAAATGGATGAAAGCGTGAAAAATCTGACGAAAGCGTGTTAAAACGGACCACAACGTGTAAAGACGGACGAAAACGTGTAAAAACGGATGAAAACATGTAAAAACGGATGAAAACGGACGAAAAAGTGTTAGAACGGACAAAAATGTGTAAAAACAGACGAAAACGTGAAAAATAGTCGAAAACGTGCAAAAACGGATGTAAACGTGTAAAAACGGATAAAAACGTGTAAAAACGGATGAAAACGTGTAGAAACTGATGAAAGCGTGTTAAAACGGACCAAAACGTGTAAAGACGGACGAAAACGTGAAAAACAGACGAAAGCATGTAAAAACGGATGAAAACATGTAAAAACGGATGAAAACGTGAAAAAACGGACGAGAACGTGTTAGAACGGACGACAACGTGTAAGAAGGGATGAAAGCGTGTATAAACGGACGAAAATGTGTTAAAACGGATGAAAACGTGTAAAAACGCATGAAAATTTGAAAAAATGGAAGAAAACGTGTAAAAACGGACGAATACAAAAAACGTGTTAGAACGGACGACAACGTGTAAGAAGGGATGAAAGCGTGCATAAACGGACGAAAATGTGTTAAAACAGATGAAAACGTGTAAAAACGCATGAAAATGTGAAAAAACGGAAGAAAACGTGTAAAAACGGACAAATACTTGTAAAAACGAATTAAAATGCGCAAAAACGGACGAAAATGTGTAAAAACGGATGAAAACTTGATAACGCGGATGAAAGCGTGTAAAAACGTATGAAAACGTGAAAAAACGGACAAAAACGTGTTAAAACGAACGAAAACGTGTAAAAACGGACGAAAAAACGGACGAAAACGTAAGAAAACCAAATTTTTAGTTATTTTTTAACGATCGTTAGTATAAAGGACCAACGATGCAAGTTTAGCGTAAGATAACCAAATTTTAAGTTATTTATTAACGGTCGTTAGCATAAAGGACTAACGATGCAGGTTTTTTTGGTAACGGGTACACACAAATGACTAACGATAGAAGTTTATTGACAGAATGAGAAAAAAAAAAGAATGCTACATACAATAGTAAAAAGTGACAAGTTAACTACATTTCTAGGTGATTTGCCCAAAAATATATATATAAAAAAACAAAACAAATTAAACCCCCACTAGTGACCTCCATCTCTTTCTTTACTCTCTCTCTCATGTTTACAACCAGTTGTGTCTTTGTACAAGAGAGAGAAAAAAAACACAGAAAAAGAGAACCTTTGACTAATTACACACCAAAGACTTTCTTTCATTCAATTCAATCTCTCTCAATTTTCACATATTTTTATCTCAAATTTCATCATTTCCCAACTGGGTTCTCTTTAAATCACCTCTAATTTATATAAAGTTTCTACCTTTGACCTCTTTTTCAGCTACCCTTTTGTGTTTTCTGAATTGGGTCTTTTGAATTTCTTGATTTGGTTTAGTATTTGATGAGAAATCTTGCTTTTTAACTTTGACCCGACCCGAATACCCGGTTTCAGATATGGATCAGGCTTGTGTTCTTGTTTGGTTTATTTTGGTGTTTAATAATTTGTTACAAGTTTATGGAAATGCTGAAGGTATTATTTATTTATTTTTATTTGTTTCTTGGATTGGGTTTGACTTTAATTATTGTGTTGACTTTTATTGATGATGATAGATGCTGTTTGGTTAATTGCTAAATTTGGTAATCAGTGGTCTTGGGTTTTTGTTAGATTGGTTTGAATTTTTAGGCCTGATTATAGAAGCTATAGTTCTAATTATAGGTAGTGGACCTAAAGATTAAATAGGTCTACTTGTTTCTAATTTTGCTTGTTAGAATTGTTTATTTGGTTATAGCTTTTTGATACAAAAAATAAGCAGTTTTGAGGGTGTTTGGGATTGCGTATTCAGTCTGCTTTTGCGAGTTATGTAAGCAGATTATTATAAGCAGTCTTGAGTTGCTTATTCTAGACTGCCTATTTGGAAAAACAAAAAGCCAGACATGCCATAATTTGCAACTGGATTATATTTATCTTGTTTTGCAATGAAATGTTATCGACATTTGATGTATGTAAGATAAGTTAATGATAAAGTTTCATGTGTAAAACAGGAGATGCATTGAATGCTTTAAAGACTCAGTTAGGTGATCCGAATAATGTTCTTCAAAGTTGGGACGCAACTCTTGTGAATCCGTGTACTTGGTTTCATGTTACGTGCAATAGTGAGAACAGTGTTACAAGAGTGTAAGTTCATTATATTGTTTTAGTAAGACAATGATTCATTTATTGGATGTTATTATTATTTCTATTCAAGGAAATTGTGTATTGATGTTTGTTTTATGCAGTGATCTTGGAAACGCAAACTTGTCTGGTCAACTGGTTCCTCAGCTTGGTCAACTCAGTAATTTACAGTATTTGTAAGTGATCTTTATATTACATTTTCGTGGATACGATGATTGCGTTTGTATTTATAGCTATCTTGAATAAAATATATCAGTCGAAACAAGCCATCTTGTCTTTGTATTTGTATTTTATAATGGATATAATGGTCTTTTTCGTGTTATTTCCTACTCCGTATTTGATTATTGAAAGTTATTGCTTTCTCCGATCTTATACTCCTTTGAAGGAGTATAAAAAGACTATTAAAGATGCACATGACATGATATTCCAATTGGTTTGGTGACCATTATCTTCCAAAAACAACTTGAAGCTCTTAAGTTTGTGTTTTAAAGTTAAGATCCGATACCCTGAATACCTGTTTGTGTATGAAAAAACTTGCTTTGTCAAGCTTCAGATAGGTCATACATGGACATTCTAAGCACTGTATTCATTTCAGTGTTGTAAAAAGCGGGCTAGGCGGCCGCCTAGGCGGCGCCTAGGCGCTAGGCGGGCATACACCGCCCCGATTTAGGGCAAATCGGCCAAGCTAGGCGGAAAAGTCAAAAGTCGGTCAAACATCCGCCTAGGCGGAGCTAGTCGGTCTAGGCGGCCTAGGCGGTCAACGAAAGTCAACCAAAAGTCAACGTTTTTTTTTTAAAATATAGGGGTTTTAAATTTCAATTGGGGTTTTTCTGATTCGGGTTTTTAATTTTTGAAACCCTAGTTGATTTGGAGTTATGGATCCGAAATTGAAACCCTAGTTGACTTTAATTGGGGTTTTGATTTTCTTAATTTTGTTTAAATTGGTGGAGGGGAGGTTGAAGAGAGAAGAAGAAGTGAAGGCTAGGTTATTAATGTTGTGTAACCCTAATAATAAGTGTTTTCTTGCCCCATTAAAAAGTTTATACGATAAGCACAACAAATAACTCATTGGGCTTTAATAAAAGTATACCAAAACTTAATCAAAACAACACATAATGTAAATTTTGCAATATATACAAAAGATATATAATTAAAAAAATTAATATAATTATTTAAAATATATAAATTATGCATATTTTATATCAAATACATATAATTTTACATTTTTTATATAGAAAAGTTCAATCCGCCTAGGCGCTAGGCGGTGGTCGACCGCCCGACTAGCGCCTAGCGGTTTTTGCAACCTTGATTCATTTAATAAACAATAAAGAACTTGCCAGCATTCAGTATGTAAATGGTACAAGTTCAAACATCACAAGTACATACTAGCACTACTTTCTGCCACCTTTTATTGCATTCTTTTATCTAAGTTTGGTTGTTCGTCACATAATCACTTTCGATATTACATAATAACATTTCACTTGAAATTCTGATTTTTCTCTTCAATTTTTGTACTTGCTATAATGGTTTGTTAATAAAATAATTTGCTGCTTTACAGGGAACTTTACAGTAATAACATCACTGGAAGAATTCCTAATGAGCTCGGGAACCTTACCAACTTAGTGAGTTTGGATCTTTATCTCAATCGGCTAGACGGTGTCATTCCAGACACCTTGGGCAAGCTCCAGAAGCTTCGTTTTCTGTACGTATACTCATAAATTATTTTTAATCTACTGATCACTGTTGTAATTCCATATCAATTCAATCAATATACTTTTAAAATATCATAAAAGTTGGACCTGGCAGTTTCAACCCATTTATGTATAAAAGGGCAGTTTGGGTTATCTAGCCCACACATTTTCTACCTCTAATAAAGAGAATAAGGAAATCCAGTTGATATGCAAAATGACAACATCTGAACATGTCCCAATTATTAGTCTGAGTCGGCAAGTCCATGTCTTAACTTGATTGTGGTTGACTTATTGAGCATTTTAGTAACAAAATCTTGGTTATATTTCTCTGATATTCTTTTGCGAGGACAGTCGTCTCAACAACAACACATTGACAGGAACTATTCCTAGATCGTTAACTACAATAACTTCGTTACAAGTTCTGTGAGTACCCAAACATGTTTCTTTTTGTTATATTATTGCTAAGATAGTTATTAAAATACTAAATTATACTGTTGATATGTCTTGTAGTGATCTTTCAAACAACAATTTGAGCGGAGATGTCCCGGTCAATGGTTCCTTTTCTCTTTTCACACCTATAAGGTATGCAGCAAGTAACAACCCATTTTTATCTTGCACTTTAAAACATAGAAATAAAGTTGTACTTTAATATAATGGCGAACTTTGCATCTTGCAGTTTTAACGGGAATCCAAACTTGCGACAATCTGCAGTTACTCCTCAAGCTCCAAGCCCACCGAGCTCCCAGTCTTCTTCTGGTAATTTAAATTCTATATGTTACCTGAAAAAAAAAAGTACTTTTTTCCTACTTTGTGACGTTTTATAATTTCATTTCGTCGATAGAGGTGATAAACTGAGTGGGTTTGGCCAATCAGTCTATATAAGTATGACTTGAAATGCTATTTGTCCAAAAAATGACTTTGACGTGTCAAGTATGATCACGGAAATCACATTATTTGAATCCTATTTTAGTTTTAAAATTAGTAAATGATTCAGGAGGTTTTTTTTGCATTTTAAATGTACGTTGGGCAACTTTTGACGCGTTTGACCTGTTTTCTTTCAAGCAAATTTTGTTGTTATTACGTGTTAGACCTGCTGGAGATAAACTACAGAACATAATCTGAATGACTCGTTCATAAGTAAAAGGCACTAATGTACTTATATAAATGGATCTACATATAGGAGGTGTTGCTCTATTCTTAATTAAAAGGAAATCTGATGATATACTTCTATATGTATGGGCGACTTGTTATTTCAGTTGGAAACAGTGCAACTGGAGCCATTGCTGGAGGAGTTGCTGCAGGTGCCGCTCTGTTGTTTGCGGGCCCCGCAATTGCACTTGCTTGGTGGCGACGCAGAAAACCACAAGATCATTTCTTTGACGTACCTGGTTAGTAAAATGGGTTTTTTTTTTTTTTTTTTTTTTTTTTTTGGGGGGGGGGGGGGGGGGGGGGGAAATTAAATCAAAACGGGTGCATTTTATTACGTATAATTACAAAAGTTAAATTATTTCAATAATAATCTGATTTTTTTATAATGATTCCAATACTAAAATTTTAAAATACACTTTAGGGTGCGTTTGGTATTGCGCCTATCGGAATGGATCTATGGATTTCATTCCGATTAATGGTGTTTGTTTAGTGGGTCCTGGAATGAAATGGTTATATCATAGTCATAGATTCATTACACACCAATTTGGTGTCTATGAAATCCATTCCCGCTGGCCCCTCTATTTTCCACTACAAAATTCAAATATCTATACACTTTTTCATTCCATATTTTATCAACCAAACATAAACAATCGTAATGATACACTTTTTCATATCCATTGTCATTCTACCCCATACCAAATCCGATACACATTGTGATTCCTAGCAGCAAACCAAACGAGTAGACAACTTTACTCATAGATTTCTGTAATTTCAGCTGAAGAGGATCCTGAAGTTCATTTGGGTCAATTAAAGAGATTTTCACTCCGTGAACTACAAGTTGCAACTGATAACTTCAGTAACAGACATATTCTTGGAAGAGGTGGTTTTGGTAAAGTGTACAAAGGGCGATTGGCAGATGGCACTTTGGTGGCCGTAAAAAGGCTAAAAGAGGAAAGAACTCAAGGTGGCGAGTTACAGTTCCAAACGGAAGTTGAAATGATTAGTATGGCGGTTCATAGAAACCTACTCCGGCTAAGAGGATTTTGCATGACACCCACTGAACGGTTGCTTGTTTATCCGTATATGGCTAATGGTAGTGTTGCATCATGCTTAAGAGGTATTTTTTTTCCCTTTTTACCATCTTGTTTATGGGGCATAAATTTAAGGGTGTTTGCATGTGCGTTTTGAAAGTGATTTATGAGTTAATTGACAGGTTGTAGAAGTTAGCGTTTGGATGTGTTACTATTGTTAGTGAAACTGTGTTTGGACATGCGATTTTCTTCTTTTTAATTACTAAATCACATATCCAAACACCTTTTATCAGCATCTACAATTTATTAAGAGTTCAACTTTGACAAAAAAAAAACATCTGTAATATTTTAAGATCCACCGTGTAATATCTAACGAGCTGATCAAAATTTTTGTAGAGAGACCTGACACACAAGAGCCGCTTGATTGGCCAATAAGAAAGCGAATTGCATTGGGGTCTGCAAGGGGACTTGCTTACTTGCATGATCATTGTGACCCAAAGATCATTCACCGAGATGTGAAAGCTGCTAATATTTTACTGGATGAAGAATTTGAAGCAGTTGTTGGTGATTTTGGGTTGGCTAAGCTTATGGACTATAAGGATACTCATGTTACAACCGCTGTTCGTGGTACAATTGGGCACATAGCCCCCGAGTATCTATCAACGGGTAAATCATCAGAAAAAACAGATGTGTTTGGGTATGGTGTTATGCTTCTTGAGCTCATAACAGGTCAACGGGCTTTTGATCTTGCTCGACTTGCTAATGACGATGATGTCATGTTGCTTGATTGGGTAACCATCCTCTCTCCACCTTCATTTTTATGTGTTTTTCGATTTATTTATCTTATTACTTATGATAAATGAAGCTTAAACGAATTGAACTCTTATGAGAACAGATACATAATTTGTATCTATAACCTAGTAGTATTATGGGGTCTTTGGGTTTCCGTTTTGAAACTGATTATCCAATTATTGCATATTTTAGTCCCAAAAAACAGTATTACCTAATTATCCCCTAATTTAACTTAATTTGATAGACTTGTTACTTACACAGTTATAGTCTCATCTCAGAACACGTGTCTCCTTGCAAAAGTGTCCCTTTTTTTTTTTTTTTTTCTTTTTTTTTTTCTTTTTTTAAATCATTTTCCTTAGATAATCAGAACTTGTCTGTTAACACGTCCAAATACTATCTCCGGCAGCCCGTTTAACTTCAGCTGTCTATATTATTATGATTATTCACATGAACATTTTTGAAACACACATCCAAACACCCCCAAAGTCTTTCGAAGAAGATGCAATGTTACATGAATATTCTATTTCTATACAACTGATATTAATCAAACATATACAATCCAAACCAAGACTCGATCTTTATAAAAAACAATAACTTTGAAATATTCTCGGAATGTTTGCAATGATTATGATTCTTGAAACCTTACAGGTGAAAGGGCTTTTGAGGGAAAAGAAATTGGAGACATTGGTGGATGCTGATTTGAAAGGTAATTATATAGACGACGAAGTGGAACAGCTGATACAGGTGGCACTTTTGTGCACACAAGGAACACCATTAGAACGACCCAAGATGTCTGAAGTAGTCAGAATGCTTGAAGGTGACGGTTTGGCAGAAAGATGGGAAGAATGGCAAAAAGAAGAAATGTTTAGACAAGAGTTCAATACCACACATAATCCAAATACTGATTGGATTATTGCAGATTCAACTTATAATCTACGTCCTGATGAATTGTCGGGTCCCAGATAAAGCATCGTTGACAAGGGTTTCGGGTTTTTTTCTTTTTGTTGTATCTTTTATGGAAACCAATACTTATCATTATTGTGCATATGCAAATTCTTGTCTTTTGTTTTTTGCTCTCACCCAGGACTTATTAGGGTGAATTGTGTCTAGAGTTTTGGTTTTTGTTGTGTTAATAGGATTGGTAAATGGCAGGTGGGAGGGGAGTAATAGTATTCAGGTGCAAAGTAACCCCAAATGTTGTTGAAACACCAGTGTATTTTGGTTCCTTTATGTAGTAAACCAGATGAACAAAATAAACACATTTTCTTGTTATTTTTAGGTCTTGTTCCATAATAATAATTGATGTTGTGTTTTGTTACTGTACGATATCAGTTGCTAACAAAATCTTAACTTGTTCCTGTGTTGCTTTTGAAGTTTAGTTTTCAACTTTTACTTTAAATATTTTTATTTGTGTTATATATTACTTGATTCAAAATATATAAATTGATTAGTGTAATTTTCATAAAGTATTAAATTATATAAAATAAATAAAAATATTTAAAATGAAAATTGAAAAATAAAAAAAATCAAAAGTAAACACTGGACAATAATTATGAGATGAAAATAGTATGGCGAAGATATTTCACCTGTAAGACTAATTATCCCGATGATAACAGAATCTGGAAATGTTACCCGTGGGCACGTATACATACTCTCTCGCTGCTACCAATGCTCGCGGGTTCTTCCCCTATGAAGTATTATGTTTGTTTTTTTAGCACAAGTGGCTACATGGCTCCTCTTAGCGGATGACAATATTGTAGACAACCAAATTAAGGAATACTAGAACTTCGTATATTCACATGCTTTACTTTTAATGCAAATGACATAATGTATCCAGATACGGAAACAAACTGACAACATTTAATTACTATGTATATGGAACAAAAGCACATGCCAAGCCAATATATTGTTGAAAATTTATTAATTAGGGTTTTTTTATAAATTCTCTCGGCTACGAGGGTTTATATGTTGGATCATAGGTTTTTATTTGTAAATTCTCTCGGGTATGGGGTTTATATGTTTGATTTCCCCGCTAGGAGATATTTTTCTTTTGGAATATATAAGAAACAAAGCTCTAGCAAGAAGTTGAAGACAATTACAAAGGAGAATTAATCCAATCAGACAAATTACAGTTTTTAACACCTCTAAACTTTAACCAAAATAAAAAAGCTATTTAGATATTATCGATAATGTCACGTTGCCTCATGATTTGAGAACTAAACGTAACATTATTTCGATAACGCCAAATAAACCAAAGAGAAGTAGCAATAATCACAAATAATCTATCTTTTCTGTCGTTAGAGACATGCCAGCTATCTAGCCAGATAGTCCAATCCATATTAGAGTAGAAACGCGGTAAACCAACATCACACCAAATTCGAACTTGACACCAAACGTTAGCAGCTGTTTCACATGCATAAAAGATATGATCGGAAGACTCCACACCTGCGTTGCAAACCGGGCAAACAATCAACGAAATTTCTAGACCACAAGACGAGAGATTTACACGATGAGGGAGTCTATCTAAGAGTAAACGCCAAAGAAAAATGTTTACCTTTCGAGGCAAAGATTTGTTCCATTCTATACTTGTACTCATCGACAGTAAAATAATGTCATTAATGTGCTTCCTTGTCACCCTACAGAAAAAATACCATCATAACTTAAAGTCCATTGCCACGAATCCTCACCACTACCTACATTTGCATTACCAATTTCGGCTAAAAGAAAGTTCAACCATTTGAGATCCGATCAAGAATGTAACAGTCTTCGTTGCGATCAAGCCTAAATAGCCGGTTGTATCGTCATTTTAAAGGCCCATCTCCAAGCCATGTATCTTTCCAGAAACGAACGTTAGAACCACATCCTACTTTGAACTTTAAAGTGCCCATAGGAATAATACCGTTAGAGTGTAGATAGTTAGAGGAGTCAACAATTTTAGCCCATAAACCTCTAGTATTACACCCCTTGTGATCGAAACCTACTTCAGAGCCATGGATAGCTTTAATTAATTGTACCCATGAAGCTGACGGATTATGAACTAACCTCCAACGCCATTTTTGAAGGAGCGCTAAGTTAAAAGCTTTCAAGCTACCAACAACCAAACCGCCTTTATCTAAAGAAGCCAAAACGTTAACCCATTTAATCCAAGATAATTTCTTTCTATCTTCATCCCCACCCCAAAAGAATGAAGCCCGAAACTGTTCAAGTAACTCAATAATCAACTCCGGCACTTTGAAGATAGACATCTAAAAAGCCCCTATATAAATACCAACGCTTCCCAAATCGTTTTTATTAAAGTTAGCCGACCTCCAATAGATAAGAGGTTAGCTTTCCACAATGAAAGCTTGGATTGAAACTTATCTACCAGATTATTCCAATTGGCAATACGAGACATATTTGATCTGATAGGAAGACCGAGATAAGTAAAAGGCAAACTACCTGCAGCACATCCCGTGACTTGGGCCATGACAGAAACCTCTTCAGGAGATACTCCAATACCATAAACATTAGATTTATGAATATTGATTTTAAGATCCAAAGCCAAATAAAACACCTGCAAACTTGAATAATATTGTCCATATCTCTATGGTTCCAATCAGAGACAATAACCACATCATCTGCATAAAATAAGTGATATACAAAAACCAGAATCACTGACCTTTGCTCCATAAAGAAGATTGGAATGAACCGCATCCTTTAATGCGAGGTGGAGACCTTCCATCACCAGAATAAATAAGAACGGAGACAACAGATCTCCTTGTCTCAATCCACGATATATAGAAAGACGAGGGGCTACCATTAACAAGAATGGATGTCCTAGCCGAATGTAAGCAAAGCATGAGTCCATCTTCGCCATTTTAACCCAAAACCAAGAGTTTGAAGAATAAACTCTATATATTTCCAACTTACCGAATCAAAGGCCTTCTCGAAATCGACTTTAAATATCATGAGTTTCTTATTCCGCTTCTTATACCAATCAATGAATTCGCTTAGCATGAGCGAGCCATAAAAAATTTGATGACTTGCTATAAAGGTTGATTGTTCCTTGCTAACTATTTTATCAATCACTTTTGAAAGACGATTTGATAAAAGCTTAGCAATAAATTTATAATGAACTTCCATTAAAGAGATAGGCCGATAATCTTTGATATGTAATGGGTTAGCTACCTTCGGGATTAGGGTAATAAACGCGGAGTTTGCTCCCGTAGGCATCGAGCAAGAATCCAAAACTTCATCACAAAATCAGCATATCAGAACTAAATAGATCCCAATATGTCTTCAAAAAGAGAAAGGAAAAACCATCCGGACCTGGAGCCTTGTTGCTACCACATCCCAAAACAGCCGCCCAAATTTCGTCTAAGGTAACTGTTCCTTCTAAAGACATAATATTAGCCTCATTAAGAACCGAAGATGGCGTCAAAACTGGAAAAGAAACTGGATTATCTTGATTAGAATACTTCTCTTTGAAAAAGTTCAAGAAAGCCTCCTTAACCTGATGAGGAGACGAAACCCAAACCCCATTGATCATTGAACCTTGAACCGTTTGAATCCGCCTTCTATGCTTGATAATCCCGTGGAAAAATTTTGAATTTTCATCTCCTTCTACGTCCTATTTGATACGAGCTTATTCTTCACAAAGTTTCTCTAAAGCCTTAGCCTTTATATCCGGATACGAGTCTAAAACATTTTCCGACAACAAAAACCGATCGAACTTGCTCATCTTCGTTCCCGCTTTATTCATCCAAGTATAAAAACGACCACCCATAGGTAATTCAATCACACCTGTATCATTAATAAAAGAATTAAAAACTTGGGCTTCTCTTGTTGAAAAAATGGAACCATACCGCTCTGATTCTTCACGAACTTCATTAAGATCTCCAAACAGAATGTATCTTCCTGTATGATGATTCATGAAATCACTAATTCTTGACCATAAACCGCTTTTTGCCAAGGATTCCTGAGGCACGTATATATTGACCATAAACACGACTTCAGAAGAATCATTCCACTGGTCTTCTACAATAATATATTGCTCGTCACACCAAACATTTGATCTCACAAACAGACTAGGGTCCCATAAGGAAATTAAACCTCCTAACATGCCCCGAGCCAAACTACAAGCATAATCGAATGTATAGTTTCCCCATATAAATTTAAGACGAAACAATTCGAGTATTGTCATTTTTGTTTCTTGAACTCCTAGAAAATGAACATTATGTTTAAAACAAAGATCTTTGATCCAACTGCATTTCTTCATGCCTCGAATATTAATTGATAAAACATTCATTTGACAACCATTGATACACCTATCCCTATTTTCATTCATACCCACACCCGTGGTGGATATTTCTTGGGTTTAACTACCTCTCGCGGGTGGTTGTTTGCAGGTAACTTCTTTTTCATGCTCGTTGCCCTCCGCATAGTTATATAACCCATTCCTACAAAAATTGATCCCTATTGAGAAGAACTTTGTTAACAATGAATCAAAGTTTGCGTCAACTACAGAAACAGGTCAAAAAGTTTTAAGTCTCTTGATGCGTAATACCTACAATCACCTAATCGGCTCTTATGTAAAAATATTTACTCACTTTAGATATATATTTTAGCGTCTTAGGGAGAATTGATTGACCATCACACCCGAGACACATATTTTTGTAATCACTATAATAGTTGCACAGAAAATCATTGACAGGTCAACCCATCACACCTGAGATAATAAAGACCACAAAGAAGAAAACTAGAAACAGTATGCTAAGCAACAACTTCTGAACATTAGACAACTCCCAGATATCCTACAGATTACAATAACTGAAGAGCTACCACTATCGCAAGTCAAAAGATCATTTTCGACCCAACGTTTCTACAATATCAGTACAAAAGCCACCAACAAGATTAACAAAATAGCTTCTTTCCATGTACATCAATGAATATGCACTCATCTTAAGATACCCAACACCATGTCTTTACTTCCTGCCACTGGTTCCAATGCGAGGTTTGCCTTTAACTTCAGTCTCCTGCCATATTTACAACCAGTTAATAAATTGCCATTTGGCATAAAGAAAGAAATTAAATGAGAAGACTTATATTTCTCAGACCTGAGGCAAATGCAAGTATATATTGGATTTTGCGGTTGCTGGGTTATGATTTTCTGCACCCTTGCTCCAATCATAGCATACCTTAAAATATCATGTATCATTTCATATAATTACTAATGAGATCAAACATGGGTAAGAAACAAGGTCCTTTATTATTTTTTAAATGTTAAAAAAAAATACTATGATATATCATCATATATTAAGCATATATGGAACCATCATTGTTAGCTAAACAATACCGCGTAAGCATATATGGAGCCATCATTGTTGAAGGTGCCACAAGGTATAGGCTGATTGCATCTTAACATTGCCTGCACAGGACTCAAATTATCAAAATTTATCTCAGATAGGCAAATTGAGAATTGCATAAAAATGAAATAAATATATAATAAGCCACAAACAGTGATCTGCAATATCTCCATTTCACTGGTATAGCTCAAAGTATTTGAAATTTATAAAAATCATCATACAATATACAAAATGTTGATGTGCAGTTTTTATCGACATAGACAATGTAAACGCATCCACCCACCCACAAGAAAAGCACACACAATTCAACGAAAGTGGTTAGCTATTAGTAAGATGACCAACATATGCTTTGCAGAAACTAGGGTAAATCAAATGAATACAAAATAGTTAATAATTAATTCCACAACAGATATCTACAGGAGTAATAAGGGAATTCTATAAAAGGAGATGCAATTTTCATAAAACACATTTACTTCAATAAAATGAAGTTGGAATTCTTGTGACACATAGTAAGATATGAGGCTTTTGCAAATTCTTGTAAACTACATACAACTCTGGTTAAACTTTTAAAAATTCAAAACTGATATGAAGCTTGGTGTCACGATACTTCGGAGAGCAATAATAACATTGAGTGTAACATCCGCTCCAAAAAGAGAAAAAGAATCAGGTATAAAGAGATACCGACAATACAAAAAAAGAAATCAAATCAAAAGGCCATTTAAATATTAAACAGAAGAATCAATTTATGAGTTAAAGTTTGCAAAATTGCTTGATTTTGAAAGTGAAATGTAAACATTTTCCGAGACTGGATTATAGAGGTGCAAAGTTAAAGAGAAACTAACGTGTTACCGTGAAAAGAAGAGGATGAGTATGTGAACCGAGACAAAGCAAGCAATAAAAGAATTCCAAACTGGTAAGCGAATAGATAAAAGAAAGATTACCTTCAATCGTTGTTTGCTATCTTTGTCCCAAAAGTTAAAAGCACCATCAGATCCTGCAGTTGCAAATGTGTGATGGACCTGAAAAGGGAAACAAAAGACTATAATGTTAAAAGGTTGTGACAATTAGCTATTCAAATTTACCACTAGCAGTAACAACAAAGTGTCTTACAGGATGAAAACTAAGTGAGTTGACCGAATATATATCATTCCCTTCTCTGTGGCATTTGAAAGTGAAGTTTTTACTTTGCTGTTGTTCATCAAGATGATGCACACCAACTCTCCCTTCAATTGACCCAACCTAACAAGCAAAAGCAATCAATATCATGTTCAATTTGTATAGAGCTTACAAAGGAAATACATGATAACCATATGCAGTAGAAGCTAGAAACATACCAAGAACCCTTGTTGATCTGGAAATGCAGCAACACACCTAGTCTGGTACTTCAGGGGGGAAGTGATTCTCTTAAACTCAGTCTGTCGTGCTCCAAAACCGTGAGGTCAATATCATGTATTCTGAAAATTTTGGCATATATAGAAAATAATATTAATTGCAGTACCTGAGGGTTCTGCAAGTTGAATACTATAAGATTTCTATCTGCAGTTCCAACAACCATTAGTGGATGTTTCACTGAAAGTGCATAGCAGCGTTCCGGAAGTTGCTGAGTGTGAACTGGAGTTTGTTGTCGCAAGTCCCAGTACCTAAAAAAAATAGTATTCCGATAAAGTAAAGTTGACATATAATTAAGAAAACAGACACATGTTTGATATTTTTTTCCAAACAGTTAGAAGGAAATCAATTTTAACCTATAATATAAAATACTTAAGACATTTAAGTAGAAACATACGAACTTCAGCAATATATAGACTGAATTCGTCAAATCATTATAACCATTTACCGCTTTTAGCAAATAATGAGTTCCAAAAACAATGAAATTCAGTTAATCGCACACCTTAGAGTCTTGTCCCAGCTTCCTGATACCAAAAGGCTCATCTCTGGAATCCAAGCAACCTCCTTCACTGGAGCATCATGCATAGCCACAGTTACTGGTGGGCCACCAGAGAGCAACGGCCACATTTTCACTTGCTTGTCACAGCCTCCAGAGAAAACTGTTGTTCCATCATCCTTCCAAGCTGAACATAAAACCTGCAAGTAAGACGCCAAAAAGAAGTTGGGACTTGGGACGGAACAACTTATCAAACTGTAAGACATACATTAGAAAACTGCAACCCAAATCTAGTAAATACACTCTGTCTTACCGGTTGGTCATGTGCTATTGAAGCTTTTCCCACAGACCCAACAGAAGTTCCACTTTTTGTTATCTCCCAACATCTCACCTGCAATTGTTCCATAGTATAAGAAAAATCAGACCACAAACAGTATATGACTGTAGACCCTAACTTAGGTTGATTAATTGGTATAGCAATGAACTTTCACATTGTTCCCAATCCAGGTAATACCCAAAAAATAGTTGCCAATGAGGTTAGTAACTTAGGAGAATCTGCATATTCATGCTACTTAGGTAACTAGGACTTTAAGTAACCAGTCAGCAAGTTTCAAAACTAATAGTTTTGGCCACTCATATCACTAAACTTCGTGACTGGTATATCACCAAACTCCCACTTTGTTTGGAATCATGCGATAAACTTAGTGGAGTTTATTGTAGAGCAGCCCGCCCTTACAGCCTTTGATCAGTAGCTTATTTAGAACTTCGGAAGATGGTCAAAGTATGTTGAACTATTTACCGCTAATTAGTGTGTTAAATAACCACAGATAGTAAGTTCAGTGTGACCTAATTAGCGTAATAAAGTTAGTTTCATAATCCACTTCACAAAAACACATTTGTTACCCAATTTGCAACAAAATGAGCATTAGTACTTAGCTACTATACAAAGAAACAAACACTTACAACTATATAGACCCAGAACCAGAGTAAAAGACCCCCAATTAGTTTGCAAACACTAAACAAGCTTAACAGATGTCTTCCCTAAAACGATCATTAGGCGTCCAAAATCAACAATTATTCCAATGATTTCTGTAACAGACACATAAAGCAAGAAAAAAAAAAAAAAAAAAAGAAAAAAAAAAGAAACCTACTGAATAATAACTCATAAAGCAAAATTTACGAAAAAACGTAGCAATATGTCATTCTTATGTAACAAACTTCTATTCCATTACCAATATAAGTATGTGTCCTTGGTTTCACTAACTAAATGAAAGTTTGTTGCAACTGCAAACACAATTCTCAATTTCGCACATGTCGATACATTTTCACGCAACAAACCCAAATTACTAAACCGAACATATTTACAAATACTTTTATTCCATCACCGACATATATATGTCACCTTGATGTCATCAAAGGCTAGTCTAACGTCACCATTTCATCTACCTAAATACTATTGTATAAGTTTGTTACACCAAGAAGTTGGATACAGTTTGGCGCACAAAACAAAATGTGACTAAGTTTCACCGAATTATTTATCTTCTCATGTAACAAACTTTTATACCGTTACCAATGTGCGTAAATGACGTTAGCATCATTAAAAAGCTAGTGAAATGTCACTTCACCATTTTATCTAGCCAAATAAAAGTTCATTACATTAACTCCAATCACAATTTCTCAAATGTTCATTACATTTTGACACGACAAATCATATAAAAGTTTGCTACATCAACTACAATCACAATTAACAATTTCGGAAAACCGCTTGACATTTCGGTACCGAAGGAACCAAATCCAAATTGAATTACGTGTACCTTACTCTGTTACCAACGTATATAAGTGCCCTTACTGTTATTAAAAAGCCAGTGCCATGTCACCATTCTTTCTAACTAAATATAAAAGTTTGTTACACCTAGTAAGATCATTAAAATTTGGCTCACCAATCGTAACTAACTAACCGAGCCGAATTACGATCATCACAATTTCGGTAGACTTCTTAACATCAACTACAATCTAACTATATATAAAATTTTGTTAAGTCAATAACAAATTCGGAAAAGTTAGTCACATTTTGTCGCAACAAACCCTAACTACTAAACAAAACCAAAATTACCAATTCTTTTTATTTCATTACCAACGTATATAAGTCACCTTATTGTCATCAAACAAAAGCTTGTGCCACATCACCATTTAATCTAACTAAATACTACTACTCATAGATTTTTGTTACATCAAGTAAGTTCATTAATATACGTACATGTCATCGGTATCACTAAAGACCGAGTGCCACATCATTGTGTCGTCTAATTATAAAAGTTTACTACAACAACTACAATTCACAACTTCTCAAAAGTCCGTTACATTTCGGATCAACAAACCTCAACTAATAAACCTAACCGATTTACCACTACTTTAAACCATTAGAACGCACACAAGTCGCCTTAGAATCATTAAAAAGCTAGTGACGCGTCGTTACATCAAGTAAGCTCGTTACATTTTGGCGCAATAACCGTAACTAATTAACCAAACTGAATTAAAAGTTTGTTACCTGATTGTTACAAATAAATTTGTTAAATTTTGGTGCAACAAACTTGTAACTAACAACGCAAGTCAAATCACGAATACTTAATATAAAAGTTTGTTACATCAACTACAAAACAATACAGCCACAGCTTATCAAAACTCTGTTACATTTTGGTAATAAACCCTAACTACTAAACCGTACCTAATTACGAATACTTATATTCAAGCAAGTTCATTACATTTTGACGCGATAAATCATAATTTATTAACCGAACCAAATTACGAATACTTTTATTCTGTTAGCAACGCACACAAGTCAATATCATCAACGATCTAGTGCCACGTCACCATCATATATAACAAAATATAAAAGCTTGTTACATCAAGTAAGTTAGAGTTTAGTTACATTTTAGCGCAAGTAACCCTAACTACTAAACCGAACTGAATTACGAGTACTTTTATCATAAGCTAGTGCCACGTCACCATATCATCAAACTAAATAGTACAAGTTTGTTACAACTTACAATCCACAATGACACAAAATTTGACTACATTCTGGCGCAACAGAAAAGCGAACCGAAACGAAGCGAATAACGAGTAGTTGAGAAAATGCACCTGATTATCCCAGGAGGTAGCTACTAGATAATTAGCCTTAGGACTAAAGGAAAGACTTGATATACCATCTGTTGGAGGTGATACAACCTATACATACATATATAAACACTTATAAATAAATATATAAAACGATTATTAAGTGTTTAATTAAAGTGTGATGATGATTAATGTACCTCAGTTGACTTGTTTGGATTGGATGAACCAATGCCGAATGCAGACATTGTGATGTGATCTAATTTTATTTAAATTGGGGTATTTGCATCGGTGGATTATGGGTATGATTTATATGAAGAATTGTGCATTTGTGTTTGTAGGATGTGAAAAGCGTTGGAGTGACGCTAGAAAGTGCTATGGTTCGGGTTGGGTTTGGGTTTTGGCCTTTTGGGTTTAAAGCGGGTCGAGTAGCTGTTGTGTTTGACCAATGTAGTCTATTATTTTATTGAATCTTTATCTTTATGTTGTCTTTAACTATCAAAAAGAGCGGGTTAGTTCGCGCGTTGCTACGGGTTTGTTTTGTTAATTTTTTTATATCATTTTCTATTAAGCGTTTTTTATTCTGTTAATATTATATGTTTTTTTAATGTATTTTTTTTTAAATGCATTTTTTTAACATAGTTTTTTTTTTTTTTTTTTTTTTTTTTTTTTTTTTTTTTTTTTAATGAGGTTCGGAATTTTAATACAACATAATTTGTTATATGTTAAGTGTCTAAATCTTTTTTTTAGAAATTATTTTGTTTAAACTTATTGGGCTTCTCTAATAAGTTGGGCTTATTTTGTTTTAAAAATTTAGGTCATGAATAGCCCAAAAATTAATATATCTGTTTTTCTAAGAGCCGTGTATCTTTCTTCTTTCATTTACCGGTTGGAAAAGAAGATCCTTTCTTTCATTTTATCGTACCTTTTCTTCAGATCAAGATTGATTGGATAAATTGTGGCTTCAATTAATTTAGGTAATCAATAATTTGTATATGATTTTTTTTTAAAGGTGAATTTCTTATAAAGTGCTTCGTGTCGCGGTTCGACAGCGGGAGGTATAGACTACGTTGCCTTTTCCAAGATTCGAACCTGGGGTTACCCGATGGGGGGAAAACCCCCTACTAATCCCGATGGGGGGAAAACCCCCTACTAATACCCGATGGGGGGGAAACCCCCTACTAATCCGCCCGAAGGCACGACAATTAATAGGGGTAAACCCTTGCCTTTTCCAAGATTCGAACCTGGGGTTACCAGGCCCAAACTCTTCATTAAAGGACTACCTTGAAGGAAAATCTCTCATTCAAACCCTATGCAGGATTTGAACTCAAGACCTCCCTCCCCCAAAAGCCCCTAAGGACTCTAAGGTGGCCAACTGAGCTAAGCCAGTTGGTTAATAATTTGTATATGATAGTATACAGATCTTGTTGTATTATGATTTGGCATATTTTAGGTTTATGAAATCTGGGAAGTCTATATTATGAATTTATGTTTGTTAATTCAAGAAATATTAATTGTTATTGTGGAAAACTAGAAGGGGGGTTGAATAGTTTTACTAATTAAAACTTCGTTTTAAAATATTTAGATCGACTTATGTCAATCTATTTGTTTGTTTATGTTAGACGTTGATAAATAGATATATAAACGTGTAATGAAAGATAGAGAGTAAGAGGCACATAACCACGACACGAGTATTTATAGTGGTTCGGCTACAAGGACACCTTCCTTGCCCTACTCCACTCCCCGAGTCACCTACTCGAGAGTTCGTAAACACTACACGACACCAATCTCCTTATGGCGGAGAAGCCTTCACAACGTCGCCTACCCTTTTTCCGGTACTAGGCTAACCACCGAGTTCTTTCACTCCAAGGTGACCACACCTAACACAACGTCGCCTACCCTTTATTAGGTACTAGGCTAAGCACCTAGTTCCATTACTATGGAGGAACTACTACCCATCACAACACAACACCTAATCTCAAGGAGATCCACTCCTTGTTACAACACCATCAAGGATATCACCATCCTTGGAAATAAACAAATACTTATATGTATAACGATGCACCTCATCGATTATACGACCTAGGCATTCTTCCCTAATGCCACTTGATTTGATTCTTAGGCATCCTTCACTAATGCCTTTGACACAACGCTTGGCACCTTTCACTAATGCCTTCGTCTTGATACCTTTAGCATTCTTCACTAATGCTTTTGACACGGACGTTAAGCACCCTTCACTAATGCTTTCGTCTCGACTCTTTCGGCATCCTTCACTAATGCCTTCAACACAACATCTCTACGGAGGAAGAAAGAACTATCAACAAGAGAACCTCAGTTGTCTTGATGATGACGAAGCATGGCAACTCATGGACTTGAGCTTGCTCGTCTTCAAGAAGTGGTGATCTCGCCTTTAAGAGGAACCTAGAGAATCACACAAAAACAAAAGACAAACTACATAGAAAGATCCCTTAGGATCAGTGGTTAGAGAGGTACAATACTTGAAGAAAGTATGTGTGAAAGTGGTGAGCGAAAAGGAAGAAATGGCTCACTATTTATAGAGGAGAAAACTTAATGTTCCCCGGATCCCACGGATCCCTCCCACAAGGGATCCGGCTAGCGTAAAGCTAGGGATCCGTGGGACGCTCCTCTTTACCCATGGGTATTTTGGTTATGGGTCATGGGTTATGGTTTGATCCATGGGTCTTTTTACTAGATACAATGTATCTCATGGGTTCAATGTTCCTAGTCAAGTGGTTTGGATAATACCATGGGTTATGGGTCAATATCATTTGTTAGTTTTTACCCATTTTAGTATATACTAGTTTAAGTATATATTTACCCAAATATGTAAACACTAGTTGTTGTACATATGTATTACTAAATCATAAAATCACTTATACTTGTTTTAGTGTTTTATGTGAAAACGTAAGTGTGTTAGAAAACTATTGGCTCAAATGGTTTACGTATTTTATTTGTTTCGTTAAAATGATTTTACGTTTGTTATCGACAAAACATTAGAAGATCGTAAAATATAAATAAACGTTTTTACGGCTTATTTGTATTAACAGTTATGTTTTTTTGTTAACTGTTTTGGTCAATACAAACGTGTTATTAGTATGTGGTGTGCATGTGTTTGTGGTTTTGTTTTGATTTGTGTATATAGTAATTGGTGCTTGCTTTTCTTTTTTTCAAGATACTTTTAGGTCAGTATAGTATGTGCTTTTTTTTGTTTTTGGAATCTCTCGTTGGAAAGAGAAGTCAATGAGACATTGTTTCCATTAGGTTAGAGTAACTGGATGTTATAGTGTTATTGTGGCTATATAAGTTGGGGTTTTTTTGCTTTAGATAATTGTCTGTATACCTTGTGAGTTTTTGTAACAATCTGTTAAGAAAATGGTTTCGACTCCAAACTTTGATCAGCTCAAAGATGCTTGCGGTTCTGATGAACTTCATCATGCCTTTAAGTTCCTGTTCGTCCAGGAGCAAGGTGAGAATGAAGGGTTCATCATGTTGCTTGGGGAAAAATGTGATGATGTGCGACGTCGTCTTGAGAGGAGGACTGAATTGCTTGAGGAGGGACGCAGGTTTAGCCCATTTGATGATGTCACTATTGATGGTCTTCAATGTCTGGAGGAGGCACAGGATAGGGACCACCAAATCCTTGCTAGATTGATTGCGGTGCTTGATCTGGCTCGTGAAGGACGGGTTGAGAAGAACCGCCATGTCTTTACGATGGATATGTATGATTAGGCTATTGTGTTGTGTGTCTGTTTGATGGTCTTCGTGTTTGATGGTATGGTGTTATGTGTTTGATTAACAGGATGTTGTTAATTTTTGTTGCTATCTTTGTAACTTATGTGACATATCAATAAAAGTTACGGTTATTTTTTTTTACTATTTTTTAAGTTTTTGGTTTTGTTATTGTGTAGTTGTTTGGTGTTTTAGTTTTTTTATGGTTAGATATGCTTTACTATTATGTGTATATGAGGTTATAAGTAAATTTTGTTGACAGAAAAAGATTTGTTTTATTTGTTTACTCAATATGTATGTGTTAATGTTTATTTGGGCCAATACAGGTGAAAGGGTATTTTGATTCAAACTTCATGGCTCCTCGATTTCCAAAATTGTCAAAGATTTCACAGCAAATTGGTGATAGTCGAATTGAGAGTGCTCTTCACGTTGTCTTTTCGCGTGAAAAAAAGGCATATAGGTCTGATAAGAAGGATTACAGTGAAAGGTTTGAAGAGGTGCAAAGTCGAATTGTTCATAGGCATGGTATTATTCTTGAGTTGAAGAAGCTTGGGAGTGACTCTGTTCTGGATGAGTGTTTGGCTCCTTTGAAGGTTGCGGAGCAAGAGGATTTTGCTGAAGTATCTTGGTTGCTTCAGAGGAACTATGTTGTTGCTTTACTTGCTAGTGAGAAATCCAGGATTAAGAAGAAACTTAAGAAATTAATATAATGTTGTTGGTTTTAATGTCTTTTGTACGGTCTAATGTTCTGAAGTGTAGTAGACTTTTGTTTAAGTTAGTTGCGTAGATGGGTTAGGTCTGGTTGCAATTGTCTTAGTAGTGTCTTGGTGATATATAGTTTGTATTTTGGTTGTCTGCAACTTCCACTGCAGGTGGAGGTGTTTGTATGTGTATGTTGCTATGAATAAAAATCTAACTTCTAATGTTAGTCAATCTGATGTGGTTCTTTAGTATAAATGTTTGAATGTTAGAGGATGTATTTTTGTAGCATCGCTTTTGGATCTCAAGTGTTGGTTATAGTTTTATTAATTTTATGAGTTGATATGTATGGTTTAAGATTGCGTTTGTGCGTTATATGGCATAAAATTCTCGTAGACATATTTTTTTTTGTTAGTTTATGTTTTTTTAATATTATTATTTGGCATTTATGTTTGATGTAGAGTGTGAAAGTAGCATAAGTGGGTGATTCGTTGCACTAATTATAGTTTAGACATGCCATTGAAGATGAAAGTTAAGTGTGTACAAAATAGAGTTTTACACATCTGATCAACGGAAAAAGTAACTAAGCATAAGTGGTAGTAGTACTTCTACCTTTTTATATTAGTCATTATGTCTAAGTCTTAGTACGATTGTTGTGTACTTACATAGGCGGTAATTTTTAAAATGCAGTTTAGCAGACTGCAGTAGTTATCAAAAGCATGAGTCTCCGTCGCGTTGTGTATCTAAACTTTTTTTTTGCTCTCTGATGATTCTTCTGTGAAGAGGGGTCTTTTGGCTGTTTTGCGAGTAGCATCAGACGCTGCTTTTGTTTCTTATCTGGTTTGTATAACTGATGTTGTGGGTGGTGGTGTTGTTATTTCTGCCGTAGTAAACAAAATGGAAATTAATGTTTAAGACTATATTTAATGATTTATGATTATTTTCTGAAGTAGTAAATGTAAATTTTGAAAAGTATATTACCTTGTGAACATTGCTGTTGTGCTGTTGTTGTATGTGCATAATCCATAATGGTGTCATGTATAGCAGACAATGGGGTTGGTGATGGTTGGAGAGCTACTGCTGGTGTACCTATCAAGAAAAATAATTGTCTGTATCTGCATTATGTCAACATATTAGTGTAAGCATAAATATTTAGCACTTATTTGTTTTTACCTTTGCATGTTGGCACATTTTGAATGGCTTCATGTTCCTGTTCTGTTGATGTTGAACCTGGTAAAAAAAGTTTTTGAATGGTTGATAGGTAGGTTTGTTTTATTATTTATGGTAGAGTGATAACAAAATATATATATATATATTTTTTACCTGATGGTTTGTCTTCAGTCTGTTTTGTCTGCCCTGGTTTATCCAATAGTTCATTAAAAATGAAGTCTACTGGTTCTTGCTTTGAAGATGTGTTATAATGAAACTGAAAATGTGTTTTTTTCCCAACAATGGCTTGTATTTTTTCTGGGATTTCTTTAGGATTAGGATTATCCAACGAGTCGAGTAATGAACTACAACTTATACCCACGATATCGTCTGCTTTTGGTGTGAAAAATGTAACCATAGCCGTTGCTGTGTTATATGTTATGTATGCCTTAAAATTGTATCTGCGTACATAAATTCACTATGTAGTTTTGCTTTAACTAATGTAAAAATGTTCTATAAAATATTGTTACCTGTAAGTTGGAGATTCTAAAGGCCCATGCACTCTGCATTCAAATATGCCATTTTCTTGAGTTGCTTTCATAGTACACTATGTGCACGATGGGTAGTACCATTCGTGTGTTGTGTTTATGCCTGTTATAGTGCCTTCGCCGGTAAAGCGAACACCATGTGGTTTGATTGCCAACAAATAGTAACACATGTTTAGTTTTTCTATATGATTTTTTTTCTATTTACATTTATTTTTTATTATTTTTATTTTTTTTCAACTCTACATGAAAACATGAGGCAAAATTAATGATAGCTTACATTGTACGTTTGTGGAGCTTGTTGTAACAACATAGCTAATGGGAACCTGTTCCTCATTTTTTTCTTATTCCTTGTCTTGGTATGGCCTTCTGACAATCTGTAATGGTGGATTTAGGTTGAACAATGTTCTGTATCTGTTGCACATTGATGTCATCGTTAGCTAACATGTTAATATAGTAATTATAATTGTTAAAATTTAAGTTTTATTACGTACTCTGCCTGATATTGCTCAAGTTCTGGAATTATTGAATTTATATAGTATTAGGTTGCTGGTGTCGATGATAACTGCAGATTGTCTCGGTATCTTGAAACACGGCATGAACTTACAGCTATGATGATCGGTTTTTCCAGTGCATCTATTTCATCTTTTTTAAACGTTTCGCCAGATCATCCCATAGTGTTAGTTCAAGAGAGTTGCGACTGTTTTAACCAAATATGTTAGACTATTATAGTATTGCAATTGGGTATATTTTTATTATGAAGTATTAACAAACTTGTAGGTGATACTTACTTTAGGTTTTGAATCTCGATTTTTTGATTAACCATCTGATTTTTATTTGGGTTGCCGCGTTTTTCTTTTTTCCCCTGACCTCATGTAGCAACCTATGTAGTCTTCAAAAATTAAAAGATATATTAGTTAGTATACTTGTGAATAGACAAGAAAAAGTAATAGCTTATTTGTTTTTACCTCTAAGAATTGGGTATTGCTTATTGCTTTTGTCGTTTGGGTCTACGACTCTGTATGGAAGCTTATTGTAAGAGATGAAATCGAAATAATGTTCTGGAAATCCATCTGCAGTTATAGTGTCAAATTTTGTAAACTGGGTAAATGAAAGGGATTTTTTGTTTGCTAGGTCTGCTGCTAGTTATCTGTGGGAATACATGAGAAAACTGAGATACGATATGCGTTTCCAGGTATGAGAATACTTGTAAAGTGGTTTATGTCACTGGCATCCATGTTTGCTTGTATTGCATCACCCTGTTTATAGAAAAGGATATTTGTATATTCATATAAACATTCACTTTTAGGTTTCAAATTTTTGTATATTTCTAAAATACCTGTTTGTCTATTACAATAGCACAACATCCTTTTTCTGTTGTATCTGATGGGTCTTTAGCTATCCATGCCCGATACACTTGTGCCTCTATAATTTTGTTCCTGTCCTTTGGTCGCAGTTCCCTTATGGTACTCTCCATGATCCTGTATATGTTAAAAAAAATTATACAAATTGAATATTCATAGTAACTTGTTTGAAAATGTTTACTTTATAAACAGTAGAAATGTTTAGATGTTATAATGTAAGATGGATGATGCAGTATTAGCTAAATGCAAATATTAAAGTGCAATTAGGACAATGATATGCAAAAGTGACAATGCTGAATATTAAAGAATAAGTAACATAGACTTCTATATGTATAAACAAATAATGTACACCTATATTTGTTAGATGGTGTTTAAGAATTCTTTATAAACTATATTTTTTGTTGCATTTGTTGCATGTTCTGTTTCAGATGCTAAAATAATTTTTAAACCATAAGGCGATGTGGCTCTTGATAATGCAACATATAGCTGGACATGACTGAAGACTTTGTTAGGAATTGGAAATTTCATAAGGAAGTGTCGGCCACCCCAATTATAGTCTAGCATACGTTAGCTCGTAGACATATCATTATTTACGTTATTTAGTAGTTAAGTAGTTAGTTATTAGCATAGATTAGTTTAGTGTAACACCGTGGAGGAAGGACGGGTCTTTACCCACTGTATGCCTGATCCACAGCCCGACATGAGGACGTATTGTCTGTAACTATAAATACCCCTTCCATCCTTAGAAGGGGTGGTGCTTCTCATTCAATCTAACATTTTTCTCTTTTGTTTATCTCTCTAGAATCACCCTCTCTACTCTCTTCATCTCTCTAAATATGGCACTCTTGTTTAATCATCTCCCTAGACCACCCGAATCATCTAACAACATAATATGTATGATCCTACAAATGGTACCAGAGCCTAGGTTGTGTTGTTTATGTTGATTCTTGTGGTTCGACATACGGTTTCTATGCGGTTTTTGATGTATTCGTGTATGTAGTTTGTGTGCTTGAGTTTGATGCGCTTTAGTTTAAGTTCTTGATGTGTTTAATGATGTTGGTTGATGTTTGTTTATCTATGGCCATCGAGAAATTGTTAAATTCAAGGTAAAAAACAATTTTTTGGCGTGTTTGATATGTTTACGTTGAATCTGCTGATTATCTTGTGTTTAAAATACGGATTCGTGGATGCGGTTTGATGCTTTTTGTCAGAGTGGTTTGATTATTTTTTGTTTTGAGTTATGTAGTTTGTCAGATTCATCGATGCGGGTTGTCTAAACTGTCCTGTTCATCAGTGCGGTTTGTGTTTATTCTTTGATGCGGTTTGTTATATGCCTGTCCAGATTCAATGCATCTTTGATGCGGTTTGTCACATTCAAATGGATGCGGTTTGTCTAATTCATAACTTATGCGGTTTGACTATTGAGTCAACTGCGGTTTGACTAAGTCAAATGCATTTTGTTGACAATGCGGTTTGATGATGCGGTTTGTCAAATTATGTAAGGGACTATGCGACTTGTTGACCATATGGAATGCAGTTTGACTTTTGAGTCAACTGCGATTTGTACTAAAGTGATTTGACTTTGAAGCGGTTTGTGACTCGAAACCAGGGTGCGGTTTGAAAGTCAAATGCGGTTTATCTAAATGGTCAAATAAGGTTTGGGAATAGTCAACTGCGTTTTGATAGAAGAAGAGGTTTGGAAATAAAAAATCAAAAGCGATTTGTTAACCATTATACCAACATCTACATAATCAATAATCAACAACATCAGTTAAATAACAACTACATGTTCAGATCACAACAACGAGTAATCTCTATCACAACTTCATACCAAAGACAACATAAATCAAACATCAACAATCTATACTACCTATCTACATTAACATATCACATATATCATCACTCATCATACATCAACATAACATTTCCTTAATCTACATCAGTCTACAAACTACAACATGATACATCAAACTAAGTCATCAACAATCTCACCAAGTTCAGTATCAACAAGCATGATCTCAAAACTAAGTGATTATCTCAAAACTAAATTCGATCTCAGAGGAGGATTCGTGCTTGTTTTTCAAAGATTTATCAAGTCTCATTGACCCTCTCACGAATGCCTCATCATCATTGATCATATGGAAGCCTTGCTTCATTTGATATTCGAATCATGATAGAAAAGAATTAAGCAAATATGCTTTTTCTTTGTCTCTGATTCATTTTCAGAAAATATAAGGATTCCAAGACTCAAATCTATTTTATGCTCGACATCTACTTCATCTAGTTAGATCTTAGATTTAGTCATCGATTGATTTCAATTTTGTTTAAAGAAGGTCTCGTTGCACTCTCATCATCATAGACCCAAGTTAAAGAGTAAAGACCAATCGATTACTTGATCTTAGTTTTTATGAAGAAACATCAAGACTATCAAGAGTCTTAAACATGAAATAATCAAAACATCATAGATCAAACGTTTTTTTATCCGAATTTAAAGAATCGATTTTAACAATTTTGTTAAGTCATTTCTTTGATTCGTTTAATTAGTAAAACAATCAAAACATTAAAAAAAAAAAAAAAAAAAAAAAAAAAAAAAAAAAAAAAAAAAAACCATTTAATTGAACTTACTATTCGTCATGTGGTTTGGTCTCAACCTCAAGCCATCCCTGTGGCGAGGTAATTGTGAGAAAGTGCTCAGATCGTTTTATGGAATGAATGCGTGTTTTTTATAGGTGTTAAACTGAGATGTAGGTGATTGATATGTAAGTAAGATTTGTCTGTGAAGATGATTTTGTTTTTCTGCGTATGATGGGGAGGCAGAAGAATTTTGAGAGAAGTTTTAGGGTTAAGGATTGTAGGCGTATTATTAGGGTTGAAGTATGAGATTATGAGCAGTTATATACACCCATTTTCTTAGGGCTTCTCAGTGATTGGATCAAAACTTGGAAGTGGGCTTGATTAAGTATGAAAGGGATCGGCTATTAAAGTTGGGCCTAGTGTGAAAGCTGTTTTGGACGTGGGTTGTTTCTTGTTTAAATCCGTTTGTCTCTTGGGCTCGTAAGTGAAATGAACATATACATGTGACGTTGGATTAACGAAGTGAAATATCAAGTTTTGTGAAATATCAAAATTTTTGTATTGTCTATACAATTTCTTTCATAACTATTGAAGTTTAAGTGTTATATTGAGTAGCATTTTGGTTACTAAATTTTCACAAGGTTATACTTCACGGCTAGACTTTGCAACGATTATCTAATGTGACTATGGAGACGACTCGTTACTGCTTATTCGGGCTTGACAGATTTACTGGTGTTTTGTTAAGTGATTTGGGCCTACGAGTTAAGATGAACCGGATAATATATCTCTTGAATTGGGTATACTATTTGAACCGGGTCAAGATAAAATTGATTATTTGGGCCGGTTGATGATGATTCTTCGATATGGAGTGCGAGATGTAATTTATGTATGCTAGTTGATAATGAGATTTGGTATGATGGTGAGTGTTGTTGTGATATGCGATTTGGTACTTTGGTATATACTTTTTCACAGAAAATATTATGTCACGGATTAAATTGTTTATTAAATAAAGTTGACTACGGGGTTGTTTGTATGGTATTTTCTTATTTGGATTTAAAGTGAGGTTTTCCGGGCGCGTTTACTTATCTAATCTTCTTTCTTTCTACCCTTCCGCGAAGATGACTTGTTTGGGCATTTATAGAGTGTGATAAAGACTTGGCTATTTAGTTACTTTTGTGACTCTTTCTCGCTTAACCCACAACGTAACTATCACTTCGGTGTCTCACGCAGTTGAGGATATGTCAAGAGGTCTTGTACATTGGGTACACCGTTTCTTTTCACAAGGATTAGTACAAGCTTAAGTAACAAATCTTGGGGAACTCTACTTCAGGTTCAAGCTTGGTATATCGGGATTACTTCACCAAATGGTCACAACATTAGCCGACAGAATATATGGAAAATGTGTTTACCAATGGGTTGAATGGTTGAGATGTGATCAGCAATTCCCATAGAATATTCGATGCCACAAAATGTCAATGATACTTCACAATCTAAGCAAAATCTTTCTAAAATCTTCAGTGTCAGCCATGATTCTTCAAGATGTTTGCTTATGACAAGAACTTTTCGTGCAGATGGTCGTACACGTTAATGATGCTTCCGAAAGTTTGAAACCATCATGGGGGAGAACCGTGTACTTTGATGAATTATGGTCAACCTCAGGGGGAAGTAGTGTATACTACTCGACTTAGTATGGTTTGTGAAGTTGTCTACATATGGGTAAAGAATTGCTGATGAAATTATTGAGGATGGAGAAGAATCGTTGATGAACCGCTGCATGTTTCCCTAAAACAGATATTCACCAAAACCAAAGTTGTCATAACACGTTCAAACTAACATTGTTTACGGTTTAGTCTTGATTTTGTAAAATCCCGTGAAAGAATCTATTTCTCGGTTTAAATCATAGACTTGTAAAATCCCCGTGACAATGAAAACATCCCGGTTAAAGTAATGTGCATTTCCGGATCTATCTTGCGGTTTATTCTTGGTTTTGTAAAATCCCGCGAAAGAAACTATTTCTCGGTTTAAATCATAGAATTGTAAAATCCGGTAATGATGGAACCATTCTGGAGAATAGAAAGTGTATCTCTGATGGTACTACGGTTTCTATTTCAAAGAAGGGATAAAGGGTGTACTTCATGAATTGGATGTGTGTTTGGATTTTATTCATGACAGTTTGGTTATTACATGGTTTTACGGGGTTATGTGCTTTTAACCATGGCCGGGATGAAACCATTATCATAGTTCACTTCAAATGTCTAAGGAGGCTAGATTTGAGCTTTGAACCACAAGATGTGACAACGGCGTTAATTCAGTATTATCTATTTGAGGTTGAAGTGAAATGTCACGGGCAAGTGTACTTAGTATCTGAAGGTATCGGGGATAGTTGGATGAAGATTCTTCAAGATCCTTGTTCGAGCTTTTAATATTTTCAGAAACGAATACTTCAAAATCTAGTTATTTTTGGGTAATTTTTCCTTTTCTTTTACCACTTGGGGAAATTGGGCTCTTAAAACCACAAAATAACTATCACTTTAAGGAGTTAAGTTGTAGTGCTCAGTGTCACATTAAATTGTGGATTTTCAAGAGGTTATGTACGTCTAATACTTGATGGTTGGTTGGTTGAAGAGTATAGAGTACTTAGAGATTCAAAGGGGGATGAACTCTCGGCACCGCTCTTTGTTACATTTGTGCAAGTTTAAGTCATGAGTTTGGGTTATTTTACTTCAGGGTCAAATTCATCATATTGAGTTTTCTCCATCAGCTGTCACGACAAAGAGCCTACTGAATGATAATGGGGTTGATTACAAGTTTTGCCATGAGATGCTGTAAAGAGAGAGATTATGATGTTTGAACACAACAGTTCAAGCCTCGTTCCTAAAGAAAATAAAAGTGTACGTTTCAGTGCGCTTTATCTTCTGAAGAAGAGAAATCTTCTTATTATGACCATTCTCATCAACATGCTTCATGCTTTTTCCATGCATTTTCAACTATCAAGTGAACCGGACTACCGTTGATTGTTTTCTTATTCCACTTGCTCAATTATAATGACGATGGCGACATCATATGCTACCTTTGAGGGGGAGAAGTGTGAATAGACTACATTTGTTGAAGATAGTCACTTGTTTAATCAAGAATGACAATGTCGTATACAATTCTTGAGGGGGAGAAGAAGTGTGATAATTCTGCATGTTGAGTTATATCTTAGGATAAATGGTCATACGGCTCCAAACTCATGTAAGAACCGAGCTTCTTCTTATCGGGTCATCTTACATGGAGTTTCTTCTAAGAGTCGTTGGTTGACATCTTCTCACGGACTACGAGTTTAATGACAAAGTGCTTCTTGTTGCGGGGCTGATTTCCTTGATGAACATCTTTCTGTTCTTGTTTGATTGGGAGGGATTTGAATTAAGGGGATTTGCTATATATAAGTTAACGGGGATGCATTTGGTGAGAAAAAGATGTTAACCTTTTGATCCCCAACTGGACAATCTTGAAGAAGGTCGAGTCTACAGTCTGTTCTACATTTTCTGCTGCATGTTAGAAGACTAAAAGACGAATTGCAATTAATGATCTAAAGACTTCTTCTTATTTCTGGCATTTAGAGGAAAGATTGTCAGATTAGGGGAGAGCACTAACTAGGGGAGAGTGAAATGTAAGATTTAATCCCTAATTAGACTTGCTCACGTTCTTTCTTTAGCAAGTTGATTCTCACAAGATTAGAAAGTGTTCTCCTCAAAATATTTCTAGTATATGGGCTTACAATGTGTTGCTGATTCTGAAGTATCAAAACCAGCAAGGGGGAAGGAAACACGTATCTAAACGCAAGTAAACTTGATGAACTTAATACTTCTAAGTGATTGAAATATCCCGGGAAGACATATGTCATTACCGCAGAGAAACTCAAGGTTTGACTCATGGCGTTTAGTGTTTGTATTCCAACTTTGTGGGGGAAGAGATGAAAGAGTTAGTTTCTGAAGATAAAAGAGGTACATAAGTGTGTGATGATTTCGATGTTATCGCAATCATCAGGGGAGAGAGATTGTGTACATTGGGGACGCTCAGCTGTTTCACTAGAGAGCTTAATCAGTGATTTAGATATATAATCACTTATTTCGGAGATGACATCCGTAGAGATAATCAGTGATTCAGCATGCTACTTTAGTGTTATCAGTTATTCTCTCTTTGGGCATTCGGGTACTTCGGGTTCTTGAGCTTCATACATCTTCTTCAGGGGAGAGAAAAGTATACATCGGGGTTACTCTTTGGCTATCAGACTTAATCTGCTACTTTGATCTTATAAGGTTCTCTGTCTTTGGGTATATGTGTATTCGGGTTCTTGAGCTTTATTCCAAGATACTGGCGGCATCAATTCAACTACTTGGGGGAATTTGTCTCTTGACACCTTTTGGTATGGATCGCTTCAGACTTCAGTGGAAAAGAAATATGAGAAGAGTTTATTCAAGTGTAGGATGATACGTTGCTGTTCTATTGGATGATATAACCTCGAACGAAGAATCACAAAGATCATTCTTAAAAGGAGCAGCAAGATCGATGATAATGGTGTGCTTCTTTGTGCACCTGGCTAAGGCAAGCTTGAAATAGAGCTTCGAAACTGCTTAACATAAGGATTTTCGATCTGGGGGGAAGCTACCAAAATCTTACTTTCAGAAGGCTCAATTTCTCTCTTCGATTTAAGAGCCTTGGAAGCTTTGGTGGTGAAAGTTTAAGAGATGATGACTTCTATCTTCTGCAACGGGGCTGTTTGATATCCTTATCTCGGTACTCGTATCATCATCTTCTTAAACTATATCATCTAAACTATCTGTAAATATTTATCAAAAACCAAATACAAAAATATAAAACCAACAAAAAGAAAATAGAAAAATATAAAACCAACAAAAACCCATAAAAATTTGAAAAACCAGAAAATACCAAAAATATTGTTTTCTCAAGACATGTCTTCTGGTATCGATAACATCTACGGTCTTAGAAATGTCATTCAATAATAGCACGGGATCATAGATGAAGTTCGAGTAGGAGGTGTAAATATTCTTTTCCAAAACATGTCTCAAAATATGGCTTACAATTACTTCATACTGTAACCCGTTCTTCAAAATTATGGTTTGCTATTATTTCAGATAGCAACCCGCTCTTTAAAGAAGGAAAGTGTTGCGGTAATCTAATTTTCAAAAAATTTCGTGCACTTATCCTAAAACAAATGAGGAAAGTATGTCGAAGGACTGCTGTTCCTACTCAAATATTTTTCCTTCTTAAATTCTTCAGAAAAATATTTGTTTTAACAAAATGGTGGTAATTTGAGTTGCTTGAAAATCAATCAGAATCATGTTTTCATAAATTTGCAAAACCCAATCAATGACTTCGGCTTATTTAAAAATTTTCATAGAAAGAGTCATTGATTGAGGGGGACAATGTTTTTCAAAGTTATATCATCTATCGGGCTTATCTAATTATCCTATATGCTTAAGTGAAATTGATGTTAACCTACGTTGAAGGACTAGGTGCCTAGGATATTACTGTTAGGATTAGATGATTTGAGTTTGATAAACACATAATTCCCACGCCTTTATATGATGTGATTGACATGTTGGATTGACTTGTATTAGTCGATTGCTATTTGGGTGATGTCGACCACCATATATCTGTTTGTGTCCACTAACATATGCAGATATCATGGTTTAAAAGAATGTTCCCGATCTGGATCCCACAAATGAAGAAGATTGGATGCCGAATGGAAAGGGTAACTATTTCTTGGGTCGACTAAAGAAGAAACGGAGCTTAATTAGATCTCTCTATGGATGGTTGGCACGATAGTTGCAACTTCAGAGGTCTCACTGCATCAGCAGACGGTTTTCTTTCATCCTCTCAGCAACAACAAAAGCAGCTTATGATTCTACTCCACCTAACGCATCTTGTGCAGGACAAGTAGTGGATGATACCATTTTTTCTTAAAACAATTTTGAAAATGGAAAATTATTTTTTTGAAAATAAATTGGACTCAAATTTTAGAAATCAACCGGACTTCATTTTTTAAACTAAAGTCACTCAATCAACGACTACGGTCATGGATTAAGGGGGAGAGTGATTTCAAACTAAGTATTTTCAAACGATATTTCTTCATAAAAGTTCGGTTTGTACAAATATAAGTGGTGATCTAAAGATTTAATGTTATGTCATGGTATGATTTTCTTTAAAACTCAAAGATCTTCCAAATGAAATTTTTTCTGTTCTTATTTGATTGTGAAATTGTTTTATTTTACTAAAAGATCTCTTAAAACTATCATACCTGACACTAACAATCTTTATTGTCTAAAATTGATCCTTATCAGTCTATTTCAAAATTAAATCATACCACGTCTTTCCCCAAAATCTTTTAAATGATTTAAATCAATTGAGATCACAAATCGCAAAAGGTTTGAAATTTTTGATCGGTGGAGAGATCGTGATTTAAATCTCAAATCAGTTTGAAAGGGTGACTGTTTCAAAAGCACTCATTCCTTCATGTGCCAAATGATTTCAAATACATAATGCACATGATTGAGGAGGAGCATTTAACCAAAAACCAGAAGAGAATTTAAAGCAGGCATATTTTCTCCCATGTTTTCTAAACCTATTTAAATCACTTGGGATCCAAAATCTCAAAGGATTTGATATTTTTGATCGGGGGAGAATTTGTGATTTAATAATGAAATTTGATAAAAGGTGATCTTTTTGATTCAAATGTGCATATTGCTCTCCCATATGTGCTAAACGCTTTCGAATCTCGAAGCACATATTGAGGGGGAGCATTTCAAAAGAAAATAAACTTTCAAGGTACAAAGATTTCTATGTTTCAACATAAGTACCTTGATTGATCTTCTAATGGTTTCTATTGGCAATCGTGAAAGTACTTCAAAGAACTCTTTCCTCTATGTGGTAAATGATTTTAAACAACCAACGCACATTTTGAGGGGGAGAATTTACCAAGAAAATCAAATGGATTTTTCCACTGAAATTGAGATCAAAGAAATTGTTTTAAAGACCTCTTGCCTCCATGTGCTAAACAATTTCAAAATCATATGCACATGCTAAGGGGGAGCATTTCTAAATGATCAAAAACAATTAAGGAACAAAATGTTTTGATATTATATCACAAAGTACCTTGATTGTTTTTTTCCAAATGATTTTTCAATTGGTTTTGAGAAGGAATGAACAATACCAAAAGACCGACCAATTTACTTTATGCATGGTGTTATAAGGATGGTTAGGTTAAGTATTCGTTCCCACGATCCCGCCAGAGCTTGAGGGATCTACCCAGGGATAATCCACTAGATAGTGTAGAAGTCCTTAGGTATGATGAAAAAAGGAGAAAAATGAGAATATGGGAAGAGTGCGGACTGAGACAGAGCTAGTACTGGAATAAACCCAACAAGGTTCTAGTAATGAAATCTCGGTAAGCACTAAAGGGGTTGAAGAATGAAAAAGAATTGAATGAGAAAAGAGTGAAAAGAAATAGCCCTCAATTAATTCAACCTTAGGGCAGAAACCGGGTTCAATACATATGCTACTGGTGTTTACTAAGGTAACACTGGTATTGAAGACAAGACATCATGGACCCAGTGACGCACTGCACCTAACTTCCCAAGCTACTCAAGTTCCTCTTAAAAGGACTTGTTTCATTCTCACGGGGAACCTACATAATCTATCGACTTTCTCTTAGAGATTGTTGATATTGAAGGAGGAGACCCTCTCCCTAGTCTCTGGCATAGGAAACCAAAGTGCACAATTGAGTCTAGAGCCAAGAGATCATCCACAAAATCTCATTAGGACACAAAATTTATGAAGACTTGCTGTTTCACACATTGTGGAAAGTAAGTATATTTTAAGAGTCCTACGCATTATCCTTGTGGTATTGCCAGAACATCCGAGTGATATGTAAAGTATTCACGATGAAGATGGAAATCCTTCTAGAGCCAACATCAAACAAGATCTTGGTGGGTGACATGTGAGATCTATCCAATATATCAAGCTTGTGACAACAGGACAGAAACGATGGGGCGATTCATTCTTGAAACAACCTTGGTCCAGGAAATGAATTGACGAATACTTTTGGAAAAACCATTCGATGTGCAAATCTTCTTTTCTCTAGCATATCGAACGTGTATTCTTTTTCAAATACAAAAAGTATTTTTGATTGAAAATTGATCTTTCTCATAAAACCTTCTTCGTATTGCAAAACTCTTTCTTCAAGCAATACGCGATTGTTTTTCAAATTAATTTTTCATCAATCAAGGAATCTCAATTCGCTGGTTCACTCACTCTGTGTTGTCTTCTTTGAGACGTTCCGGTTTGAGAACAGCTAGAACAACTGCGAAACCCTGTCAAAGAGATTCTTCAGAATTATACCTGATCACATGCAGTACTTGTACTGATCAACGGGGAACCGTGGGCCGTGTACCTCAATTCAACGAAAGTGATCAAAGACACTTTCATGTGTTTTATTGCTAACTGTTGTTTTCAGGTATATTTAGACGGTTGCAGCTGATCAGAATTGAGAAGTCAATCCAAAGCCGCATGCTCACAGCATCCACACTTAATTATTTAAATCATGACAAGTGTTTACCTACATAACCTGGCTCTGATAGCTGCAAATATCATGAACCAGTAAAGCTTCCGCTACTCTGATGAAAAGATGTCATGATCCAGAAAGTGTGAGCATGTCGTTCCTTAAGTCACAACATCACATGAAGGCAACACAACAAAGGGTGATCCAGAGATTTACTGTGGCTGATGATCTCAAAGAAAGCTCGAAGATCATCAAGATGTGTGTAGGATTGTAAATAATATGTTGTTTGATGATTCGGGTGGTCTTGGATTGTGATTAAACAAGATAGCCATTTTAGAGAGATGAAGAGAGTTGAGAGGGTGTTTCTTGAAAGAGAGTTGTTATACAAATGAAAGGTTAGATTCAAGAAGCAACACCCTTCCCTTAGAGGGAAGGGTATTTATAGTTACAAACTAATACGTCCTCCTGTCGGACTATGGATCAGGCATACAGTGGGTAAAGACCTGTCCTTCCTCTACGGTGTTACACTAAACTAATCTACGCTACTAATTAACTAATTAACTACAAAACAACGTAAATAACTACAAGTCTACGAGCTAACATATGCTAGACCATAATTGGGGTGACCGACACTTTAACATGGAATTTCCAATTCCTAACAATCTCCCCCTAAGGGAGGTCACCCCATGAAATACATTTTGCATCTTAGCATTCTATCTTTGACTTTAGTTCTGAGCTCGTAGACTTCTATTCTTCAAGTTCCGCAATCTTTGTGCTTTAGTAGCGATTCTTTAAAGTCCGCATTGATTTGTACTTTTAGTGGAGGCCTTTAACTGATCCACATCTTTGATGATCTTCGAGCTTTCATTGAGATCATCAGCCACAGTAAATCTCTGGATCACCCTTTGTAGTGTTTCCTTCATGTGATGTTGTGACTTTTAGACCGACATGCTCACACTTTCAGGATCATGACATCTTTCCATTAGAGTAGCGGAAGCTTTACTGGCTCATGATATTTGCAGCAGCGTAGGAGAAACATAGTAATAAAATATCAGAGCCAGGTTCTGTAGATATGCACAAGTCATGATTTCTTTAATTAAGTGTGGATGCTATGAGCATGCGGCTTTGGATTGACATCTCAATTCTGATCAGTTGCAACCGTCCAAATGTACCTGCAAACAACAGTTAGCAATAAAACACACGAAAGTGTCTTTGATCACTTTCGTTGAATTGAAGTACACGGCCCACGGTTCCCCGTTGATCAGTACAAGTACTGCCTGTGATCAGGTATAATTCCAAAGAATCTCTTTGACAGGGTTTCGCAGCTGCTCTAGTTGTTCTCAAACCGGAACGTCTCAAAGAAGACAACACGGAGTGAGTGAACCAGCGAATTGAGATTCACTGATTGATGAAAAATTGATTTGAAAAACAATCGCGTATTGATTAGAAGAAAGAGTTTTGCAATACGACGAAGGTTTTATGAGAAAGATCAATTTTCAATCACAAATACCTTTTGTATTTGAAAGAGAATACACATTCGATGTGCTAGAGAAAAGAAGAAATTTGCACATCGAACGGTTTTTCCAAAAGTATTCGTCAATTCCATTCCTGGACCAGGGTTGATTCAAGAGTGAATCACCCCATCGTTTCTGTCCAGTTGTCACAAGCTTGATCTATTGGATAGATCTCACATGTCACCCACCAAGAGTTTGTTTGATGTTGGCTCTAGAAGGATTTCCATCTTCATCGTGAATATTTATCATATCACTCGGATGTTCTGGCAATACCACAAGGATAATGCGTAGGACTCTTAAAATATTCTTACTTTCCACATTGTGTTAAACAGCAAGTCTTCATTAATTTAGTGTCCTAATGAGATATTGTCGATGATCTCTTGGCTCTAGACTCAATTGTGCACATTTGGTTTCTTATGCCGGAGACTGGGGAGAGGGTCTCCTTCTTCAATATCAACAATCTCTAAGAGAAAGTAGATAGATTATGTAGGTTCCCCGTGAGAATGAAACAAGCCCTTTTAAGAGGAACTTGAGTAGCTTGGGAAGTTTAGTGCAGTGCGTCACTGGGTCCATGACGTCTTGTCTTCAATACCAGTGTTACCTTGGTAACAACCAGTAGCATATGTATTGAACCCGGTTTCTGCCCTAAGGTTGAATTATTGGAGGGCTATTTCTTTTCACCCTTTTTCACATTCATTTCTTTTTCATTCTTCAACCCCTTCAGTGCTTACCGAGACTTCATAACTAGAACCTTGTTGGGTTTATTCCAGTTCTAGCTCTATCTCAGTCCGCACTCTTCCCATATCTCACTTTTCTCCTTTTTTCATCATACCTAAGGACTCTACACTATCTAGTGGATTGTCCCTGGGTAGATCCCTCCGGCTCTGGCGGGATCATGGGAACGAATACCTAACCTAACCATCTTTATAACTCCATGCATAAAGTAAAATGGTCGGTCTTTTGGTACAATTCATTCTTCCTTGAAACCAATTGAAAAATCATTTGGAAAATCAATCAAGGTACTTGTGATATAATATCAAAACATTTTGTACCTTAATTGTTTTGATCTTTTAGAAATGCTCCCCCTCAACATGTGCATATTATTTTGAAATTGTTTAGCACATGGAGGCAAGAGTTCTTTGAAATAATTTCTTTGATCACAATTTCCTTAGAAAAAGCCATTTGATTTTCTTGGTAAATTCTCCCCCTCAATATGTGCATAGGATATTTGAAATCATTTAATCATTTTATCACATAGAGGAAAGAGTTCTTTTGAAGTACATCCACGATCATAAAAGCCATTAAGAAACCATTTAGAAAATCAATCAAGGTACTTTATGTTGAAACATAGAAATCTTTTTACCTTGAAAGTTAATTTTCTTTTTGAAATGCTCCCCTTTAATATGTGCTTCGAGATTCGAAAGCTTTTAGCACATATGGAAGAGCAGCCTGCACTTTTGAATTAAATCGATCATCATTTATCAAATTTCATTATTAAATCACAAATTCTCCCCCGATCAAAAATATCAAACCCTTTGAGATTTTGGATCCCAAGTGATTTAATAAGGTTTATAAAACATGGGAGAATATGTGCCTGATTTAAAAGCTCTTCTGGTTTATGGTTAAATGCTCCTCCACAATCATGTGCATTATGTATTTCAAAGTCATTTGGCACATGAAGGAAGGAGTGCTTTAGAAACAATCACCCTTTTAAAACCGATTTGAGATTTAAATCACGATCTCTCCCCCGATCAAAAATTTCAAACCAATTGAGATTTTGGATCCCGATTGATTTAAATCATTAGAAAAATTTGGGGAAAGACGTGGCATGATTTAATTTTGAAAAATGATTGATACGGATCAATTTTAGACATTAATGATTGTTAGTGTCAGGTATGATAGTTTTTAAGAGATCTTTAAGTAAAATTTCATTTTGTAAGATCTTTGAGTTTTAAAGAAAATCATACCATGACATAACATTAAATCTTTAGATTACCACTTATTATTGTACAAACGGACATTTTATGAAGGAATATCGTTTGAAAATATTTTATTTTAAATCACTCTCCCCTCAATCGATGACCGTAGGCGATGATTGAGTGACTTAAGTTTTGATAAAATGAAGTCCGGTGATTTTCAAAATTAAGTCCAATTTATTTTCAAAACCAATATTTTTCCATTTTTTAAAACAATATTATTTAAAAAATTGTTTAAAAAATGTTATCATCCACTATTATCCTGCACAAAGATACGTTAGGTGGTTCAGAAGCTTCTGTTGTTGCTGTAGGGCTGGAAGAAAACTGTCTGCTGATGTAGTGAGACCTCTGACGTTGCATTTGTCATGCCAACTCTTCATAAAGGTCCAATTAAGCTCCGTTTCTTCATTTGTCGACCCAAGATATAGTTGCCCTTTCCTTTCGGCATCCAATCATCAATTGTGGGATCCGGATCGGGAATATTCTTATATACCAATATACTTGCATATGTTAGTGGACACAAACATATATATGGTGGTCGACATCACCCAAACAACAATCGACTAATAATAGTCAATTCAACATATCAATCAGATCATATAAAGCATGGGATTATGTGTTCATCAAACTCTAATAATCTAAACCTAACAATCATATCCTAGGCACCTAGTCCTTCAACGTAGGTTAACATCATTTTTCAGTTAAGCATTTAGTATAATTAAGAAAGCCCGTTAGATGATATAGATTTGAAAACATTCTCCCCCTCAATCAATGACTTATTTTCTGAAAAGTTTGAAAGCGCTAAAGTCATTGATTGAGTTTTCAATTTTTATGGAAACTCTGAATCTGATTGATTTACAAGCAACTCATTTACCACCATTTTGTTAAAACAAATATTTTTCTGAAGAATTTTTGAAGGAAAAATATTTGAGTAGGAACAGCAGTCCTTCGACATACTTTCCTCATTTTGTTTTAGGATAAGTGCACGATATTTTTGAAATTTTTTTTAGAGCAACACTTTCCTTCCTTGAAGAGCGGGTTGCTATCTGAAATAATAGCAAACCATGGTTTAAGCACGGGTTACAATCTGAAGTAACTGCAAGCCATAGTTTTGAAGAGCGGGTTACAATCTGAATTAACTGTAAGCCATCTGATTTGTGACATGTTTTGACAAGAAATATTTACATCTTCTGCTCGAACTTCATCTATGGTCCCGTGCCATTGTTGAATGACATTTCTAAGACCGCATATGTTATCGATACCAGAAGACATGTCTTGATAAAAGCAATATTTTTGGTCTTTTTCAAATTTTCTGATTTTTTATGGGTTTTTGAAGGTTTTATATTTTTCTATTTTCTTTTTGTAGGTTTTATGTTTTTGTATTTTGTTTTTGATAAATATTTACAATGATAGAGACGATGATATAGTTTAAGAAGATGATGATACGAGTACCGAGATAAGGATATCGAGCAGCATGTCGTAGAAGATAGAATTCGTCATCTCTTAAACATCCACCACCAAAGCTTCCAAGGCTCCAGAATATAAGTTAGAACATGAGCCTTTGAGAAAGAGAGACTTTGGCAGCTTCCCCCAAAACCGAAAATCCATTAGATGAGCAGATTCAAAGCTCTATTTCAAGCTTGCCTTAACCAGGTGCATAGAGAAGCACACCATTATCATAAATCCTGCTGCTCCTTTTAAGAACGATAGTCAAGATTCTTCGTTTGGAGTTATATCATCAACAAGAACAACAACGTATCATCCCACTCTTTAAATTTCTTCTCATATTTCATTATCACTGAAGTCAGAAGCAAACCATTCCAAAAGGTGTCAAGAGAACAATTCCATCAAGTAGTTGAATTGATGCAGTTAGCCTCTTGGCAAAAGCTCAGGAACCTGAATACACATATACCCAAAGACAGAGAAACTTATAACATCGAAGTAGCAGATTAAGTCCGATATCCAAAGAATAACCCCGAAGTATACTTTTCTCTCCCCTGAAGAAAGTGTATGAAGCTCAAGAACCCAAAGTACCCAAATGCCCAAAGAAAGAATAACCCATAACACTGAAGAAGCAGGCAGAATCACTGATTATCTCTGCGGATGACTATCTCTGCGGATGTCAACTCTGGAATAAGTGATTATATCTTTGAATCAATGATTAAGAACTCAAGTGAAACAGCTGAGCATCCCTAATGCACACAATTTCTCTCCCCTGATGATTGCGATAACATCGAAATCATCACACATTTGTGTACTTAAACTAACTCTTCCATCTCTTCCCCCACATAGTTGGAATAAGAACACTGAACGCCATGAGTCAAACATTGAGTTTCTCTGCGGTAATGACATTAGTCTTCCTGGGATATCTTCAATTACTTAGAAGTATTAAGTTCATCAAGTTTACTTGCGTTTAGATACATGTCTCCTTCAATTCCCCCTTGCTGGTTTTGACACTTCAGAATCAGCAATCATATTATAAGCTCAAATACTTGAAATCTTTTGAGAAGATCACTTATAATCTTTGTGAGAATCAACTTGCTGAAGAATGTGAGCAAGTCTAATTGGGGATTAAATTAGACATTTCACCCTCCCCCAATTAGTGCTCTCCCCTAAACCGACAATCTGTTTGATAAATGCCCAGATTAAGAAGAAGTCTTTAGATTGTTAAGTGCAACTCGTATTTAGTCTTCTAACATGCAACAGAAAATGTAGAACAGACTGTAGACTCAGCCTTCAACAGAAAATGTACAATAATCGTTGGTGGGACAACTAATTGGAGATTCAAAGCATATACTTTTGCCTTTACTACGAAGAATTCCTGTATGAAATAACAGTTGGTTGTCAATAGTAATTGTCATAATATTTTTTGGCCCTTGTTTGTATTAATAAATCATAATTACCTTGTTTGTTATTGCTGTTCTCGCCAGAACCTGAAGGTTTTATATGTTGTTGTTTACCAAGTGTATTTATGGGTAAGGTTCCTTGATGTGCAGGCAAATGGCTGTTGCTGTGACCTTTGGTAGGGTGACTGTTTTTTGACGAAGTGTAACGCAATTGCTTCCTCAAACAGTTTTCTGGTTCTGTGACATTTAAAATAGTTAAGGTATGAAATTATAAACCTTAAATAGTGTTACAGAAACTATATCATTAACATAAAAATAGAGATAGAATAAAAAACTTTGTTATTGTGATTTTTTTTACGTACCTTTACTGTACTTACTTGTTAAACATTCAGTCGTTTCCCAATTTGTATATTGGTTTTTTGGTTGCTGCAGTTCCTGAACTTGGATTCGATCTTCATTTGGTGAGTGACTTTTTAGTTCAATATTGCATGTGGTAGCCGTTGTTTCTTTTGCAATTGGTTCTGCTGAATGAATGCATGTGTTGCCATACAATTTTTTAACTTCTGCAGCTACATAAGTTGCGGCAAGACCTGTATTGAGTTAAATTCTTTAATTGACGACCAACAATATGTATTTATGCAATATTCACAACTACAAATTTCATAAAGCAATAATTACCTTGTTTGTCATTGCATTTCTGATAACACTCTGAATGTCTTATATGTTGTTGCTCACCCAATTTATTTAATCCATTTAACGTCAACATGCATTCATTTGCAGGCAAATGGCTGTTGGTGTGACTTTCTGTTGGCTGGATGTTTTTTGACGAAGTGTAACGCGGACGTTTTTCCAACCATTTTTCTCAGTCTGTGAGATTAAACTCATTGGGAGGTTGCATATGCAGACCATGGTTATTATTGAGGTTATGCATATAACCCTTAAATTCTTGCGATGAGTCTATTCTTAAAGCCCTCTTAGGCATATTATAGAGTATGAAGCATAATAGTATAGTGTTAAATATCTATGCATGATAGAGTTCAAGATAATATTTTTTATGGATATAATCACACTTAAAACATTAGTAAACTTAAATTCATATAAACAAAACTAAAGTACCAATTTTTTTTGTAGGCATTGATACAAATAGGCAGTGTTCAATGATAAATTACCTGTGATATACTAAAGTGGTTACCTTTGTATCCTGCATGAAAGTAGCATTAAATGAGAAAAGGAACTACCCAAAAAAGGAAAGATATATACCATGCAAGTCTAACCAGTGGTATGGGTGGATGGAAACAACCTTTGTAAAAGCAAGATTTTTTGTATTCGTTTGTTCCTGATTTGCAAAGGAGTAGCTGAGAAGAGACAAAGGTTTTTTGGAAACTTATGGTATCACATTAGACAATGGGCAATTTTAGATGATGGTAAGATAATGGTGGCCACAAAAAAAAGAAAATAAAAGGAAAGACTCAAGGTTTGTGAAAAAAAAACCAAGAATAGTTGCTTAACAGTGATAGGAAGAAATTTGGACCACAATATTTTGTACTTCTTATATGTACATCGATTTGTATATGTTTTTTGTAAAATAAAAGGGCAACAACAGTTGCCGTAACAGTGATTAAAACCATTATGGACCACAATAAATTGTACCAGGTTCTATGTACATCTATTTGTATATGTTTTTTGTAAAATAAATGGGCAACAACAGTTGCCTTAACAGTGATCAAAACCATTAGGGACCACAATGAATTGTACCATGTTCCTGTATAGCGTTTGGTAACTCTTTTTTTTAATAGAAATCAAAACTGCCGTTTAAATATATACTATAATATGTTGTGCATTTACAATTACTCTTTCCGTCTCAAAATTATTATAATGAGAAAAAAATTGCATAGTTTAATAAAAATAGGGTCTCTTTAATTTTAAACCACTCAAATAAAATATTCTCTCATTAAATTCTGTAGTTTTTACTTAAAAATAAAAATGGACAATTATTTTGAGACATAACATCAAATAAACCTGATTTTCTATGTGTTAATTTCCCCCTTTATTGACATATTATGCTTATAATGTTATTAGAATCGTCCTTATTTCTTCTTATTTCATTTCAGGAGTAATTTGTTATGAAGAAGCGGTATTTGGACAATTCTGGGCTCAAGATTGGAGTATTCTTACATTCACAAAGACCACGGCGTAACTAAGTGATGAAGTTACACCGTAATTATATTTACAAAGACTAAGGCGTAACAAGCTAATGGAGTTACGCCATAATGGGAATACGCCATAACTTTCAGATTAAGATACGGCATAGTTACCACACCAGAACGTAGTTACAAAGGCTACGCCATAGCTATCATTTAAGTTACGGCGTAAATGACATTTTATGAAGACTACGGCGTAACCGTCAGCTCAGGTTATGCCATAATCCTGGACTGACATCAGTATTTCTGCTTATGAATAACTACGGCGTAACTATTTCTTAGAGTTACGCCGTAGCTCAAATTAGGGTTTCACGCCTATAAATACAAGACAATTTTTGCATTTTAAAATCATCTCCCCTTTCCCGAACCTTTCTAGGGTTTGGGGAGAGCAACCACAGAAGAAGAATCATGGCTTAAGAGTATGAAGAACGAAGTTCTCGCCTACGATTTCCTTTGTATTCGAGTTTGAATTCTTTTATGTTTTTCTAGAGATCATATTATGGATTCATGTTATTAACTCAAGTTTATGTTTATGTTATTTATCCTCTTTATCACTCTTTATAGACATCTACTTAAGTCTTATCATAGATCGCTAGTTTCGGTAATATAAGCTTGTTAGTTTCTAGGGGTTTGGGAGAATTGACCAACTGACCTCAACTCACTAGGTTGTGAAGTATGGAAGGAATTGGCTATAGTACAACCATTCTTTGTGCGCGAATTGACCAAATGATCACTTATCAAGCACAGGTATTTAAGAAGCTAGGGGAAATCTAAGTTCCTAACGACCGGGTTTCCATAGACTAGGTCTAGTATGGTTCTTAATGACTGCTATTATATTACTGAATGATCCCGGGTGATCTGATCATCTTGGTGAGGGGTCTAAGAATCATAGGCTAAGATGAATTGACCAAAGGAGTCTAGCGATATTTACCCACTATATTGAGTTTAAATATTGAGAATCAAAACATATCTAAAAACTTGGTTAAGCTTTACTCTTCTAATACTTTGTCCAGATTTCTACTCCAGTGTAGTTAGAATAATTCTATCCATTTTATCATACCATTATCACTTTATCTTATTTATCTCTTAGTATCTTAGTTCTTTCAAGGTCACAACTCTCCTAGGAGGATACTCGGATTTACCTAAGGCTTTACTTCATCTGATCGGGTTCTATGCCCGTTAGCATGTGTTTATCCTAGTATATTTCAGTTTTATAAATATTAAACATCAGCTTTTTGGCGCCGCTGCCGGGGAGCAGTTAATGAAAGATCTAAGGTATGAATTTATAATTTTGACCTATGTTAAAAGACGTGAATACCCTCCAGTTCCTTATAAAATACGTGATAACGCTCTGATTGTACATGTTTTCAGTAACTTTATGTGTGCTTTTGTATATGTTATTTAGTTATATTTGTATTATTTCAGTGCTTAATCGCATCAAAAGATGTTTGTCTAGTGTTTATAACCAAGTGCAGGGAAACGGAAGGAAAAGTAAAAGAATGTTCAACAATTGGAAGATTCCCGTTTCAGTGAAGCATGTCAAGCACAAATCAATATTTCAAGTATCATAGAAGACCTAGATGATTGAAGAACCAAGCTCTACAAGTTAGAATAAAGTAAAGGTCGAGTTTCCGTCACTTAGGAAGACCAACCGGATCGGTTGCAACTGCAACCGAATCGGTTGGGTGAAGAGCAAAAGTGCCCAGGACGCCAGTCCAACCGTTCGGTTGCCACCCGCAACCGATACGGTTGGAGCACTTGTAGAAGACCAACCGGATCGGTTGGTCATGTGACCGATCCGGTTGGAGGGCCTGTTTCTGCCAAATCTTCATCACTAAGTTTCCCCTTTGTATCCAAACGATTATAGGTCCTTCCCTTGGTGTATTCTATTCCCTTCCTAACTCCTTGGAGGCCAAGTTCAACAATTAATACCCTAGGCCTTGGAATTAGTATAAATAGAGACCTCTTGTGAGCATATGAGACACACACTTCAATACAACTCTCTCTACTCATCAAACAAAGCTCTTAAGCTCTCAAATTCGTCCTTAGAAGTCCAAGAAAGTTTGGAGTTCCAGAATGTTAGGATTCTTGATTTGATGAGACAAAATAAATACAAGAATGAAACAAAGGGACTTAAAGTGACAAAGAAGAAATCTACAAAAAGATGGAAGGACTTGCTTGCAAAAGAAGATTTATTATTTAGTCCTTCGTAGTATCTTGTAAACCCTAATCCTCTAGTATATAAAGAGGACATGGGGTGTAGGTTTAACATGCAAGTCTTTCACAATGTAGACGTCTAGTAGAAGGTGTGTGTGTGTTCTAGGGGGTGATTCATTGTAAACGCCTAGAACTAGTTTTGTTATCCCTAAGATCGAAGAAGGCTTTGATCCCTGTTACAGTTAGGTAACACGTTGTTATTCTGATCAAATAATAATTGGGGAGATATGGAAAAACCTTGTGTCAATAACATAGTTGTTTGTTCTATTCCGCTGCGTATCATACTATATTGTTATCATTGTTATTGTTAAACCCTAGAGGCTCAAAACGATCTCATGGAGTCTTATCAAACTCCAAAATTGGTATCAGAGCTCTGGGAGCTCATTACCTAGGGATTCACAAGGTTTCTTGGCGAAAAAGAAGGAAGAAAATCGAGTATACGCAAAATTCGCAACTTTCTGCAGCACTGTTTTAAAAACGCGATAACTTTTTCGTTAACCGTTGGATCGTAACGAAATTTTTGATGGACGTTCTATATATATCAATCTAACTTTTCACTGAAGGGATTGTCGATCTGAGCTTCCAATAAAAAGTTATTACTTGTCGAAGTCTGCTGCTGGTAAGTTGGTTTCCACTGCTAGTTAACTCGTTTCCACTGCTAGTGTTATTGGTAACCACTGCTAGCTTATTAAAACCACTGCTAAGCTTATTGAAACCACTGCTACATACTCGTATCCACTGCCATACTATTTTGATTCCACTGCTCGATATAGATTGTTTCTACTGCTTATATTACTCGATATCAGATAGTACATATTTTTGGTTCTCGTATGGTTTGGAAGATGTTGGTCGACTCACACAAGATTGGTTATTTGGTTTACACACACAATATGGTTAACACATTGATTTCAGGGGAAGCATATTATGATGTGTTTGAAATTCATGCTTACATTCCTATTTGTTGATAACAAAAAGGGGAAGAGATGAGAAGAGATAGAATGGATTAAGGGGAAGACAAAGGAAGACAAGATTTGTTTCATTCAGGGAGATGTTTACATCTCAACTTCTGCTACTTCGTCTAGGGAAGTTCGTACACGACTTTGTTTGTTTTGTCATCATCAAATAGGGGAAGATTGTTGGGATTCTTGATTTGATGAGACAAAATAAATACAAGAATGAAACAAAGGGACTTAAAGTGAAAAAGAAGAAATCTACAAAAAGATGGAAGGACTTGCTTGCAAAAGAAGATTTATTATTTAGTCCTTCGTAGTATCTTGTAAACCCTAATCCTCTAGTATATAAAGAGGACATGGGGTGTAGGTTTAACATACAAGTCTTTCACAATGTAGACGTCTAGTAGAAGGTGTGTGTGTGTGTTCTAGGGCGTGATTCATTGTAAACGCCTAGAACTAGTTTTGTTATCCCTAAGATCAAATAAGGCTTTGATCCCTGTTACAGTTAGGTAACACGTTGTTATTCTGATCAAATAATAATTGGGGAGATATGGAAAAACCTTGTGTCAATAACATAGTTGTTTGTTCTATTCCGCTGCGTATCATACTATATTGTTATCATTGTTATTGTTAAACCCTAGAGGCTCAAAACGATCTCATGGAGTCTTATCAAACTCCACACAGAAGTACCACATTTGGAGGCCAAAACCTCAAGGAGTCTACCCCAATACTTTGGGAATCATTACTTCACCATTTGTAATCTTATTCCAAGCATTGTAAGACTCTTAATCATGTCTTCTAATGTTCAAAGTTCTGAGTTTATGTTTATGTTTGCTATGAGTGGCTAGTTTCTTTATACACTTGCTTAAATGATGTTGATTATCATATGATTAGTTAGTGATTGTGTTAACATGTTTTAATTCAATTTCAAGTTGATTCTAAGATCCAATTGTTCTAAAGTTTCAAAGTGACATTTGTTAATCAAGTTTGACTAGTTGATAGTAATCGTAGAGGTCGAAATAACTTATTGTTATTCAACTAGTTATAATCATTTTGTCTACGGATGATTGTTTTTACCCATTATTCTTGATTAAACAAAGGAACTAAGGTGTGGTTGTAATAAGAACGCTTTTTGATTATCAAGTTGGATTGATTGGAAACATCTAAAAGGTCGTAAGATTAGTTGTTGACAATCAATTGTACCCTTTTGTCTATAATCGGTTACCTTATGTATTGACCATTTCTTAAGCAATTTGTTAAAGCAAATGGATGTTTTTGTGTTTAAGTTTGTGAAAATAAACTTATGAAACTTGAATTGATCTTGAATTGATTGGTTAAACTTAATGCTTGTTTTTATGAACTAAAATCTTGACGAAGGTTTAACTTGTTAGAACAATAGATTAGAACACCAACTAATTATCATAACCAACATGTTAAGAGGTTAACACAATCATACTAATCAAGGATAAGAAACTAGTTTAAGCAAGTGTAGTTTTTAATCATCTGAATTTCATCATATCTATTTTCGTTGTTATATGTTTTGGATTGTCTTAGTTGATTCAAACTTGTTAATCAGATTCACTCAAATCCCTGCGAACGATCCCGACTTACCTTCATAATGCTATAACGGACGAGTGCACTTGCTCGTATGTGTTATTGGTAAATTCGGTAAATCATCTTTTATAAATTTAAAACTTGTACACTCCAAGCACATCAAGTTTTTGGCGCCGTTACTAGGGATTTGATTGTGTTTCAGCAAGTTTTGAATCCACATCAGTCGATTCATTCCAAAAAAAATTTCTCAGAAGCTTCAACTGATCCGGTTGCATCACAACCGATCCGGTTACGCCTTTAACCCAACCTAGTTGATCTAACCGATCGGTCGCTCCTCGCAACCGATCCGGTTACCCTTTTCTGTCCAGAAAATTGTTTTCTTTGTTTGTCCGTGTGTTTAAATATTGCCTGGATTCTCTAGGTCATTGTATGAACACTCGTGCAGCAGGAATAAAACCAATCTCACCCCGAACGTTTGATTCGAAGAAGAAGAAGAACGCTTTTCATACCCTTAGCCGATCGTGTACCAAGAGTACCAAACCCACCATTTGATAACCTCGTAGAAGCCAAAGTCGTTTACAACCCTTTCACCAATTTACCTTTTCCCATGGCGGACGATCAACCCATGTGGGGAACCAACCGAGTCGTAGCACCAACCCCTGGGAGTGCCATTGTTGCTGTCAACCTTGGTGACAACTTCACCGTGAAGGGTCATCATCTTTCCATGATCAAAGACCGTCAATTCGATGGCCGTGCGCGGGCCGATCCGCATAAGCACATTGCCGAATTCATCAAAATTTGCGGCATGTTCCGTTATGGAGACACCGATGTCAATGCCATAAAACTCAAACTTTTTCCATCCTCACTCGCCGGAGATGCTAAAGTATGGTACGATAAATTAACCCCAGGAATTATCAACACTTGGGAGGAGATGAGGCAAACCTTTGTAAGCCGATTCTTTCCACCTACCATGTTTGATCGATTAATGGGAGAAATTCATGCTTTCACACAAAATTCCAACGAATCACTTGTCGAAGCTTGGATTCGGATGAAAGATTTGCTTCGTAGTTGTCATGGACATGGATTATCCAAAGGAACCATTATCCAAATCTTTTACCATGGACTAGATGAAATCTCTCAAGGCATCCTTGATGCTGGAGGAATTTTTCTATATAAGACTCCTAATGATGCACACCAATTACTAGAAGATCGAGTACTTCTCAAATTCGATTGGTCTAAAGACTCCAAAACCAAACCTCTTCGAAAAACCGTTGCTTTTGTCAAAAACACCGATACCTCAAAACTCATGGAGAAAATAGAAGCCTTAATCTCAAAAATCGACTCGCAATATAAAGATATCAAAGAAGAAATGAAGGAAATGCGAGACGGATGCAACAATTATGGAGGAAATCACCCATCGTCTGAGTGCGACGATAAGCCCATGGGTAGACCTAACGAAGGAGAAGCGAATTATGTCCAAGGAGGATATCGTGGAGGAGGATATCATAGTATATATTACGGTCGAAATTCTGGAAATTGGCAAGACCGCCGACCAAGGGATGATAACCGTAATTCTCAACCCCGAACTGATAATCCACCCCCACAAAACTCCGAGAAAAGATGGAAGAATCCGAATTCAAAAAAACCATGAGAGAATTCGTGGCTGCTCAAAAATCTGCAAATGATTTCATCAAAAATCAATTTTTTAATCTCAAAGCCAAAGTTGAGCAGGGGCAGAAAAATCATCAAGCATCTATCCAAGATCTTGAAAACAAATTTGGCAGATTTTATGACCAACATTCCTCTCGACCATTTGGTTCGTTACCAAGTAACACCCAATCCAACCCAAAACCATCAAATGATAAGACATACCGTCCACCACAAACGAGAAATGAGCATATTAATGTTGTCTTCACAAGAAGTGGTCTCTCGTACGAACCACCACGAAACCCTAATGAAGATAAACCTATCACCCAAGATAGCGAGGATGAAGCTGAAACCAACACAACTTAAACCACCAAAAAGAAAACCACCCCATCTGTCAAGGCATACACACCAAAAATTCCATATCCTCAACGCCTTAAGAAAGAAAAAAAATGGAAGAACATTATAAGAAGTTCATTGAAATAATCAAAGAGGTTAGACTCAATGTTCCTCTTGTTGATGTCTTAGCCGGAATGCCCAATTACGGGAAATTCTTGAAAGAACTTCTTAATAACAAAAGCAAGCTAGAACAAATATCAGCTACTTTCCTTAACGAAGAATGCTCAGCCATTGTTAAAAAAAAATCCCGCCAAAGCTCGGAGATCCTGGGAGCTTTCTTATTCCATGCACTTTCAGGAATAAGATTCAATGAAATGCTTTAGCCGATCTTGGCGCGAGTATCAATTTGATGCCTTATTTGCTGTATTCCAAGTTATGCAACAACAGCCTTAAACCAACAAAAATGAGCATTCGATTAGCAAATCATTCTTATCAATATCCTGTTGGTATTGCCGAGAATATGCTTGTTCAAGTCGGTAAATTCATTTTTCCCGTGGACTTTGTAATCTTAGAAATGGAAGAAGATAGTAAAGTCCCACTCATCTTAGGAAGACCTTTCCTAAATACCGCTGATGCAATTATCAAAGTGAAAGGAAAAGAACTCAACCTTGGAGTTGGAGAAGATCGAATCACCTTTCTAATCGATAAAGAAATGCGCTATCCACGTTCCAGTGATGACACTTGTTTCAACATCGATGTTATCGATGAAGTCACTGACGAAGAATTGGATGCAATATTTAATGAATCTGATCCATTCATGACTACTTTTGAAAAAATCAATGAAACAGACTTTGACAAATAGTTTGATGATTTCATGAAAGTAGAGTTCGAAGGAGATAACACGGAGGAGGAAGAAATGGAGGAAGAGAATTTTGAAGAAATAACTTTCGATGATGAGATGAGAATTAAATCATCTATCAAAGAACCACCAATAGATCTTGTGCTCAAACCTTTACCTGATCATCTTGAATATGCTTACCTGGAGGAAAACTCACTTCTTCCGATAGTCATATGTTCACTACTCGAGGCCAATGAGAAAGAAAGTTTAGTTTCTGTCCTCAAAAATCATAAATGAGCCTTCTCTTGGAAAACATCTGATATTCCAGGAATTAGTCCCAATTTTTGCAAACACAAAATCAATTTCGAAGATGGGATCAAGCCTGCTGTTGAACGTCAACGTTGACTCAATCCCAACATGAAAGAAGTTGTCAAAAGGAAATCATAAAACTTCTCGATGCTGGTATAATTTACCCAATCGAGGATAGTCTTTGGGTGAGTCCCGTTCACTGTGTTCCCAAGAAAGGAGGTATGACGGTTGTGACTAATGAACGGAATGAACTAGTCCCTACTAGAACTGTCACTGGTTGGCGCGTTTGTATTGACTATCGGAAATTAAACAAAGCCAACAGAAAAGATCATTTCCCACTCCCGTTCATGGATCAAATGCTTGAAAGACTCGCAGGAAATAAATTCTTTAGTTTCCTCGATGGATTTTCAGGATACTTTCAGATTCCAATCAATCCAAATGACCAAGAAAAGACCACTTTCACTTGTCTTTTTGGAACCTACGCATATCGACATATGCCTTTTGGCTTTGTAATGCACCTGCAACTTTTCAAAGGTGTATGATAGCCATATTCCAAGACATGCTCGAAACCTCCATGGAAGTTTTCATGGATGACTTTTCGGTCTTTGGAAACTCATTTGAAGCTTGTCTTTCAAATCTTGATAAAATGCTTGAAAGATGCGAAGCTGCACATCTTGTCCTTAACTGGGAGAAATGTCACTTCATGGTGACCGAAGGAATTGTGCTCGGCCACAAGATCTCCAGTGCAGGCATGGAAGTAGACAAATCAAAGATCGACATTATCATAAAACTTCTACCACCCACTAACGTTAAAGCCGTTAGAAGTTTTTTAGGACATGCCGGTTTCTACCGCCGCTTTATCAAAGATTTTTCAAAAATATCCCGTCCGATGACAAAATTTCTTGAGAAAGATTCTATCTTTGACTTCAATGCTGATTGCATAAAATCCTTCGAAACATTGAAATCTCAACTGACTAGTGCTCCGATCATGGTTTCACATAATTGGTCACTACCCTTCGAGCTTATGTGCGATGCCAGCGATTATGATGTTGGAGCCGTCTTAGGCCAACGAGAAGGAAAACACTTTCGGCCCATATATTTTGCTAGCAAGACACTGAATAGTGCTCAGCAAAATTATACAGTCACAGAAAAGGAATTACTGGCCGTAGTTTTTGCGTTCGACAAATTCCGATCCTACCTCGTACTCTCAAAAACAGTCGTGTTCACCGATCACTCGGCACTCAATTATCTGTCACCAAGCAAGATGCTAAACCGCGTCTTATCCGATGGATTCTGCTACTCCAAGAATTTGACATCGAAATCAAAGATAAGAAAGGAGATGAGAATCTAGCCGCTGATCATTTATCACGTCTTGAAAATCCCAATATTGAAGAGTTAAAAGAAGAAGAAATCGATGATTACTTCCCTGATGAAACCCTCATGACCGTTGATGGAAATGTCGATCCTTGGTTTGCTAACTTTGCGAACTATCTCGCTGGAGGAATTCTCAGAAAAGGTTTAACTCACGCTTAAAGGAGCAAATTCTTTTCGGAACTTAAATACTACTTTTAGGAAGAACCATATTTTTTCAAAATGTGCCCTGACGGAATGATCCGAAGATGTGTTTCTGGTTCCGAAACCTGCAAGATTCTTGACGAAAGTCATCATGGCCCAACTGGGGGACATTATGGTCCTTCCACCACAGCTAAAAAAGTTTTTGATGCTGGATTCTATTGGCCAACAATATTCAAAGAAGCACATACACTTGTTCAGAACTGTGATGCTTGCCAAAGAACCACCAACCTTTCACGCAGAGACGAAATGTCGTTAACAAGCATTCAAGTGTGTGAAATATTCGATATTTGGGGAATTGATTTCATGGGACCGTTTCCTAAATCCCACAAATACGAATACATTATCGTTGCTATAGATTATGTGTCCAAATGAGCAGAAGCTGAAGCTTTACCAACAAACGATGCTCGCGTCGTCGTTAATTTTCTCAAAAAGCTTTTTGCTCGTTATGGAATTCCCAAAGCCTTGATAAGCGATCGAGGAACCCATTTCTGTAACCAACAAATGGAGAAAACCATGAAAAGATATGGAGTTCATCATCGGTTCGTGACAGCTTATCATCCACAAACCAGTGGCCAAGTTGAAAACACCAACAAAGCTCTTAAAAGAATACTCAAAAAAACAGTGAAGGAAAATCCTTCAGTATGGTCGAGGAAACTTGACGAAGCTCTGTGGGCATTTCGTACGGCTTATAAAACTCCTATTGTCACAACTCCTTACAGACTCCTGTATGGAAAAAGTTGTCATTTGCTGTTCGAAGTTGAACATCGTGCTTATCGGGCTCTCAGAAACTGCAACACCAATCTCAAGATAGCTAGAGAAAAGAGATTCCTACAATTGCACGAACTCGATGAATTAAGACTCCGAGCTTACGAAAATTCTAAACTGTATAAGGCCAGAACAAAAGCTTATCATGACAGAAAGCTAAGAATTTGAAAAGAATTCAAAGCCGGAGATAAAGTTATGCTTTTCAATATGAAATTCAAATTCAAAGCTCCTAAATTACAACCAAGATGGTTTGGACCATATATCGTTAAACATGGATATCCATCCGGTTATGTCGAACTTTATGACAAATAGGGTGGAAGTTTCATCGTTAATGAGCACCGAATCAAACTATACTATGATAAGGAGCAAATGAATGAAATATTAGTTGAGACAGCTTCACCTGAAAATGAATTCAAAACCATCACCTTCGCAGCACCTTTTCCAGGAAGAATCCCACAAAATGTTCCTTGGAAACCATTTGTTGAGTTCATCTGGAACGATATTGATGCTACTGGTGAAGAATTCATGTATGTCCCCGAACTTTTCAAAATATTCAAGGCTGCATCTGTGGCCAAGTAAATTCGGGAAGATTCGAGTCAGGCTGATGACTCGTTAATAAAACAAGCGCTTCTCGGGAGGCAACCCGTGTGTTTCAGATTTTATTTTCTATGGTCATGCCCCAAAGTTTAAACCTTTGGTTGAACTTAAGTGTGTGTGTGTGTGTGGGGGGGGGGGGGTGCCACAATTTAATAAAACCATTTTGTTTGTATATAAGATTTTGTGCAGCCAATAATTACTCCAGTGGACGCTTGGATGAAGAAGAAATTAAGCTGACAAACTCTTTCGAATATCTGGTTTTATCTCTATTTTCCCTATTTCTATACTTTGAAGTTCGTTTTCCACATTGAAGACAATGTTTAACTTAAGTGTGTGTGGGGGGGGGGGTTGAATAGGAAAATTAGAGTTTTTATGCTTAAATTTAAAAATTTTGTTTGCCCTTGTAATCTAGTTATTTTTCACACTTTTAGGATAATATATTAGAATAACTTGATCAAACCACTGGTAAAACTGGTAATATTTTGAAACTTTGAGATGTGTTCCGATTAATATTGCAATCCATTCTGGGATCGATAAACATTTGCTAGCACAAATTATAGCCCTTACCACTAAATTGTAAGGATTTGAGCCTGTTCTATATAAAGCATACATCTTTTATGCTTGAATCTTTTTCTATGAGTGTGCCGGTAATTTTATTTATTCTAGAACTTGTACTTGTAAATCATTACCAGACCGCAGTGAGATCGCATTCGTGCGATATAAGTAAATTCGTGTGATAAAGAGGCACATTAGGATTTAACCCAAATGGCCTTCCTTTTTTCATATTATGATATATTAGCTAACCACATCGGTTAGTTAACCACCTATATGGACCCATTTGGAACGCTCATCTTTAGCGCTAGATACCCCCAGTTACACCCTCTGAGCCATCCTTTTCGTTTTTGATAAATCCAGAAAAATACAAAAAGATTTTACACTTTAAACCTTAGCTTAACCCTTGTCAATGTCTAAACGGTTGATTGCTAGTCACCTGGAATGAGAAGATTGTTCAAATGATTATGAGTAGCCGCACCTTGTTAGTTGTGTGAGCCATTTCAAGTTGAAAAAAAAGAGAAAAGTGATGAAAATATGAATGTATTAGCCAATGTGCTATGTTTGGAGAAAAGTTGTCATGGCGAATCAAAGCAAAGAGTTGTGGAAATTCGAAAAAAAGAAAATGAAGTTATAATCATTTATTGGTTTGCGGTTGTTTGGTAGCTAGCAATACGGGTATTAGACTTGATTCTATTTTTGTTTTAACACCAATTTCATCAATAATCCCATGCCTTATCCATACCCTTAACCATAAGCCTTAACATTATAACCCCAATAAAAGTCCTCTTTAGATGTTTTTGCTTGGTGCTCACGCCACGTCGGTGGAGTTTTGTTTCTTGTACAAACTTATGGTAATAATCTAATCATGACTGAGCAATGAGTGTGATTTATCTTCTTACTCCACTAAATTGAGTGATTGAGTGAATTATATTTCATTCCTTTATGTGAGGTGTTTTGAAATGTTAATCATGCAAGAAAATCATTGGATATTGTCAAACATCTCGGAAGTTTCACTCTTAAAAGCATAATTGATGAATCTTCTATCGTACTTGTATTTGGTAGATTGGCATCATATTTTTCGTAATCATAATTTTGTACCAGCGGATGTTTTTCCTAGATTTGCTTGAGGACAAGCAAAGTTTAAGTGTGGGGGAATTTGATAACGCTCAGATTGTACATGTTTTCAGTAACGTTATGTGTGCTTTTGTATATGTTATTTGGTTATATTTGTATGATTTCAGTGCTTAATCGCATCAAAAGATGTTTGTCTAGTGTTTATAACCAAGTGCAGGGAAACGGAAGGAAAAGTAAAAGAATGTTCAACAATTGGAAGATTCCCGTTTCAGTGAAGCATGTCAAGCACAAATCAGTATTTCAAGTATCATAGAAGACCTAGATGATTGAAGAACCAAGCTCTACAAGTCAGAATAAAGTAAAGGTCGAGTTTTCGTCACTCAGGAAGACCAACCGGATCGGTTGCAACTACAACCGGATCGGTTGGGTGAAGAGAAAAAGTGCCCAGGACGCCATTCCAACTGTTTGGTTGCCACCCGCAACCGATACGGTTGGAGCACTTGTAGAAGACCAACCGGATCGGTTGGTCATGTGACCGATCCGGTTAGAGGGCCTTTTTCTGCCAAATCTTCATCCCTAAGTTTCCCTTTGTATCCAAACGATTCTAGGTCCTTCCCTTGGTGTATTCTAGTCCCTTTCTAACTCCTTGGAGGCCAAGTTCAACAATTAATACCCTAGGCCTTGGAACTAGTATAAATAGAGACCTCTTGTGAGCATATGAGACACACACTTCAATACAACTCTCTCTACTCATCAAACAAAGCTCTTAAGCTCTCAAATTCGTCCTTAGAAGTCCTAAAAAGTTTGGAGTTCCAGAAGTACCACATTTGGAGGCCAAAACATCAAGGAGTCTACCCCAATACTTTGGGAATCATTACTTCACCATTTGTAATCTTATTCCAAGCATTGTAAGACTCTTAATCATGTCTTCTAATGTTCAAAGTTCTGAGTTTATGTTTATGTTTGCTATGAGTGGCTAGTTTCTTTATACACTTGCTTAAATGATGTTGATTATCATATGATCAATTAGTGATTGTGTTAACATGTTTTAATTCAATTTCAAGTTGATTCTAAGATCCAATTGTGCTAAAGTTTCATTGTGACATTTGTTAATCAAGTTTGACTAGTTGATAGTAATCGTAGAGGTCGAAAGAACTTATTGTTATTCAACTAGTTATAATCATTTTGTCTATGGATGATTGTTTTTACCCATTATTCTTGATTAAACAAAGGAACTAAGGTGTGGTTGTAATAAGAATGCTTTTTGATTATTAAGTTGGATTAATTGGAAACATCTAAAAGGTCGTAAGATTAGTTGTTGACAATCAATTGTACCCTTTTGTCTATAATCAGTTACCTTATGTATTGACCATTTCTTAAGCAATTTGATAAAGCAAATGGATGTTTTTGTGTTTAAGTTTGTGAAAATAAACTTATGAAACTTGAATTGATCTTGAATTGATTGGTTAAACTTAATGCTTTTTTTTATGAACTAAAATCTTGACGAAGGTTTAACTTGTAAGAACAATATATTAGAACACCAACTAATTATCATAACCAACATGTTAAGAGGTTAACACAATCATACTAATCAAGGATAAGAAACTAGTTTAAGCATGTGTAGTTTTTAATCATCTGAATTTCATCATATCTATTTTCGTTGTTATATGTTTTGGATTGTCTTAGTTGATTTAAACCTGTTAATCCAATTCACTCAAATCCCTGCGAACAATCCCGACTTACCTTCATAATCTTGCAATAACGGACGAGTGCACTTGCTCGTATGTGTTATTGGTAAATTCGGTAAATCATCTTTTATAAATTTAAAACTTGTACACTCCAAGCACATCAGTACGTATCTCACTCTGTCGTATTGCAATTTTCGGATATATCTTAAAATATTTATTTTGAAGCTATTATTTACGGCGTAACTTTTTTTAAAGTTACGGCGTAACCTTTATATAAAAATAAAAATTTAAAAAATTAAAAATTAATTACGGCGTAACCCTAAATTTTAATTACGCCATAACCTTTAGACGATATAAAATCTCAGCTATGGCTGAGCATTTAGGTTTTTACTAAATCTTTTAACAGCAATCGCTACAGTAAAAATCTCCTTAAAAAAAATTTATTGGTGTTATCTCGTTCATCTCTTGCATTTGCTAAATGGCTGGTAAGATTCCTTGTAACCCTTTTGATTCTCTTTCAATTATTTTTCAATTGGGGCTCATATTTTCAATTTGGAATCTTGCTTCTTTTGTGTTAATTAGTGCTATTGACCTGTTTAATTTATGATTTAGATTAATTTTTCATGTTTTCTTTAATCGTCTTAAAACCTTATTGGTTGTTGGGATCAGTTTGATCAATTTAAAAGGGTTTTTAGTTAAACGGAAATACAATTGTCTAGACACATTCTAGTAACACTATATTAATAAAATTTATGCTTTTATTTACTTTGGGTAAATTTTGGTGGTTACGGCGTAAGCTATTGCTGGTTGTAACCGTGGTTCTGTTCTGAGAATTGAGGAAAATTACGTCGTAATCATGGGATTTGATTACGCCGTAGTTGTTTGAATTTTTATTCTGTGATCGGATTACGGCGTGACCCATGTTTTGCATTACGCCGTAATATCAGTTACGACGTAATTATTCCTAATGCTACGCCCTAACTACATATCTGATTGCATTATTTAATCTGTGTTTCTCTTTCATGAAAAAACAACAACACCCCTGCCCAATGGGTGCGATTCATGACTTATGGCGATGATGGTAGACAATCATGCAGCACCGATTATGAAAAATTGGTTAAAAAGGAAATCGACACTCCGGAGGCTCTTGATTTCACCGAGTTTGAAGCAGTCAGCAATGGGGTGGCAATTAGGACACTAAAATCATTTTGAAAAGTGAAGTACACTAGCGACAGAGGTTCATTCACTTACTCAACTTGGTTAAAGCTTTTCAAAATTAAAGAGCCCGTCATCCCGGAGTATGTTAGAGAGTTTTTGGCATCCGTGGAGTTTAGTGAAGATGTTACCGACATTGATGCAACCTCGCTCTATTTTCAACTTGGAGGAGTGAGAAGGGAAATGACTTTAAGGCAGTTTATGCTACAGATGGGTTTGTATAGCGAAAGAGATTTTGGTTCTATTATGTGGAATGAATTTTATGCTCAATGCTGGAGATTTAGGCCAAATGACTACATCCCAGTCATTTACTTCAATAGAATCTCTTCCACTCCTGGTTACAACTCAAGGCATCCCCCTCATACACATTGATCAGAAGTCCCATTCACCGATTGGTTCATAGGCTCATTGTATGCTCAATCAAAGGAAGGCATTCAGAAAGGGAAAAGATGACGATGGATGATTTTTATTTGCTACACGGTATGGATGGAGGAAACTTGATTGATGTTCCTTGGTATTTGGCTAAGTTCATGTCAACCGGAGCAAAAGGTTTCACTACAAAGAGCATGATTCAAGGGGCTCATTTGATAGGTAAGCTTGCAAAGATTTTCGGGTTGATGACTCCTCAAGCATTGTCATTGGTTACTCGTGATAAGAATACTAGCTTGATCGGGTCTAAGAATCTAGTTGAGTATGGTATTTGTCATCTTAATGGTTTGGGTGAGGACGAGTTGATGCTAAATGCTCCACTAAGAGGAGAAGGAGCAAGTGGAAGTCAAGCCGGTGGTAGTGATGCATGTGGTAGCCAAATGGGTGCCGAGGAGGAGGCCCCAAGGGTTCGATCTAGGGCTACCATGAACGTTGGGGATAGATTTCAAAGGATTGATGGACGGCTCAATCATATGGAGAGCCACTTTAATGAGGAGATTGATGGTTTGGCTGCAGGTTTGTATGGTTGAGCACCTAATTTGATGGCTTTTCAAGTACATTGAACCAAGTGCAGGAGCTCCAGCAAGACTTCTTCAATTGGAGCGCAGACCACACAAGCTAGATGCTTAAAGAGATGCACCTCAACCACCCCCGCTGGCATGGAGCTCCATACGTGTATCAACCGGATATTCCCGACATTGGAGTTCAGCATGGTGTAGCTTACATGAATCCTCAGCCAACCCCTGGAAGCACCACTAGTACCTCATTTGACCCATCCCAATACCAATCAATGGACCATGATCTCGTCCGGGAGGATTAACTCCCTTGTTTCTCGAACAATTTATCTATTTTCTAAAAAATATTATTATGTATGTAATAATTAAACTCCTAGGATAATTACTATTATTATTGTGTTGATCTAAGTACCAATAGGTACAAATTTTCTGTCTGTTTTTGTGCAGATTCTGTTCTGGAGAGACAGTTACGGTGTAACTAATTAATAGAGTTACGTCGTAACTCTTCACTGAGAAAGTTTAAGTTGTGAGGCTATTTAAGTTACGGCGTAATCAGTCCCTTTAGTTACGTCGTAGCAATTCTTCCGACCATTGTTGAAACTTCCTTGGCAAGTGATTGAGAGGGGAGTTTATTTCTTTCTCAGTTCTTTTTCATTTCTATTTCTATTTTCTTTTCCTTTTTATTTTCGTACAAACGAGACTTTGTACACTTCAAGTGGGGGGATAGGAATAGAACTGAAGTATGAGTTTACTTAGCCTACTTGCCCTAAATTTTCTAGTTGGTTTAAAAAAATTAAGCTCTTTTGAAAGAAAATTGGCATGTTTTTAACCAAACTAGAATTATATGAAGCCGAGCACATAATAACCTTTAATATAATTGGTGAGATTTAGCCTTTCCGTTTCCCCTATTTTTCCCAAATCTACCAAAAATTGAGTGTGTCGGTAGTATGGTAGACTTTAGAACTTACATCACTTCGAAACCATAGACGAGTAGTGTGTCAAGTTAGCTTGACTCATTTGGAAAAGGCAATTCGAAGAGGCTAATATTTTAGGATTAAACCAAACAGCCTATATGTGTTCATTTGCGTGTATTTATCGACTAGTCACATTGAATTTTCGACCTCCGTGATAATCCTGTGGAAAACTAGAAGGGGGGGTTAAATAGTTTGCCGATTTTAAGTTTAGTTTTAAAAACTTTAGATTCGATCTTTTGTGAATTCAAATGGATGGATAGAAAGTATAATGCAATAAGTAAAGTAATAATGTAAGCAAGTAAAGTAAATAATGTAAGCAAGTAAAGTAAAGGATAGAGAGTAGTGACACAAGTGATTTATAGTGGTTCGGCTACAAGGACACCTTCCTTTCCCTACTCCACTCCCAGAGTTCCCCACTCGAGAGTTCAAGCACTATGTCAACAAGCTCCTTCAACACGGCGGAGAAACCTCACAACGCCGCTTACACTTTATCCGGTACAAAGCTAAATACCGAGTCCTTAACACGGCGGACCATACCAACACAACTATTACACAACAACTATGTGAAATATGAAATACAAGATCTTGCTACAGAAATCTTGTGGAGGAACACATCAATCAAGGACCCCTTGCTTGGATGACTTGTAGTATCTCGTGATCTCGCCTTTAAGAAGGACATATATGAGAATCACAACAAAAGAAAGAAGAACTACTAGATAGATCAAAAGATCTGAGATTAGAAGAGAGAAATAATATATGAGAGAGTTTGTAAGAAGAGGGGTGAGTAACAATGAAGAAATGACTCACTATTTATAGGAAAAAATCTCTACTGTAGCCCGGTTCCTACGGATCCCTCACGTGAGGGATCTATCCAGTGCAATCCAAGGGATCCGACAAATTGGGTTGTACCAGTCCGGGCTTAGGATTGCAAACCGGGTCATGGGTCATGGGTATTAGCCTTGGGTATCCAACAAGGTACAATGTATCTAGACATTGGGTCATGGGTTATGTATTAGCTCCATGGGTTTGGGTCATGGGTCTTGGATAATTTCCATCCTATTAAACTATTACAACAAGTGAATTAATACAACATTTAATGTAAATGACCAAATGTATATACTTTACAAAAATAACATGTATTCTTATATTTTCCTTATGATAACTTTATATTTGTTATCAACAAAACTCAAAGAGTAGCTAAATATGAATAAACGTTTTTACGGTTTATTTGTATTAACAATCTCCCCTTTTTGTTGATGAAAAAAAATATAATGTTATGATGAGTAAAACATATGATTAGATGTATGTTTTGAAAATATATGTAAGTACTTCTTTTCCCTCTTTTTGTCGAAACAAAAAGTGAACCTAACGAAGAAATAAAGTGTGGAACAAAATAAGTATGATTCACGAAACACTAACTCCCCCTAGAATTGGGCGTCAAGTGAGAAAATATAATACCTACAAAGAAAATGTTAGTAGTAACATGTAATATAATCTTGTATGGGACGAGAAACAAGATGGAAAGCCAAGGTACGTAAACAAAGCCTTGTAATAAAATATCAAAGTGTAGTGGTATATAGGCCACATACAAAATGTAAAACTAAGAACAAGGTTTGTTCTTTAAAATGACTCAAAAAATAGATAAAATAGTAGTATCATTCCTTCCATGCTTGCATATGGTTAATTATGGAAGTTTTGGTGAGTGGTGACGTTGATGCGATCAAGGATGTGGTTGAGTATGAATCACATCTCGTCCCTTATTTCTATTGCAAGTTTCCTAGTGTATTGACAATGTTCGCAATGTAAATGGTGACGGTAGTGTTGGTGGATGGTTTCCGAGTAAGTTTGATTTGTGGAAGGCGGAATATGTGGTGGAAATGTTGGAAAATATAAATGAAAGTCCATGAAGTTGGTGAGTGGTGGAGGGTAAGAACCTAGATGTTCTTGTAAGATGCAAGCTCTTTGTAAAGTGTGTTTGGAGATGTTGGTGGTGTTAAAAAGACTAGTTCTTTTGGGTTTAAGTTGGAAGTTATTTGGGTAGTTTTGGATGGTTGAAATGGAGTGGATGGTGGACTAGACACATGTAGTGGGATTGGTTTTGGAGTCTTAAGGAGTTCTGATAGGGTGAATTTAGGTAGATACTCGGTAGGTGAGTGTGGTGATGAGCTTGTGGGAGATGATGGAGGTGCTACAATGTAGTCATTTGGTGAGGAGTTAGTAGTCGGCGATAAGCCTTTTGATAAACGTTTAGCTAGATAACAAGGCCAGATGCTAATCCGTGCGGTTCTTCTAGATTTAGGTGGAGGCACTACGGAAGGTGGTAGGATGAAGTTTTGGATTTCTTGTAAAGGATTGTTTTCACTAGATGGTTCATCAATGTTTGAAGATCTTTTGGATGACATGATGATGATTGTTTATGAGGTTGAGAGTGATGGATATGCAAGCATTTTGGAACCTTATTTATAGATGAAACAATGCATTTCAATGAATGCTAAAACCAAAATGTGAGCTAAAATCTAATTATTAGATATGAATTTAAGGCATGTGATCATGAGAACATAAGCATTAAGTAACATACTCATTAGTGAAGAAGCTAAAATGTTGAAAATATAAAGGTTTATAGCCAAAGTGAGAAAAATAGAAGAAATTTTTTTCTTCTGTTCCACAGTTCCCACGGATCCGATCCTTTAGGGATCCGTCCAGCGTAAAAGCTGGGATCTGTGGTACTGGTGATCTCAGGCATCTCAAATTATTCCTTTTGAAAACAATGGTGCCTAGTGTGTTCCTATATGCAAACCATTTGGAGTTGCGGTAAAAGGAAAAATAAACACAGAAGTGAAAAAGTATATATATGTAATTATATGAGATAACCCGAGTGCTCCTTATTTCATTTTTGCTTAAATGAATGTACCTGAAAATACATATTAGTTATTTATTCCATTTAGCATTCAGAAGACATGAGATGCAATGAAAAAGGTTTTTACTTTGTATTAAAAACGAAAGAAAAAGTTTGTCCTGGACGAGAATGATTTTAGAAAAATGATACGGGGAGAAGTATCCTTTTAGAATGCATTTTGAAAAGTTTCTTGTTTGGAAAGGAAGGTTTTACCTTGAGTTTTGAAAATCCCCATATTGTTTGTGAGTTGTGTGTGAAATAGAGATCCTAGACAAGGCAAACGTCTACGTACCTTGTAGAAAGAAATTTCATGACGATTGTTCCATAAGACCAAGACCAAGACGAAGAAAGTTGAATTGGTCCCTCTTTAACGGTTTGGTAAGGAAGTCGGTTATGTTGTCTTCGGATGATACTTTCTCAATAGAAATGTTCCCCTTTTGAACATTGTCTCTTAAGAAGTGATGATGGATCTCTATATGCTTTGTACGAGAGTGCAACACCGGATTTTTGCTTAAGTCGGTAGCACCTTTATTGTCGCATAAAATGGCTATGTCACTTAGATGAATGTCGTAGTCAACTAACGCTTGTTTCATCCGTAGTACTTGTGTGACAACTCGTAAATTCCTCGATGCGTCGTAATTGGAGAAACGTCGATTAGAGCGATCGTTTCATTTAATTTAAGATACGAGTCATATTATATATCGTTTTTATTGGAAAAATTATTTTAAAAGAAATGGCGTAACTCCCATGTCACGAATCTTTCGTTCGCTAGTCAAAATGAGACCCGAAACAAATATATCGAAAGTTTTATAAAGTTTCATCTAGGGTCCTTTGTGATAGTTTCGTTTTCGTCCTTGTGGTTTTGAGTGTACAAGTCTAGTCCTCCCTTGGAGTATAAATACCTCACCTCCTCACCACTCCTTCATTTTTACCATTTCTTTCTCTCACTACAAAAATACACACAATATTCTCTCTCTCTCTCTAGAAATAAAATCCGGCCACCCCAAGCTAGGGTTCCGGCGCCGTCATCGGAATCCGGCCAAACTCCGGCCACCTCTTCTACTTACACCACCCATCCCATCTTGTAGATCGGGATCCCGTGGTTCCATTTTCATAAAACTCACACGTCTAATCTCCTTCACGCGCCTCAAATCTTGAATCTAAGATTCGGACACTTAAGGTTTGTGTTAAATCGAGTTCAAGGCCTCAAGTGGTTACGAGTAGTATGATAAGCCCTCGTTTGTTGATGATGAGCGATCGCCTATTGTTGAGGAGGGGAAGGAACGACCAAAAAGGGTCACATCAGTTCCAGCGTGGCATAATGATTATGTCGTTGGATAACTATCTTTTATTTTCAAAGTTTATTTGCATTCGAGTCATGTTAGGAAAGTATCTTTTATTTTTAAAGTTTATCTTGTATCGGCTTGTGGTACAAGTTTATTCGGTATAAATACCGATCCAGGAATGAATAAAAAGACAGTTTACAGCCAAACAAAAATCTTCTCTTCTTCTCTACTTGCTTAAGGAGCTAGCACACGCTTGAAGGGTGCAATCTATCGATACTACTCCAAACGGGTCGTATCAACTGGTGCTTTCATCATGGCCGACGCAGACGAAATTCGCTTGTTGTTGAAGGATCAAGCTACGGCTATTGCAGCTTTGCAATTGGAGTTGCAAACCACGAAAGCTATGATTCAACAGGGACGTTCTGGGGGAGATGCTCTTGCTACCCAACTGCCTCGTTCCATGAGGCTGGACGTGCCAAAATTTTCGGGGGCTGATCCAGATGGTTGGATTTTCTCAATCAATGAGTACTTTACACTCTTGAGCACACCGGTCGATCAGCGACTTCGTGTAGTGGGATTTAATTTAGAAGGAGACGCGGCGGAATGGTTTCGTTGGATGACACGTAATAAGTTAATCACGACATGGGATGGATTTTTGGAGAGTGTTCGGAATCGATTTGGACCATGCAAGTATGAAGATCCTCAAGGGGCACTATCAAAGCTGTTACAAAAAGGTACTGTAGCCCAGTATCAAAGTGATTTTGAGAAGTTAATGAATCGTGTCACGGATATATCCGAAAGCTTGTTGATTTCATTCTATATATCTGGTCTTAAGCCTGTGTTGCAGCGCGAACTGTTGGTGGCAAAACCAACTTCTCTTGGTGATGCATTTTCTTTAGCACGAGTTACAGAAGCTCGTTTGGATGACCAGGGGACTGGAAGGTCAATCGCTATTAGTGCACCACACACCCTCACCAAGACGACACCTGGTTTTGGAGCAAACCGACTTGAAAACCCTAAATCGTCTTTATTGCAAACGCCTCAAAAGGGGAGCGTTACTACTGGATCAACGCCACTCCAGATTAAATGGATATCGCCCGCGGAAAGACAAGAGCGCATGAGTAAAGGTTTATGTTTTAATTGTGATAACAAATGGGTGCGCGGGCATAAATGTCCGGGTAAATTTTTATTGCTTATGTCCGATGAAGAGGATGTGGTGGAGCAGTCGACTGAGGTGGATCAGGAGGATGCGATGGAGCGTGGTGACATCTCAATCTTGAACTCGTTGGTGGGTCATGGCAGCCCGCGTTCACTCCAATTGTGGGGCACGTTAGGGGCAGGAAAGGTGCACATTTTGATCGACAATGGTAGCACTCATAATTTCGTGCAACCAGAAATTGTGGAACGTATGCAGTTGCCAATCACAGGTATGAAACCTTTTAAAGTTTACATTGGTAGTGGTGCGACTCTTTTGTGTGAAAATAAGTGTGTCCAGGTCGCAATGGATATCCAAGGTTTATGCGTGGATGTGGATTTATATGTATTACCAATGAAAGGTCCGGATATAGTACTTGGTATACAATGGTTGCAACAACTTGGCAAAGTAACTCATGATTATTCTGAGCAAACAATGGAGTTTACATGGTTGGGTAAGGGGTATACGTTGCGTGGTGAGGAAGCCCTACGCATGAAACGTATTAGCTTACATCACATGCGTGCATTATTGGAGACCGAGGACATCTATGGCATATATGAGTTGTATAACTTGGATCATGATATAGAAAATGGCAGCTCAACAGTCACTAAGGTCACCACACATCCAGCTATTGACCAGCTTTTGGTACGGTTTGAGGCAATTTTCCAGGTACCGGACACTTTACCTCCTCACCGTAGGGTTGATCATCGTATACATTTGTATCCTAATACAAAACCTGTGAATGTTCGACCCTATCGTTATCCACACTATCAAAAAGGCGAGATGGAAAAATTGGTTAGTGAGATGTTAAGCCAAGGGATCATTCGTGTGAGCCATAGCCCTTTTTCATCGCCGGTTTTGTTGGTGAAAAAAAAAGACGGGAGCTATCGTTTTTGTGTAGATTATCGGGCGTTAAACGAAGTCACGGTCAAGGATAAGTTTCCAATTCCAACAGCGGATGAGATGTTTGATGAATTAGGGGGTGCTGTGATCTTTACCAAACTAGATTTACGAGCAGGTTACCACCAAATTCGGGTGCACGATCGGGACGTTTACAAAACAGCCTTTAGAACGCATAATGGACATTACGAATTTCTGGTAATGCCATTTGGACTCACAAACGCGCCTTCCACTTTTCAAGCGACTATGAATCAGTTATTTTCTCCTTACTTGCGCAAGTTTGTTATTGTTTTTTTTGATGATATATTGATTTATAGTACTTCTCTCGCGGTGCACCTGGAACATCTTCAATGTGTCTTTCAGTGTTTACAAGATCATCAGTTTTATGTTAAAAAGGCTAAATGTGCATTTGGAGCTGCATCACTGGAATATTTAGGGCATGTGATTTCGGGTCGAGGGGTTGAAGTGGACCCGAAGAAAGTGTCGGCGGTTATGGATTGGCCCATTCCTACATCGCAGCGGCAAGTAAGGGGTTTCCTCGGGCTCGCAGGGTACTATAGACGGTTTATCCAAGGTTTTGCTACCGTGTCTGCGCCTTTATCTGATCTTCTTCAGAAGGATAGTTTTAAATGGGGAGAATTGGAACGTAAGGCTTTCGATGAATTAAAAGGTAAATTAACTCATGCTCCAATATTGGGACTACCGGACTTCGATGAAACTTTTGTGATTGAGGCCGATGCTTCTGATGTGGGAATTGGTGATGTCTTACTTCAAAAGGGTCAACCACTTGGTTATTTTAGTCGGAAATTGGGTCCGCGTATGAGAACTGCTGCAACTTATCAAAAGGAACTCTTTGCTATTGTTGAAGCCGTTTATAAGTGGCGCCAATATTTGGTAGGGCGACGGTTTACCATTCGGACTGATCATAAGAGTATCAAGGAGCTTATGCACCAAGTGATACAAACACCCCTCCAACAAAAGTATGTAAGGAAACTCTTGGGTTTTGATTTCAATATTGAGTACAAGCCGGGCGTGACTAATCGAGTAGCTGATGCACTATCTCGGGTGTTCGAAGTAGACGAAGATGAGAGTGTTACAGCTGCCTTCATGGCTTTGAGTCAACCAAGGATTGGATTGCTTGATGATTTGCGACGGGAGAATGAAACGTTGGAAGAATTAATACAGCTTCACCAAAGGCTAGATGGGGGTGAACAAATAGAAGGGTTTAGACGGGAACAGGGATTGATCATTTTCCGTGATCGGTACTATGTTGGCGTTGAATCTGAACTTAAGAATTTTTTATTATCCGAGTTTCATGAGACAGCGATTGCAGGTCATAGCGGTGTTAAGAAGATGTTAGTTGGATTGTCTTCGGTGTTTTACTGGAAGGGAATGCGAAAGTCGGTGGAGACTTTTATCAGTAAGTGCTTAATCTGTCAGCAAACTAAGTACTCCACGCAAGTTCCAGGAGGGTTGCTTCAACCCTTGCCGACACCTTCTCAAGTGTGGGAGGATGTGACAATGGATTTTATTACCGGATTACCAGTCTCTAAAGGGTTTTCTGTTATTATGGTAGTGGTGGACCGGTTTTCTAAGCATGCGCATTTTGGAGTGTTACCTACCAGTTTTAATGCATCTAAGGTTGCCGAGGTTTTCATTGACATGGTGGTTAAGCATCATGGGATTCCTAAGACAATTGTGTCCGACTGTGATCCCATATTTGTTAGCAAGTTTTGGAAGCAGTTGTTCGAGTCTAGTGGGACAAAATTGAAGCATAGTACGGCGTATCACCCTCAGACGGATGGCCAAACTGAAGTGGTTAATCGTGGACTTGAGCAATATTTACGAGCAATGGTGTCTGAGCAACCTCATCATTGGGTGCGATTGTTGCCATGGGCCGAATATAGCTACAATACAAGTTTTCATAGTAGCATAAAGATGACACCGTATCAAGCGGTATATGGGTGAGTACCACCTTCAATCATTCCGTATACGTCTGGATTGTCAAAGATAGCTGCTGTAGAGGAGTTATTGCTGGAACGTGATGCCTTACTACGGCAACTCAAGCAAAATCTATTGGTCGCCAGGCATCGTATGGAAATGCAAGCTAACCGAAGGCGTCGGGATGTGGAATTAAGTGTAGGGGACAGGGTGTTGGTTAAACTACAACCGTATCGACAGATGTCATTAGCTAAACGACATTCCAACAAGCTGGCCAAGAGGTATTATGGACCGTTTGAAGTGTTAGAGCGGGTGGGCAAAGTAGCGTACCGTTTGGGCCTACCGGAGTCGAGTAAGATTCACCCGGTATTTCATGTTTCGTTGCTTAAACCCTTTGCAGGAGATGGACAGGAGGCTATTACTGAGTTACCTGAGGAAGAGCATGAGGGGCATCCAGTAGAGCAACCTTTGGCAGTGTGTGATACCCGTATGGTTTTGCGAAATGGCATTCCAATGCGCAAAGTTCTAGTTCAATGGAGTGGTCATTCTCCTGAGGATGCATCATGGGAATGGCAGTCGGAATTCCAGTCCGCTTATCCGTCTTATCACCTTGCGGACAAGCTGATTCCTGAAGAGGAGGGGAATGATAAGCCCTCGTTTGTTGATGATGAGCGATCGCCTATTGTTGAGGAGGGGAAGGAACGACCAAAAAGGGTCACATCAGTTCCAGCGTGGCATAATGATTATGTCGTTGGATAACTATCTTTTATTTTCAAAGTTTATTTGCATTCGAGTCATGTTAGGAAAGTATCTTTTATTTTTAAAGTTTATCTTGTATCGGCTTGTGGTACAAGTTTATTCGGTATAAATACCGATCCAGGAATGAATAAAAAGACAGTTTACAGCCAAACAAAAATCTTCTCTTCTTCTCTACTTGCTTAAGGAGCTAGCACACGCTTGAAGGGTGCAATCTATCGATACTACTCCAAACGGGTCGTATCAATATATTTCCTGGATAAGTAACTTAACATATATGTTTGTATGAAACAATTTTGTAAATATGAATTTGAGTATACAAAGTTACAAATTGCGTGGGAATGAAAAGTTTTGTTGAAATTCTACTCGAAAAGTCGAAAGGCCACATATTACCCCTAAAGTTTACCTTTTTTTGACATTATCAACCTAGCACTTTGCAAGGACGGGACCCTCCCCTGCCTCTACATAGTTCTGTCCTGTCGTGACAGTGCATGAAACTCTCTTGGGGTTCAATGCACTAGAGAGATACACGTACTACGTTGTGTAAAAAAAGGGCTATTTTTGTTAGTTAGATTCTTACTGTATTTAACAATTTTCCATGGACGTGATATGATTTTACAAACATAAAACGTTATTGTGAAAATAGATTCTTTCAATATTTGCTTAAACTTAGAAATGTTCTTGATGATAAACTAGCATAGCAGCATAACACCCAAATCTTTATACACTGCATTTTCTTATTTTTATTTTTTTACTTTCGTCTTATTTGACTTGATGTACAAAGTAGTTCTGATCAAATCTCTAGAGCTTTAAACTTGCATGAAGTGCTCATGTACTATACGGACATCATGAGGGACGTCTTACATAATGATTATCATAATGTAGGTTTACATCATACGGAAAAGGGATAAGATAAAGTCAAACTCGGGCACCTTCGCTATTAAATACCACTGCAATGCCGGTCATAGAGGAAGGGCTAGAGAAAATCCATCAAACTCTACAAATCTAACATTATCTGAAAATAGAAATCGTCTTGTGAACTTCATAAATAGGCAAGTGGTCATAGCTAGCTACTCCGTACTATTTAGAAGACCAACATAACTACACGCCCTCATCACTATCTCAAAAAGCAAGTAGACTGGAAGTGGATATCAAAGACTGTCCATAACATGATGCAGCTAGGCAATTATATGACTGAAAATGTGGAAAGATGGACATGTCAGATGATTTGGATTATGAGTCAAAACAAGTTACCATAGAAATGAGTCATTTAAATGCGTAGAAATATCATGGGGCTTGTGGTCTAGTGGTAGAAGCTTAAGCAATTAAGCGAACCACAAGTGAGAGTAGTATCGGGTGGGTGACCTACCGGGAAGTCCTCACTTGAGGACCACAAGCTTTGTAATGGCAGGTTCGAATCCGAGCCGGCCCCGGTTTTTATCCGGCCGTTACTCTAGCGAATTATAATCGTGTGGAGGCGGTACGGTTTCCGGACGGACGCCGTTAAAAATCCCCACTACGCTAGCGTGGACCCGGTTAAGACAACATAGTCTGGGTATGTGGTGGATGAGGGCCTACTGTGGGGTGGGTGCGACTCTAATCCAAAAAATGAAAGTCACCGTTCAAAAAAAATTGGGGTCGAAATGAGTCAGTCAGTTGGGTTGACATGGAAACATTTTTTGAACATGTTTAGAAATTATTAATGTGTTAGTTATTGTTCCAGAAACAATTTCATTATAACAAAAATCTAACACTTAGAATAAAATGGTTATTAAGTTGTGTTCATCGCAGATGGAAGTTGGCCATTTGGATGACTCTCAACAAATTTCACCCATATGTATTTTGACATGTTCCAGCTACAGATAATTCTTTTCACTTGAAAGGTTTGAGATAAAACACAATAGAGATGGACTCGTCTGTAAGCAACTTAGTTGAGCCACACGTGCATATCATCGAAACAATTATATCTGAAAAAGTTCATTCAACCAATATTTCATTCTTTAATGCATCAGAAGTAAAATCTTTCAGAATAAAGGATTACAAGCAAGAAAGAAAAGTGTATGAATCAAGGGGAAAGATAATTCAAGTTTGATTTCCACTAGAATAATGCGGCTTTGTAAATCATGCTTGTTGGCATGTACATCAACAAGCAAGTTTTATTTCATAATACGTTATTGTTTATGTACACATAAGATAAACTCCCAATATAGACATGAATTTTCCTAAAGTGAGAGGCTTTGCATTCTATTTTTATAATATACGTACATACCATGAATCCAAGCCCAATGAATATTTAACCCACCCGTCGGTCTACGGGCAGACCCTTTGCATGCCAAAACCATATCGTGTCTTCATCTTCGAGATATGTCCCTGCAGAAAAGTCGCCCGCCATGTTCAGTTAGATTATTCACGGAAGTTATTCTTAGTCGACATTTTAAAAATATAATGCACGTGTGCAAGTGAATTACATTGATGTCTCGTGTACACATGGAAATGCATCTAATGATATACAGTGAATGAATGAGCCACAAAAGCGAATGCGAGAGTATTGCAATACTCCATTTGGACGAACAATATCATTGTTTTTTTTCATTTTGGGATGTCTCTGGATTAATTGCAGAATTATTTAGTTGACAGGAAACGGGTAGAAAGTCGCCAAAATGTAGGTTTTAATGCATAAAGGTACAACCTCTAGACATGTTTTTTTATTAAGAAAAAATGTGAAAGAAAAGCTCAAGTCAACCCTAACCGTCAATATTGACCCATAGCAAATAAATACATTCTTCGGCCCCTTACCAAAAAGATGACCCCCATTTTGGAACGCCAAGTCTGCATTTGAGTAAATGCAACATGGACGTTTAAAAAGAATCTAAGTTGTACCCTGTTGTGTCATGAATTTGCCTAAAGAATATTTTAGTTTATTAGGCATTTAATCAAATAGTCCGACAGACCGTTGAGATATATGTAAAACGAACTATTGCAGTTTAATACTACAAATTAGGAAGTTCGAAGTGAAGCTGTTAATGGTACCTTATTTGTTATCTACAAATAATCAGCAGCCTGAAGTTCACTGTATGTGTCTGATTCGCTCCTTATTACCCTTGTTTTATTGCCTCTTATTTCTAGAACCTGGTAAATGGTTGTCATGTCAAACAATTTACAGAATTACAAAGATAATTGCAGTAAATCAATGTATAGATTATGTAATAGACATGACATAAATAAGATGAGGTTTACCTCAGGTCTTGAATCAAGAACCCCACTAGACATCCCCACATCAACACGCCAAATGCTGCAGTTATATTTACTGCATGACATACAAAATAATAATGTTGTAATATACTAATATGACTACAATAATATTCACTTACTCAAACGGTCCCATAAACTTCTAAAGTTTGATTAGTCAGCTATCATAAAGACAACGAATGTTGCGGTCCCATATCAATACTATAAGTTCATTTGTAATGGTAATAATGGGAAAGTAGGTCACTTTTCCTTGGAAAGTATCGCACTATTCATGGAACGATTTAGGGTTGGTGGGGGCCTAAAGGTTGTACGGGGGTGTTTGTTTTGGAACTAATCATCTGATACTCTGGTTATTGTAATTTGGAAAAACAATTATTTTGCTTCTGGTTATTTATAGTCATATAATCAGATTCATACCAGCAGTGACAAAAAGGATTATGCAAGGGTAAAACAACATAACTGATTTACCCCTATTTTAACTCTATTTCAGAATTTTGTTCCCGTTCCGCAAACTGTCAAAATGTCTCTGATTTTTCACTGACTTTTGGTCATTCTATTGATTTGTTTTATAAAGAAAAATTTCCAAACATTCAAACATCTATTTATTAGAATATTAAAACTTAAAGCAGATACAGACACTATTTTCTACAGCCTTTTTTAGTTGCAGATTTTATTGATCATAGTATCACATAACTACGTTCAAAGCGCACATACAAACACCCTCTAATTAGCAGATATGATCACTTACCAATTCACTCCTGTAGTTTGTGGAGTGTGTCCTACCACCATTGCCTTCGCACCAACTACTTGTAATGTGCTGTCAAGAATAGACTGTATCTGTGGAACAAATATGTTTGAGTCTTATAAGATGTGCATTTAGTAATAGCATAATATCAATAAGTTCTGGATTTATGAGCTTTAAGTCGCCTGAATTTGCGTACCTGTTCAATATGATAGTCTTCTAAATCATCGGTATCTCGAGAGTACAAACGATTCCACACAACACTGTCGTAGCCTCTGGTAGCTATGAAAGGTATTTGTGACTCAGCATCATCTTCTTCACTAACATTAATCATCCATTTAGATACCTCGTTGTTTATCCTCTCTATACCATAGGTAACTGCAACACAACCATGAATTCAGCATGTATTCCCTTAACGAAACTAATACCACCAAGTAGATATGGCAAATTTGGGTAACTGGTCAAAATGGATATCTTTTCAGTATGCATCATTTTCATTTTTAACAAAGTATTTATCTTATGTTACCACTTTGCCTATTAACAGTCATTACAAAATATTGATAAAAACAACTCTGCTCTACATGATTCTCCTATATTGTGGGTACTGGATCAATTGATAGTTCAACACTCCGGTTAGAGTTAGACTAAGTATTTAATCCAATATCGCATATGCTCTGGGATATAGGGAGTAAATATTGGACAATAAAATGCTTATGAGAGAAAACTAAGCATGTGTATCATGTCATAGCTATATTATGATGAGTTTATAAGTTTACCATGGTGGGGAAGAAGTCCACCGTGACAGAAGACCCAATCATCAACCTTAAGAACAACGGGATGCCGTGCCAATTCAGATGCCAATGGACCACCTGGTCTTAAAAGGACTGATCTTGCAATTACTCCCTTTTGCCGCTGTCCTAATGTTTGGATAAATCAATCAGAATCCCATCACTTTTCGTTAGAATTGAGCATGGAAATATATAATAATATAATCATGATCAACACCAAGACAACTGCACAAATAAGGTTTAACTATATGTGCCAATCTTGACTCATTTACATGTGAATGGGTCGATCTTAGTTGTGTTTTAACTAAAACAAGTCAAATGGGTCGAACAAGTTGAAAGCCGCCCAACATCCTAAATATTTTTCATTTAAAACAAATAGACTATTATTGTTAAAACATTGATTATGTGATGTTACAAATTATGCATCGATAATAAAAAAAATAATCGACAAAACAAAGTGTTCATGGTCCAACCCGCCCAACCATGTTTTTTAAAAAATTGAGATTTTTGACCCACTATCCAGCCCAACTCGCTCACGTTGCCCCTCTTGTCTAACACAAAACTAAACCAAATTTCCATGAATTGCATACCTTTACTAGGTTCCATGGTCCCCAAGAACTTTGCGACAATTTACGTTCTTCTTTCCAAGTTTCGGATACTTCAGCCCAACTTGCAAAAGCATCATCCCAATTATGCCCACAATCATCTAGATATTCCAGGAAGTCTGAACATTCATCGAATGCCCCAGAATCAACATATCTAAAATCACCTTCAACATTCATAGTTTCATGATTTCCGTTCACCTAATATTACCAAACACTGTATTAAGCATATAATAATCCTATAAGATGGAAAAACAAACCCGTACAGCAACTTATTTTATCACAGAAGTCAATGCCTACATTGCTTTATGTAAGTGACAGCATATTATATAATCTTAGCTTAGTTTTTCCTCTATATTACTTTAAAAAAAAAGTGTATCGGTTCTTGTAAGCCCACCTGAAAAACAGCACCACCATGTTCTTTAGCCTGAATTTGCAAGGACCTCAATAACGACAATATAGCAATTTCATCTTCACCCCTGTCTAGTATATCTCCAAGCTGAACCAAGACCTGGTCAAAGGGTAAATACGTTAAGCACTGCTCCAAGGGTTCAAAAATAACCATCATGATATAGGACTTGATATTCTTATGTGGCATGTGTTTCAAGCAAAAGAGCATATTATGAATAGATAAAACATACCGTTTCTTGGCCAGTCCATGTGTCTTGACCATCGGAACTTAAGACGCCAGCCAGCTCAAGTGCGCTTTTTGCTTTGGCGAGGTCCCCATGCAAATCCCCAACTGAAATAATTGAAATGAATCACATCTTAAGATAATGAATAAGGAATTAATCTACTGAAGTGCATTGAAAGTATGAAACACACTAAAAATGACTGAACTAAGAGTAGAAGATAGTGGTAAGTAAGATCACTAAGATGTAACCAGGAGGAACAGCACAACGAAGTCTTTTATTAAAATCACAATTTATAGAAAGAAAAAAGATTAATTGCATTATTTATATGTTATATAGAATCCTTAAAAAGAGACTACTGTATTTGATAGTTAATATAAAAACAAAGAAACAAAATGTTTATTTGGAGCATCAGTCAAACGCATATTCTTGAAAAGGGTCACATGTAAGAAATTAAGAATGCATTCTATAAGCTTCAGACAATGAGTAAGAGAGACTATAATTATCCCCGCGTTCCTTACATGTAATATCTACTTCCCAAAACTGTAAGGGTCAACCGCGTTCCTTACATGTAATATCTACTTCCCAAAACTGTAAGGGTCAAAGGTTTATGCAAGTGCTAATGTTATGTTTAAATGCATCATGGTATCTTACATCAAACTGGTATTTGCTTGGAATGATAAATCGTTGTTAGGACTTAGGACTATAAGATGCTTAATGATTACACTAAGATTGCAAACACATTGGCATTCTATGCACCACAATGTAGGGCTGAGCATCGGGCCGATCCCGACCCGAATCCCGACAAGCCGGCAAACACAAACCGAGTCCCGACCCGATTAAGCTCGGTTCGGTTTCGGGACAGTCGGGACGGGACGGGATCGGTCGGTTTGATCGGTTTTGTTTGTTGTTTTTTGGTTTTCGGCCCGTCCCGACCCGATCCCGACAAGCCCGAAACCCGACTAACCGGAAAACACAAACCGACTCCCGACCCGTTTGAGATCGGTTCGGTTTCGGGACATGATTCGGGACTCGGGATCGGGACGGGATTCGGGAGTCGGTCGGTTTTGCTCACCCCTACCACAATGTGGCCTAAAAAGCAAATCGATGGAATAACATGCCATTTAACTCCAAATACTCTCGAGTTCTACCAAATTAGTTATGCCTGATTGCCTTTTAGTACCTAACCAATCAAATGCTTTTAAGGGGTGTTTAGCATTGCATTTTGAAAGTGATTATGTGGTATAGAATGATCCTAATCAAATAGCATGTTGTGTTAAAACGGGCACAGGAGTGCTGCTTGAAGTTGCTACTCCTAGACTAGCATTGTTTGTTTTTCTTACAAAAACATTTTTTTTTTTACTTTTATCTGCAAATGGGAAGAGGAAATGAACGACGTGCGTTTGTTTTTTCCTCTTATGTCTGCAGGCAGGAAGAGGAAATAAAGAAGAGCGTTTGTTTGTTTTTTTAGACATAAGAGGCAAAAATGACTTTTTTCCTTCTCAATTTTGTAGAATTTTCTTTTGTCTGATTATCACTTCTTGTATCTTAAAGACTTCAGATTCAACTCTTCTCCTGAGACACGGTTTTGCAGATCAGACATAAAACATCTAAAAGAACAAACACAGCCTAAGGTGATGTTTGTTTTTTCGGATGTTTTTTGTCTTACCATGTCGGCGGGAGAAGAGTTGAATATACAAGTAGAGGTAATCAGACTTAAAAAATGTCTGCAAGAGTGAAGTGGAAAAAAGTCATTTTTGCCTCTTATGTCTGAAAAGAAACAAACACGCTTCTTTAGTTTTCTCACATAAGAGGAAAAATAAATAAAAAATAAAAAACAAACAAACTTCATTTCCTCTTCTGCCTGCAGACATAAGAGGAAAAAACTAACACATTTCTTTTGTTTCTTCTTCCCGCCTTTAGACAAAAGTACAAAAAAGTGCTTTTTTGGAAGAGAAAAAAAAAGACACCGGCTAATAGTGTAATCCATAAGACATGATTCAACCTCTATGTAATCAGAATCGCTTTCACTATCTACAACTTGAATACATTATGAATATGTTTGGCAAAACTAGCATAAGTTGTTGGAGTTAATATTTTCATAAAGTTGTTTGGCGAATTAGTTGGTGCTGAAGCTTATTGTTGTAAAATGACACAAAAATACATCAAACAAGATTCACATATATTTCAAGCTTTGACGTGGTTCACTGTTAATGTATGTGTCTGAAAGACACGCGCCGGAAGGAAATACGATACACTTATGTTGAAGGGCACAAGCCGAAAGGCCACACAGGTATTCTTTAAAGTATTACATCATCAGTCTTTTACTGATATGCAGATATTGGGGGGCATGTTAACGCATGTGTCCGAAGGACACGTACCGGGAACGCAGATACAACACTTGTCCGAACTACGTGTGCCGAAAGGCATAAAGACATTCTTAAGTATTGCACCATCGGTCCTTCAACCGATAATACAATACTGGAGGACATGTTGGCGTATGTGTCCCGGACGACACGTGCCGGAACCGAAGAGTCTCCATCAGTCCGAAGGGCATTGCCGAAAGGCGGATGCTACTCTTGTCCCGAAGGGCATGTGCCGAAGGACCATAAAGGTATAAAACCCTTTTTATTCATGTACACCTTTTTACCCAGCAGTCCGATGCAAGAACCGGATTACACCGCCTAACCCGGATATTACGGAATCGTGTCTCCCACGTGACCTGACACCTAGCACCTAGACTAGGTGTAGGTCAGCGTGTTCCTTCCCGAGACATGAACAAGTTATTATCCAATAGGTATTGAACACAATAGATTATAAAGAGAGGCTACATGTTATTATCCGAGCAGGCTATTATCCAACTGGCTATAAATAGCCAAACTTCTCTCCCTCATATGGGAGGTTCTACACTCTCTCTCTACATTTTACTTCGTCTCTCTGCAATATATCTCTCCTACTAAACACAATGCATACACATACTAAATCCTTTATAATGGAGGTTCTCACTTGACCGTCGGAGGGTGGTTCCTGGGGCTTCGGCCTCGGGACCCCTTCTAACGGGTTTCTTCATGTTTGTAGCACACTTCAAAGCTCGGGACAAGGAAGAATGGCACGTGCAAGCCATCAAGACCAGCCCGGCGGAAAAATGCTTCAACATTCACCATTATAATTTCAAGGGTATTTAAGCAGCTTATAGCTTATAAAGCTCATTTCAATTAGCTTGAGGTTTATAGCTTATAAAATCTTCCATAAGCTTGTTTGGCAAACAAAGCTTGATTTTAAAAAGCTCAAGCTCTTATAAGCTCCAATAAGCTTGTCACCCAAATACACACATAATAATCACTAATGACAAGTAAATTTAATTTAATAAGATAAAGTAAAACTAACCGGCAACGATACGGCGACCGGGAGCGGAAACAAAAGTAGGAGGATCACCAGAAATAACGATCGGCTTTAAGGTACCATTGCCGAAGTTAACAGAAGTTGACGGTGACGGGTCAATTAGTTTATTGCGAAAGTGTTGTGAAGGTGGTTGAGTTGGTAATGAATTGAGAGATAATGATGCCATCGTTGCCATTGTTGTGCTTGTTTTAAGGTTTGAATAGCAACAATGGCGTTCACTACAACTACAACCACTGTTTTTTTATCTTTTGATTGATTGTTTGTGGTTTTTTTCAAGGTTTTAGTGATGACCCATTTTGGTCCTTTAACTAATTGTTTTTCTCAAGTGGGCTCGTCGGGTTTTAGTTGACCCGTCGAGCAGTGGCGGAGCCAGAAAATATGGTCACGCGGGGCATCGAGCAAGAGGTTAAACAAGATGTTATGAGATATTATTTTTAACATAGTTTGAAATAAAACGGGTCATCGGGTCGGTTAAAATTAAAGACCAAACAGTTGTTATACTTCAATGCAATTAAACACAATTATAAATTTAAGTGTCGATAAAATAGGGTTTAGTTGGTAATTTCAACTAGTTTATAACTCACTTAAGATCAAATACAAATACTAGAAAATGTACAATGTTCAATGGTAATATTCCACAATTTGAAGATTCTAACTTAGCACCAACCATAAAGATTAAAAACCCAATTTTCTCAAGTTACTCTATATTACCAAACTAGCTATATGTTATTTATAAATGTTATCAACAAATCTTTCACCTTAACCATGTTTTTCTTTCTTTCTTTTTTTTTTTTTTTTTTTTTTTTTTTTTTTTTTTTTAATGTTTTTAAGGTTACGTGATAAATGGTTTAGGATGTAGATTGCTTTGCTGTCTACTATTGTGTTTTTTTTCTATTTTATAGCCTAAGTTATTGGTTTGAGTGTACGTTATTAAAATACAAAATGTGTTTTTTAATACCGATGCAAGTACATTTTAGAAAAAAGATACTAGTAACTTATAAAATATTTTGATATTTTCCTACCACCCCACTTTCATCTATCCCACACCTACTTTTACAATTCACATTCCTCTTCTCTACTTCTTTCTGATCCACGAAACCCACCGAAAAAAAACAATTTTTTTGCATTGGGGAGCACTCTAGTTTTGGAAAGCTTAGAACGACGAGGGCACACAGATTTTAGGAGGGAGGGCACTGGAATTTTTTCCCACAAAGTTTACTATTTTTCTTATATATGTTGTGTACCCGCAAGAGCTTGGTTGGGGGCATCGCCCCCCACTACTAGCTACAGTGGCTCCGCCCCTGCCGTCGAGTCAAGCTATATAATTTATTTAATACGAACTCATCTCATACTAGGTCGCATCAAGCCACAAGCTAAGTGTAGAACTCATTTTAAAAAGCTACCTCTAAGGAGAAGGGGACACCTAGAATTTATAAGCCATCATTAATCTCATATTTGGTTGATGCGGGATCGTAACATTATTTCAATAAAGCAAAACCTTTTTCGAAACATTATGAAGGAAGTATTTAACTCGTTGTATTTAGTATTGCATTTTTTTGTTTTGAAAGTGTTGTATATTGAATTTCACGATGTTTTTTAGTGTTGATGGTGAAATTATGGTAGTTTCTTTTTGACGTAAAATCGGTTACCAGTGGTGGAATCGATTTAGCCAGTGAACCAATAACTCGACCTCGTCAATCGAAATATGGGGTTTTAAAAACATAGATTTTGCTTGTTCTCATACTTTGCAATATAACTATTGACATAACAGTAAAAAGCAATATTTTGACCAATTTAAGATACATTTAATAATCATAAGAGACAAGATCGTACAACTAAAGGTGTCCTTTAGATATATGGGCTTAATGATACACGAATAGAGAGGATAGGCGGCGACGTATCCCACCGTATTAAAGCAGGTTGGTTGAAGTCGAAGGCGACTACATAAGTCCAATGTGATAATAATGTCCCTCTAAAACTGAAGGGGAAGTTCTATATAGTGCCAATTAGACCAGCTATATTATACGGTCATAGTGTTAGCCAATTCCGAAAGCTCATGATAACGTGTGGACGTGGCAGAACTGAGAATGGTAATGTGGACTTGTGGTAAAAACATGTTTTACATGATCCCGAATGGAGTCTTTAAACCGTAACTTGAAGTTGAGACTATCATTAACAAAATGAGCGAAAGATGGTTGAGGTGACATGTGTTAGAAGGAGACCACATACATTGCCAGTTAGGAGAGTAGAAGCATTGGTAGCCGACTACTTGAGAAGAAGAGCTAGACCAAAACTTAGGTAGGAGGATAGACTAGAGCATGACATGAAGTAGCTTCTTTTGTCCAAGGACATGACCTCTTATAAGAACGTAGAAAGCTAGATTTAGAATAGGATGGTAGATGGTAGGTATAGAGACTTGTAGCTAGTTGTCTTTATGTTTTTTGGCTATAATAGCCTCACACTTTACGACTAAGGATTCTTACGAATAAGATCAACTTTCAACATCAACTCACCTTTCAATCATCCACAAAGATCCATCAACAACACAAGTTCTACAATGTCTCAACCACCTTATTTCAACTACTTTCCTCAGCAGTATCCTCAACAACAATTCCCTCAACACCGCAACAACAAGCATTTCAACAACAACAATCATTTCCACAACCACAACAACAATTCCCTCAACAACAACCATACCCTTCACAACAACAATGGTTTCCACCTCATATGCAATGCAGTCATTCACTACTATTCCCCCGAAGGAACCTCATTGGTTTGCACAAATGTATGAGGCTATCAGCAGTCAACAATCGATTCCTGAAGTTGGATCACTTGATAGACCTCCAATGCTCACTCCTGGAAATTATGTTTAATGGGTCAGTCGATTCTTTAGGTTCATCGAACTCAAGAAACCTCACAGAAAATATTTGAAGAAGGTCATCCTTGAAGGACCTTTTCAAATGCCAACTGTGACGATTCCCGGAGATCCAACGGCTAATCCACCAAGACTCAAAACTATCTCCATTGTCCTTGAGAGTCAACTAACTGTAAAACAAATACTTCACCATGAAGCTGATGAGCTTGAAATGGAGTTTAATCTTCTGGGCATACCTAATTCAATTCTTTGAAATGTTGATGCTCAGAAAACAACAAAGGATATGTGGGAACATGTTCATCTCTTAATGAAGGCACTGAACTTAATCAAGAGGACATGGAATCCAAGCTTATCTATTATATGAATGTTCATGATTGATCCAGGGGAGTCATTAGAGTCTTACTATCATCGGTTCACAAACATCATCAATGATTTGGACAGACACAACATCATCTTACCCAAGATTGCTATTAACACAAAGTTTCTAAGTTGTCTCGGTCCTGACTGGGAGAAGTATGTCACATTCATTTGTCAAGCTAAGAACCTTCACAATGCTAATTCTGGAATGTTGTATGATTATCTGAAGCACCATCAAAAGGAAGTTGATAAAGATCGAGCTATCCGTGAAATATATCAACCTTTACCAAAGTTTTAATAGATTGACATAAGTCGATCTAAATAGTTTAAAACAAAGTTTTAATCAGTAAAACTATTCAACCCCCCTTCTAGTTTTCACAGTCTGGAAAAACGTCAAGCAACTTAGATGACCAACCCTTAGGGGGAGATTGTTGGGATTACGTGTAACTATTATCAAGTGTCGGTCATTAACTAGTTAATAGGTTGCTAAGTATTAAATGCTTATATGTTAGTAATTATGTCTAGACTTATGTAGTAAGCCCATGGGCCTATGACTTTGGCTCAAATGACTAGAGGAAGGGACTAGATGTTGCCCTAGCCCCCTCTCCTATAAATACACTTGTAAACCCTCGCTTGAGGGTGTTGGCTCTTTCATTTATGCTACTAAACCTTTGTTCCTTCATATTGTGAAAGTATCGACCAAACTATCTCTTTCTCTTGTTTCTATATAATTGTTATGCTTGTGTTATTATGAATATGGTGACCTAACAGGACATATAAGTATATTTGCTCATATGCCAAATTTCTCTGCCTGTGCTTATGATATTATGTGTCATATGCTTATATGCTTACGTATGCCATTTTTATATATGATTCTATCCATTTTTTTAATCATATTGTGGGGTGCCACATGTACTTTATCTTCTTCATTAATACTTTATCTTGATATTAGTCTCTGTCCGTTATCTGATTATACCGTGTTATATGTTTACATAGCTTCTTGCCTTCTCTTGCCATGCGCCATATGCTTAAATATCTTTCGTGCCATGTAATTTCACAAATTACACATTTACATATGTTTGAGCACATTCACACACACACACACACTTTCCGAAGGTCTTCCTGAACGTAGTTGATTGCTCCCAAACGGTCAACCCAAATTAACCAGGTGAATGGTCAACAAGAGTCAATCACTTGAGAACGCAATGCAATTATCCAGGAGAGTTTAGTGTTTCCCCGGATCGTTAAGTCCCAACGAGGTGTGTAAACTGAAATACAACGAATCTGTGATCGGGTGAATATTGAACAGGAAATGGGTGATGATTGATTAAACTAAGGAAATAAAAGAAAATAGCTTAAACAAGCTATAAGAACAAGTACGTGAAAGCAAAATACTTAGAAACGATTAAAACATACAAAATAAAACGTGAGATTTAAGAAATAAAAGGCCTACAAATATGAAAATTATATTTTTACAATCCTAACAACATAAGAAAATTATTGGAAAAAGAAAATTATTTTTATGACTATTTATTTAATTATTATTAATTAAAAACTATTTTTAACTATTTAAAAATACATTAAAATACAAGAAAATATAAAATTAACCTAAAAAATGAAATTATAAATTGTAAAAATCTAAAATATTATAAAACTAATGTTAAAACTGAAAATATATTTTTTTGACTTTTTCTCAATTTATTATGAATTTAATACTATTTAAAACTAATTAAAATGCTAGAAAATCTATTTTAACTAAGAAAATTCAGGAAAATTACTTTTTATGACTTTTTGAATATTATAAAACTAATAAAATTGAAATTGTATTTTTCTGAGCATTTTCTGAATTATTTGAATAAAAAGCTAATTAAAAATGCTAAAAACTGAAATTAAATGCAGAAAAATAGCAAATGAGCAGGGAAAAATATGAAAAGTTCCAGTCAACGATAAAATAATACTGAGAATCAAGGAAAAATGACAGAAACTACTTTGGAGATCAGGAACTGCGATTTGGGCACACAACTAATATGAATAAGCACTTGAAATTAAGCTAAAAGCCTCAATAAGCTACCACTACTGAACCAAAGGTTGAATAAGCTATAAACAAGTTATGGGAACTTAGAATAAGCAACAACAACAAGAAAAACACACTGAATAAGCAGAAATAAGGAGTAAGCAAAAAGGGAGGTTTGTGAAAAAGAGCTTAAAAGAAGCTAGCAAATAAGCAGTTTACAATACTAACTAAAAATTATAAAAAATACTATGATGAAGACAAGCAACAGAATGACAAATATCCAAAAGCACAAGTCTTCACTCCTAATATTAAGTCCTACATGAAATTCACAAGTTTATTCAAAAACGGGTTTCTATGAAATTTTGACTTTTTGAAGTTTTTGAAAATTTGACTTTATTGAACTTGTGAGCTTATGAAATGGAATGAAACTGATATTTTATGACAATTTGATCCTAAAATAAGCTAGCTTAACCATTATCTAACCTATATGCAGTTTAAAAACTCCCTACTTCAGCTGATGAAGAAATGAAAACAGATTGTGACTAAAAGTAAGTTCAGACACAATATAAGGACTAAAGTAAGTTCTAATAGTCTAACTAAAACTATCCAAATGCAAACTTATTCCAAACACTAGATAAGATGCTAATATGAAAAATCACAACAGGCAACTAATAGATCAGCATATAATAACATTTATTCTAACTCTTATACAGCTTATTATAACTAATTTTAATGATTTAATCCAACAAATACCATAGATGCCAATTCTAGCCTACTGATGCAGATTATGAAGTAAGACAGATTAATGAGCAGATTAATGAACTAATGGCAGCAATAGAATTAAACTGAAATCACAACTAAACAAACTAAACTACACTATAACATACTCATTCAAACAGAATTAACACAAATAATCAAATTAAACCATTACACTATTGAATCAAATGAAAAGCAGAATCATGAACTTACATGTGTCCTGTCACTATGACATGCTACTTGAGATTTTTAACCACTATCCTAAACTGAAATTACCCAAATCAGATACAAACCAAACCATTTCCATCTTCATACTAACAACCAGAACAATCAACATGAGAATCTGCTGCATTGACTTTTATTGACCAAAGTTGAAATTCTTGCATTAAGGACAGAAAACTGCTTTAATTCACTTAAATAAGCTTGAATAAGCTTGAAGAAGCTTATTTGAACCATTGTAACAGATTAAAACGTAAAAATTAACAATGAACAAATTTGGCGGGAAAATGAATTAAGGCTGTAAACTTGGAATTTCTTAACAAAAGCACTTGAATTATAACTGAATTAACTTATACAATTCATAAATAATAAAACCCAAAAAATGTTTTACATAAAACTTAAAGCACAATTTAAATTACACTACGAAAATGGTCTAAAAACTGGGACACTTCTTTCTCTGTCTTCTTTTCCTTTTAATAGTCATCAAAAATCTTCTCTAAACACTCTCACTTGATCTTGGCCCTTGATTTCATCAATTTCATCATAAACGTCCATTTGGACTTTTTGGCGCCAAAAAATATCAAAAGCAGGTTTAAAGCATTTAATGCTTCTTGGGAGATTGTGGAGGTGTAGGAGAGTGGGTAGACAGCTGGGAAGTAGATAGGTGGTGTGGTGAAAGGTTGGGTGAGGTGTGAAGAAGAGGGTAGTGAGGTGGAAGGAGATGTCGACTTCCAGATATTATTAAGGGTTGGATTGGGCTGTAGTTTTAGGATTGGGTTTGGGCTTTTGTATTTGGATTAAGTAATAATAACAAGGGTCCATTTGGTTTGTAGTTTATCACAAGGACCAATTGTGTAATTTCTGAATTCTTGAAGGGTTAAACCTGTAATTTTTCCAAAGTTAACACAAGGACCGATTATGCCATTTATGAATAGTACAAGGGTTATATTTATTAATTTTCCATTTTAAATAACCCAGGGACCATTTTTGACACTTTTCAAAGTTGAGGGACCAAAGTTGTAAATATGCAATTTTAACTTCAAAGGACTATTTCTAACAACTTGTGAATCCCCAAGGACCTTTAATGATATTTTACAAGTTTTGAATTACCAGGGACTAGATTTGCCAATTTACGAAAGTTTAGGGACTGAAACTGTAAATTATGTAAACTTTGTTATTTTTTATCAGTTTTCAATCCTTTTGCACTTGTAACACATAAAAACACATTGCAATGATATTTGTAACATTTATATGGTCATTTGTGTGTTTTTGGTCATTTTTGTTGGTTTAAACAAGGTAAAATATATGTGTTTTTAGACCCATATCATTCATTTACTTTCATTCTATACGCCTAAAGGTTTTCATATTCATACGTGTATGTTTGTATTTGTTCAACCGATCATTTTCTATCTCATTTCTTCTTATTGATGCTTGTGTTACATAAATGGGAACCTAACATAAACAAAGATGTATAATGGGATTAAAGAACATAGGAAATACTAAATACGTTGACATACAACGTTTCATACAGACAACCTACTACATATTACGATTACTACATAATTATGAGTTTAATGGTTACATAATATATAACCACTTGATTTATAAAATTCACCAAGTACGCAGAAAAAGCTAACCACGCCATGCTTCCTTCACATACAGACATCGTACTAAAACCACAAAGCTTCATTCCCATTAAGCATGATCCCTAACTTCTGCCGAACAAACCTGTTGAACATGAATATAATGGTGTAAGTTAAAAATAAAACATTAATAGAATGGTAAGTTAAAAATAAAACATACTATAAACAGCATGGTCTGGCTGATTTAACAAAAGAAGAGATTTTTTGTATGGGGCGATGTAGAAAGATCCCGCATCTCCTAACATTCCCATACAGACAAATAATTCAAGTTCTTTGTTGTACACAAATACCGACTGACCTAAAATGATTGTCGTTGTACGCTTCCACTATTGGAGCTTGATCCTTTGTAAACCCAAGCAAACGAACCGAATATTGGGTAGGGATGGCGAACAGGCTTCTAAATGATGTTATGGAAGAACCATTGACGTCCAACAACCATCCACAAAACAATGGAATATCTTCACCAATGATCGTCCCAGAAATCACTAGAGAGGTTCCAAGATCAAAAACATTGAATGGAACTGGGAGTTCATTTTTTAAAATATGCAGTAGGTCTATAACTTTAAATTGGTTGGTTACCAAATCAAAAGAAATCAACATATAAATCTTGTAAATAACACCGTCCTCATTAGTTAACTTTTCAATCCCAGTCCAATAGATAAAACGACCTACAACTGCATGACTTTTACGTTTCAATTTGATAGTTTCTCGAGGGGGTGGAAATTTTCAAGGATTGTCCACCTTAACGAGTTCAAAGAAAAGACAGACACATACCAGAAACCACTTTCGAAAACAGGATAGAAGACCTTCACGATCTTCGGGTCAAGAGTGTCTGGATGGACGGCAAAACCAAAACAAATCTTTTGACGTTCGATTTGATGCGTGTAAACCGGGACAAATATTGCAAGTGATTTTTTGATTGTCGGGTTCCAAAATAACAGTCATTAGATTAGAACCATAGACAAAACACCAAAGACCATTAGAATTGCCAACTGTAATCATAGATGAAAGCATTAAATCTGTATTAAGTGGCGTAGTGATTAGCTGTTCATCTAAAGCTAACACAAAACCTTGGTCACCCATATCGAATGTTAGCGTAAATAAACACTCATCATTACAACGAACACCGTAATTAAAGATGAAGCTTCCACAATCTATACTAGCCTTCCATAACTTGCAAACACTACGTTGCTGGAGTATAGACTTAGGAGGTAGCCTACGGATGATATCTAGTTGAACATCCAGTGGGATATTGTCCGACATATTTTCTAAACAAAAGCAGAATGATTGGGATAAAGATATGAAGTCAATAACCAAAAGAAGAAAGAAAGATTTTTTTAAACAAATTGTATTGAAGAAAGTGATTGGGAACAGAAGACATTAAAGGACATGTACCGTGATGTACTTTTGGGCAACCAAATATTATATTCAGCTACTCCGTATAAAGCACATATTAATAAAGTATACATAACCAATATAGAAGTGGTTTGCAAACCATAGCCGTTTTTGTATATGTGCACGGGTATTTACAAAAGAAATGCCATTGATTTTAAAAAAATTATAATAATCGACTAATATATAACACAAGCAAAAATACATATAGTAAAAGTTGAAAGAAAAAGACTTCACAAGTGAACATTTGACAATAATTATGGGTCAAACGGACATTAAGGATTGTACCTTGAAAGACGGCTATCAATTTGTGTATTCAACCTTATGGTTCCAGAAGTATTCAAGCATCCGTTCACGGTAAGCTAAAGCCCAATCAGCATCGGTTGGTCTAAACAGCCACATAAAATCAACCCATACATCCAAGTGCTGCGGACATATAAAAAGTTCGTCCAAACGGCCCTTTTAGACTGAAAATAGTAGATATAAACTTCAACAGCTACTTGAAAAGCTTAAGATAAGATATAAAAGCTTAAAGGTTAGAAGTACTTGTATGCTAGAGAAAATCAATTCAAACAATACCTTAAATATCATAGAAAATAAGTCCTAACAAGCTATAGTTGCTCCATTTGCAAATCAATGTCACACATTCAGAACACCATTCCTCCTAAATATATCTAGAGTATAAAAGAAGATATAATATACAATAATCAATACCGAGCCTGAATCTACAGTATACAAGAAGATATAATAATTTAGATATAATAATCAATACCGAGATTGAATCTAGAGTATAAAAGAAGATATAATAATTTAGATACAATAATCAATACCGAGCCTGATTCACATGTTTTTTAGCATAACATAATTGCATCAAATTAAGAAATTTACTGTTGGGATATGGAAAGTGCTGAAGATTGACAAAGTACTGGAAAATGTCAAAGTACTGCTAAAGAAGAAGTCAAAGTACTGCTGTCGAAGTCAAAGTACTGCAAAGTCAAAGAACTGTTATATTTGGAAAGCTTTGTTTATTCTAGAATATTCTTTGTTTAGATTACTTGTCGTACAAGGATACAAATTGTAAACCGACTAGGGTTATCCTTAAGCCTATAAAAGGATCCCTAGATTGGCATTAGATGTACGAGTTTTAGAATCCTAAAGTACGATTATTATTAGAGTTTTAGAGTTGTTAAAGAGTCTGCATAACAAGCAGATTCAGAGTTATTAATAAAAGTTAAAGTTATATTCTTCTTAGATTTGTTAAGTAAAATTTTGCGTACTTAATAAAGATTACTCAGTGTTTCATTGTTAATAACTTAGGATTTATCCGAAGTTATTAAACCCTTAACAAGCTATTTAAGTTAGTTTGGTTAGAGTACATCGATCCAACAAGTGGTATCAAAGCAAAATCCTCATTGTCTGCTGAGGATCAATCTATACAAGATGAACTAAATCAGATGCTTTTTCAAGATGATTTAGCACATTCTTATGATGATGAACAGAGAAGTGCTTATGAGGAAGCAAAGAAAAAGACAAAGATTGCAGAGTTCACTCACAGTACTTTGGTTTACAGTACTTTCGATCAAAGTACTGCTGCACTTAATGACAATACTTTGGATGATTTGGATGATCCTATCATGCCTGGTTTAGAAGATACTGATGATGAGTATGATGCTAAAGGTATTTTCACAAATTCCAATGAAGGTGCTGATTACACAAACCTGGATGATGATTATGAAGTTCCACAGACCCCTACCTTAAAAGTTCATAAAGATCATCCTACTGGTCAAATCATTGGACCTTCTTCTCATGGAGTGCTTACAAGAAACAAAGCTAAGGGTCTTTCTACACCTCACAATGCTTTACTTAGCTTTGTTTATAAACAAAACAGGCTAAATCACAAGAATCATCAAACATGCCTGTTCACTTGCTTTATCTCTCAAGAAGAACCCAAAAACATAGCTCAGGCATTAACTAAAGAGAGTTGGGTTGAAGCTATGCAAGAAGAACTTCTTCAATTTAAACTTCAAGAAGTTTGGGTATTATGTGATCTACCTGATGGAAAGAAGGTAATTGGTACAAGATGGGTGTCCAGAGTCAAGAGAGATGAAAGAGGGAATGTCATCAATAATTAGGCAAGGTTAGTAGCTCAAGGCTACAGACAAGAAGAAGGAGTGGATTATGATGAAGTATTTGCTCCTGTAGCAAGGATTGAAGCAATTCGAATCTTCCTTGCTTTTGCATCCTATATGGGATTTCAGGTTTATTAAATAGATGTAAAGAGTGCCTTTTTATATGGCAAGATCACAGAGGAGGTGTATGTTAAGCAACCTCCTGGTTTTGAAGATCCTACTCATCCTAACAAAGTCTACAAGGTGATTAAGGCTCTTTATGGCCTTCATCAAGCTCCTAGAGCTTGGTATGAGAGGCTCTCTACTTTCTTATTGCAACATGGTTACAGGAGAGGAGCTATAGACAAGACTTTGTTTATCAAGAGAGACAAGAAGGATATCATGTTGGTTCAAGTGTATGTTGATGATATCATATTTGGAGCTACCAAACAGTCCATGGTTAAGGAGTTTGAGAAGCTGATGCAGAATGAATTTCAAATGAGTTCAATGGGTGAGTTAACTTTCTTTTTGGGACTTCAAGTTAAGCAGTCAAAGGAGGGTATTTTTATCAGTCAAGACAGGTATGTATCTGACACACTTAAGAAGTTCAATTTTGATGCTACGAAGCTAGTAACTACACCTATCAAGTCTATCAACTCACTAGGAAAAGATGAAGATGGACAACCTGTTGAAGTCTAGTTATACAGATCAATGATTGGTTGTCTTATGTATCTCACTGCATCAAGGCCTGATATCATGTTTGCTGTCTGTTTATGTGCAAGATATCAAGTCTCACCAAAGGTCTCTCATCTGAATGCAGTAAAGAGAATTTTCAGTTATTTGAAACAACAACCTAAGTTAGGGTTGTGGTATCCAAAGGATTCACCTTTTCACTTGGAAGCTTTTTCAGATAGTTATTATGCAGGTGACAATTATGACAGAAGATCAACCACTGGAGGATGCCAATATCTTGGAAGAAGATTAGTATCATGGCAATGTAAGAAGCAAACAATTGCAGCAACATCCTCTACTGAAGCAGAATATGTGGCTGCTGCAAGCTGTTGTGGACAAGTTTTGTGGATGCAGAATCAACTATTGGATTATGGGTTCAATTTCAAGAATACTCCTATCAATATTGATAATGAGAGTACTATTTGCATTGTGAAGAATCCAGTTTATCATTCCAAGACCAAGCATATTCAGATTAGGCACCACTTCATCAGAGATTGTTATGAGCATAGGCTCATTAATGTTGTCAAGGTGCATACAGATGATAATGTAGCTGAATTACTCACCAAAGGCTTTGATGTTTCAAGATTCAATCACTTGGTGGTAAGCATTGGCATGATTAATTACTGAGCTACATTTGAGGGGAGGACTATTTAGTGTAAGTATAGTCCTATGCATTGTTTGAGGGGAGGATATTCATGTTTATCTGTTGTATTTGCTTTTGAAAAGAGGAGAATGGGAAAGTACTGCTTTTTGGTTTTATGAAAGTACTGCTTGGAAAGTACTGCTTTTTGGAAGTACTGCACACGTGTCGTATCTAAAGTAATGTTCCAACGGTAATATTGAGGGGTAACTACTACTAACTGTAACTTTGTTATTAAGGGCTGTGATTTTTTAAATCTCACCTATAAATAACTACTCTCCGAATTTTCCTCTCATATTGCTACCAAATAATCTTTTCCATATTTCTCTCTCTTTCACCCATATTATTCATCATATCACTTTCTGTGTACACATATCATCAATGGCAAATCGTAATACAGTTTCAAAACACAACATGGTGGCGAATTTAGAAAAGACTAAAGCTAATGTGATCTTTCATGATATCATTGATTTTCTCACTGGGTCGCCGATTAGCTATGCACTTTTAGTGGAACCGGATATCATTGAGCCATGGATTCAACAATTTTGGGCAACTGTTAGGGTTCATATGGAGAATGAAGATTCGTATATTCAAGCTACATTTGCTGGGAAGATTGTGAAGGTTACCGAAGCCTCAATTCGTGAAGATTTATTATTTAATGATGAAGAAGGGGCTGTTCATTTTGATAAGCAATTGATTTAGGATACATTCAACAACATTGGATATGAAGGGTCCTTAACTGCACAAACTTTCAAGAAACCCTTATTCACTCCACACTGGAAGTATTTAGTTCACGTATTGGTTCATTGTATTAGTGCTAAAAGTACATCATGGGAGCAATTTGGTTCAAACATAGCATCTGCTATAGTGGGATTAGCTACAGATCGAGTTTTCAATTTTTCAAGGCTAATTCTTGATGGAATGTTCTCTCATATTTCAAATGGATCAAGATGGTTGATGTATCCACGGTTTATTCAAGTGTTCTTGAATAAGCAACTTTCTGATGTGCCAAAGCCTACAAATCTTTTACCTGTTGTGGTGCAACCAGCCAAGATTTTTACTTTCATGGCTAGAAAAAGTGATTCATTCACTGGTAGGAACACTCCATTGACTACTTCAATGATGGAGATTGTTCAAGCTATTAGAGATGAGGCTGAAGATATTGATAACAGAGAAGGTATTGCTTCTGAAGGTACTGCATCTCAAGGTACTGCTTCTGAAGGTACTGCTTCTCAAGAGACTGCATCTCAAGGTACTGCTTCACCAGTTACTGATGTTAATAAAGATGATGATGCTCAGAAAGAAGATGAAAGAAAAGAAAGCTTAAAAAGAAAAAGATCAACTGAAGTTGAAGACACATAGCCATAAAAGAAAGTTGAGTTGAGGTCTGATACTGATGATGAACTAAGGAATTACTTAAGAGTAGTAGAATTTGAGTATTCTAAAGATGATGTTAATATGAAGATGAATAAATCTCCAATAACTACTTTTGAAGTTGTAGAGTCAAAGGATGGAAGTTATCTGATGTTTCACAGAGAAGATGAAAGCTTCAGGGTGTTCAACATGCTATGGGATCTATTGCACATAATAGATAGGGTGGATTTATTTCATTTATATCATTTGGTGCGAGATTATTTTGAACATAATCCATCAGAAGGAGTTGGTTTAGTCTTGCTTGGGGATCTCACAACTATTTGGGAAACTGAAGAACAAAGCACTGCTGAGATTTGGAAGAACCAAGAAGATTGGGAGATTATCAGCTGGAGATTCTTTGAAGAATCTGGAGTACATGTTCTAGAGTTAGAAGATGGGACTATGATTCACATGCTAGCAGATAGAAGATATCCACTTACAGCAGATCTTATGAGAAGAATGCTAGAGCATGGAATGGAAATTGAAGAAGATAATGAAATTGCTCTTATGGTCATCAAATTGTTTATCAGATGGACTACTATGGCTGATGATGATGAATAACTTGTATGAATTTTAATTGAATAAATTATTTTTGAAATATCATTACTTTATTCAAAGTACTGCTGATCAAACAGTACTTTCATCAAAGTACTGCTTGCAGCTTTAAACCAGTTAATGATTTTGAAAAACTTTTGTTAAGTGATAAATGTTTTGAAACAAAGGTTAAAAGAAATAAATGGTTTTTGAGATGGTAACATCAATAGGTTATCAATCCACCATGGTTACAAAAGGATTGGCTAATCCATGAGCAAACGGCTCTGGTAAAGATATCTCAAATCCGTTTTATAGTTGACAACTTGCTAAAAAGTTGTATGGTAATCAACTCACCATATCAGTAAATGTGAAGAGTTGGCTACCCATAAGAAAATGTCTTGTGGTAAAGGCTGTGGAAAAACCATTATTTTGTAATTAGTTCACCATAGATGAAAGAACTAACTAGTCCAAAAGGGTATAGCTTTTGGTAAAGACAAATCAAATCTGTTGATAGCTGATGATTTGCTAAAAATCATATGGTTATCAATGTACCATGATCTTACACATCAAAACATTTGGCTACTCCAGAGTTAATGGCTTTGGTAAAGAGACATCGAATCCATTAAATTTCAATGATTCACCTCTCACAGGAGTTTACACACCTGGATGTGATGAGAATAGACTGTAACTTAAAACTGAATTAATGTACAAACTGTCTTATATTGCTGAAAAGATGGAGCTTACTGAATGTTGCTGAAAAGAGATTACTGATCAAGGATGATATAAAGAATAATTTCTAAAGAATACTTTGATAATGATGATATAAGCACAGAGTCTACAAAGATACAATCCAAAGACAAAGACTCAATCTTTTCTTGAAGATGGAGCTGTTAAAGATAAGTTTACAAAGGAACTTGAAGTCAAGCAAGTAGAATTCAAGTTAGGGGAGGATTGTTGGGATATGGAAAGTGCTGAAGATTGACAAAGTACTGGAAAATGTCAAAGTACTGCTAAAGAAGAAGTCAAAGTACTGTTGTCGAAGTCAAAGTACTACAAAGTCAAAGAACTGTTATATTGGAAAGCTTTGTTTATTCTTGAATATTATTTGTTTAGATTACTTGTCGTACAAGGATATAAATTGTAAACCGACTAGGGTTATCCTTAAGCCTATAAAAGGATCCCTAGATTGGCATTAGATGTACGAGTTTTAGAATCCTAAAGTACGATTATTATTAGAGTTTTAGAGTTGTTAAAGAGTCTGCATAACAAGCAGATTCAGAGTTATTAATAAAAGTTAAAGTTATATTCTTCTTAGATTTGTTAAGTAAAATTCTGCGTACTTAATAAAGATTACTCAGTGTTTCATTGTTAATAACTTAGGATTTATCCGAAGTTATTAAACCCTTAACAAGCTATTTAAGTTAGTTTGGTTAGAGTACATCGATCCAACATTTACAAAACCTGATTTTCGATTTAGGGGTGATAACCCTAATTTTGACTTTCATCAAGGGAACAACCACAAATGCAAATTTAACTAAAATTACAGATTAAATCGAAGATAAAACACATTAAGTAGATAATAATAAAAGATTGTGTTTGGATACGAGCAATTTTGAGAGGAGTCCTTTTTGACACTTAAGTAGATAATAACAATAGATTTCTTCAGGTGATTTGAATTACCTGTAACAAGGACAGGCCACTGCAGAAGAAGGTTCAGTTGTGTGGTGGTGCCGCCGGATGGTGGTGGCGTGTGTGGAGGTGCGGCCGGATGGTGGTGGCGTCGGGTTGTTGGGTGGTTGTAGTGGTGTTAGTTGTGATGGTTTATGTGGAGGACAAGAGGTGTGTGACTGTGTCAATCTTTGTTTTGTGTGGCCATTTGATTTTATTTTTTTTTAATGTGAAATGACAAAACTATCCTCGTGTATAAATACAAGTTGCCCAAAAAACATAAAGATGCCCAAATAACAATACAAGTTTCCCAAAAAACAATACGTTACAATACATGACATATACCTTCAAAATACGTACTTGTGTCATAAGTTGTCGGACACATGGCAGCCCCTGGTTGGGTCCAAGAAAATCGGTGGGCAACCGGTCTATTTTCAAATTTTAAAAGGGCATGGTCCATAAACTGATAAGCCTCAGGGCGCGCGGTCTATTTAACTAATTTTCCCTTGAAATAGTCATCTAGATTCTCATCATCAGTTGGAGTATCCCTTTCTTCTAAATTAGGCATGTCTGGATCAGTTGGATACTCATCTTCACCAAATAGTGGCTTAGCAGTGGGTCCAAAGAAAGTACTAGCAGTGGTAGAATTTGGCATAGCAGTGCTTTCATTATGCTTAGCAGTGCTTTCAGAATTTTTCTTCTTTCTCTCAATTTCTTCTACCGACACTGAGTTATCTTGCAACAACTCTTCCTTATCTTGATGATGATCACCCTTGCTTCCAGAATCCAAATCATCATCATCAGTGGGACTCTTCTTTTCAATAATAGGTGAGATAGGACCAGCTTTCCACTTCTCAATCAAATAAAACTCCTTTGAAGAATCAGCTTCCTTAGAATTTGCTTCTTTTTCTGAATCCTTTTGAGTACATGCATCAATATTAGTGGATGTACCTGCAATGATAGGCTCATAATTCATAGATTTGGTTAGCATATCAATATTAAATAGCCACTCAGGTCCTTTTGTCTCAACACTAGGAGTCTCTTCACTAAACTTAACATGTAAGTTTTCTTCTACAATTCTGGTCATCCTATTGTATACTCTAAAGGCTTTGCTATTGGAAGAATAGCCAAGAAAGTATCCATCATCTACTTTTTCTTGAAATTTGCCTAGGTAGTCTATAGTATTCAAGATAGTAACAGGACACTCAAAAGGTTTTAGGAATGCTATCATAGGCTTCCTATCATGTAACATCTCATAGGGGTCTTGTTATGAGGCTTCACTACCTTGCTTCTATTCTGCACATAACATGCAGTGCCTACGGCTTCAGCCCAAAAGGTAGTTGGTAACTTAGATTCTGACAACATTGTTCTAGCAGCCTCAATTAGTGTTCTATTTTTCCTTTCAGCTACACCATTCTGTTGTGGTGTCCTAGCAACACTAAACTGTCTTTCTATACCCTTAGCCACACAGAACTGATTCATCACATCATTTTTAAACTCAGTTCCATTATCACATCTGATTACTTCGACCTTATGGTTTACTTGATTTTCTATCTTAGTAATGAAACTCTTGAGGATCTCACTAGTTTCACTCTTAGCACCTAAAAAGTATACCCAAGAAAATCTACTATAATCATCAGTAATAACTAGGCAGTACTGCTTATGGTTCAAACTTTTAACAAAGGTAGGGCCAAATAAGTCCATATGGAGCATAAACAGTGGTTGTGTAATGGTGTTCACAGTCTTGGTCTTACAAGAGGCTCTATGTTGTTTTCCTTTCTGACAAGCCACACAAACTTCTTTACACTCAAAAACCTTAGAAGGTAACCCTCTCACTAAGTTCCCCTTTACCATTTTATTGATTGTTTTGAAATTAAGGTGACATAGCCTTCTATGCCATAATTTTGACTCATCAACTGATGCCTTAGCAAACAAACAAGTTAAGGACATATTAGGAATTACATCTTTCATGTTAAAGCAATATATGTTTTCTTTCCTAGGTACTCTTAACTACACATATTTCTCATCATGCATTTTAAAATCAGGAGACAACACCACACACTCAGTTTCCCCAAAAAGTACCCAGTTTTTCTTATCACACATTTGAGAAACACTGAATATTTTGTACTTTAGTCCCTGTACCAAATAAACCTTCTCAAAATCCAGCTTTCCTGTTCTGATAGTTCCTCTTCCAACTATTTTTCCTCCTTTTGGATCATTGCCAAATGCCATATGTCCTCCATCATAAGCTTCAAAATCTTCAAGGTTGCTCCCATCCCATGTCATGTGCCCAGAGCAACCACTATCAAAAATTCCTTTATCTTTTAGCTCATCCTGTAGATTGCCCTGCACATGAGATTAAACAAGTTAGTTCCTTTTGTGGACCCAAGCCAATACTAACTTGGGTCTGCCCTGTGCATCAACATAATCAAATTTCTTTAGGTCCATTGATGCACAATTGGCATTATGTAAAACCTTGGTCTTAGGCTTCCATTGCCAGCTAGCTGAGGCCTTTACAGCATAAAAATGGTTTCCAACCACTGTGTCAGTTATCACCTTTGGAATTTTTAAAACCTCTTTTGTATCATTAGTGATATTCTGCTTAGTAGTGGAAAGATTTTACTTAGCAGTGGTTGGAACCCATTTGGGTGCAGCAGTGATTATTGATTTTGTAGTTCCATTTTTCATTAGCACTGCTCTGGAAACCATATTTTTGTTAGGATGAGGAATTTTTTTCTTTAAAAAGTTTTGATGATTTACCCTCCTCCAATGGTTCCAAACTTGTGGTCGATTTTTATAACAATTTCTCTGTAGATGCTCAAAACTACCACACTTAAAACAAGCCTTCTTGACACATTGAAACTCATCTCCTAATCTATTTGAAATTAGGCCATTGAAGTTTCTCTGATTACCCCTAGGTATGTATCGTTTCATATGTTCCTGATAACGCTACACGCGTCGTTCGGGGTCAAGGAAACTTCCTTTTCTTCGAGCAAGTTTTATAACACCCTAGGTAGTGAACCTAATCGTTGTAGTGTAGTAATTAGGGTAAGCCACGGGTATTGATATCGTTCTCTAGGGGAATAGGAATGCTAGTGAGAAGTTACTACGCTAAGGTTGGGGTTGAGGAAGATTATTTTTTATCTTTTTATGTTTTTTTTAGAAAAGGAAAAGTACGAATCTCGGGGTTTGGATTTGGGGGTTTGGTATTTCTACCGATTACTCTACTATTATCTAATTATCTAAGCTAAGGTGAGGATAATCTATGTCTATTGTTGTGTGCTCGTATGATAGTTAAAGATGTGTTTACCTAGATGCTACTACTCCCTAGTTATCTCCTATTGATGGTTGAATTGTCACGTCCTTATTCTTAACGCGTTGTGTTTTCTAAGGTCGTAAGGTGTGCATTCCCTAACTCTTTGAAGTCACCTTTAAGTGTAGTAAACAAAATCCACTAAGTCATTCATAAACTAACCTTGAGGTTATCTTTGGGTTTAGTAAACGAAATCCACTAAGTCATTCATAAACTATCAAAGATTTATCAAGTATTAAACACAACGATAGCCTAGTCGCACTCCTAAGCCAATTACAATTAAGATAAGAGACAACCTAACAATAATTAAGAACTAGGTTTCATACATCTAAGCAAACACACAAGTAATTTAGCCGGACATGGTAAACATGCAAGCATACACACAATCAATCAAACATAGGATAGACATAATGATAAATTGAATATATGGATTAAGATATAATCAACAAACCATTACAAGATGTTTATAGAGTGATTGGAACCTTCAAAGTTGCTGGAAAAACACCTATCTAAGCCCTGGAATCGGAGTTAGGGTTTAGAGTCTACAAAAAGTGAAGTTATAATGTTCTATTTATAGGCAGATTTTCTGTCGGCAAAGCGTGACGGCGTCACACCTAAAGAGTGACGGCGTCACGACCATTTTTTCACCAAATTGTAGATTTTCTCGTTCCGGTCGCAGTGGGCTTTTGAACCACTTGAATCCGAGTTCGTATACAAAAGTTATGGCCAAAACAGTATCAGCTACTTCGCGTGCATCTTGTAGCTTGTGACGGCGTCACCTTATGCCTGTGACGTCGTCCCCTTCAATCTTTTATAACCTGAAGCCGTCACTTGTAAATAAGCAATTTGGCTACTGAGCCGTCACAAAAGTGCTCCGACGGCGTCGCAAATAACACCTGACGCCGTCCCCTTGTATTTCAGCAGCTTGAGTGTCTCGATTCTTGACTTTGGCCATTTTCTTCGTATATCCGCGCCTTTTCGTCCAAATAAGTGCCATTCCAGCAATTTGCCTTCAAGAGACCTAAAAAGTGAAAAGGAACGATATTAAGTAATAACGGATACCAAAGTGATCAAATAAGGGCTTAAACGACCCCTCAAAAAGGTACATTTTAAAACCTTATCAAATATCCCTACACTTGGTATTTGCTTGTCCTCAAGCAAATGTGCTTTTAGCTAATTAATTTATAAGTTAGGGGTCATGAAGCATTGGTTTAAAACAGTCCACAAAACATATAAGCCCCGCAAAAGTCATAACAAGCACGGAAATCACATACTAGCACCTCACATGGGGTGTTTGGATACTCACATCTCTCTCGGGTGTATATGAAATATAACAAGTTGGAAATGGAAGATAAACAGTCATTAACCGGTCCTAGTACATAGATTACCATAGGCTTGAGAATAGATCAAACCTCCATCGCTTTGGCGTAAGCACCTAGGAAAGACTATCAAAGAGGTCTTTAAAGGGTTGTAACGTTAGGCTTACGGTAGGGAAACAAAGGGTTTGGTGGGATAGGCTATTTAGTGCTGGCAAGTCAAAAATCTTATTGTTACAAGCATACGAAGAATGGCGTTGCTAAGCCAAGACTGGACACTCTAAAACTCTAGATAACTGAAATAAACAAACATAAATTTAAAGATAAATGTAGGATGGTAGCCCGTATGTTTTTTTTTTTTTTTTTTTTTTTTTTTTTTTTTTTTTTCACTCTATTTTTTTTTTCTTTTTCTCCTTTTTCTATTTTTTTTTCGAATTTTTTTTTTTTTTTTCCATACACTTTTACTCTACCATCCTCTACGATAACATCAAAATACTAGGGATTTACAGGCATATCCCTACGCTTGAGTTTTTATTACTCTAACACTAATTTGACCCGATTTGAAAAGATCAAAACAAATGGGTACATTATTATGCAAACAAAGGGAATTTGAATTTTTAACGTTCCCTTCCCGTCATTTCATAAACTTTAACTTTTTCCATGAATCCCAATCGTCCCAAAACTGTATACAAAGGATATGACTCGACTTAGCAACTTATGCAAGCAACTATATAATTGAACTAAGGGTTTGGGGTGCTAACAAACATTTGCACTAAAAGTGAGTGCATATGGGGTAGGCTAAGGCGATTTGGGTGTATATTTGGGGGTGGGGTGTAAACAATGCTCTTCATTGATATTCCGGAAAAACCGAAATATCACGAGAACCGCGAAAAGGATAGGCTCTGAGGGGTTAACTAGGGGTATCGTGTACTAAAAATGAGTACAACGCAAAGGGTGTGGGGGAATTACTCAACCGATGTGGAAGAAGTAATTATATTACGGGTATCAAACAGGGTTTATCCTAATGCCTCTTATCATTTAGTTATTCCTAACTACACAAGTGTAGCCTCACTTGCGATCTCGGAATGCATCACAAAACAAGTTCTAGAATCTAATATACTACCGGTTCACACTCTAAGCATTGAAGATGAATGCTTTAATTCCTACTAATCTAAGGGCGATCCTCACATTTTGGGTGGAATTTGGGTGGTAAAGGTTTTTTGTGCTAATCATGCAACTTCCTATCCATGAGACGCTTTTGTTAAGACTAATGGCCCACTCCTATATGTCATGAAAAATTTTAAATTTGGTGCCAAAATTACCCTAACTGACATTTTCTCATGGTTTATTACACAAATGCAATTGGACAAAGCAAATAGTCAAGGATAAGCATAGTTTCAAAGTTCCCGTTTTATTTTCCCTCCCTACACTTAAACTGAACATTGTCCCCAATGTTCCCCGAAAGTATCAAAGTTATGATAATAGAAGGTGATTAAAAACGAAAGAAACTAATACTCCCCTGATTAGCTCGGTAGGATCCGTATGTGAAGTAGTGGTTAAATCCTTTCCAAGAAGATTGTATGCGTGAAAAGCTTCTTCCAACCTTATGTATCTTCTTCTTGATAAATAAAACCTGCACACTTTAAGAAAACAGACAACCCAACGCATCAAACCGAACAAACAAAAATCTCAACAAGATGTAATTCCAGACTTAAATAGGATATAATGCTTGTGGAATGGATGTTTGCAGATTTTCAGGAAAATTAAGACCTGGAAAATTCTAAAATTTTATAAGTAGCACAGAAAACGAGAAAAAATTAGAAGCTGTTTCTACTCCTCCTGACGCCGTCAGGTTGCGACCCTGACGCCGTCAGGTTATCATGACAGAAACTGGTCTGCGATTTTCTGGAAAAAATTCTGGAAAATTTTTATCTTTAAAATCTGGAAAAATTTCCTGCAAAACATCCATTATGACTCGATACAAGCATTTGACTCGAACAAACACACATGTATATCTTTTAAACAATTGTAATTCTCATGTTCACGTTTCTTTTGAAAACGTGTGTAATCCTCCCTACACTTATCCCTTATGTAAAATACCTTTATATGTAATTAAGACGAGGTTAAAGACAAAATAAAGCATTTTTTTTTACAAATTTAAACATGAGAATAAACAATCAATAAAAGATATACGACACAAACAAGCAAACAATTAAGCATGGGTTGCCTCCCACGAAGCGCTTTTCTTTATTTATGAGTCTTGTAGCTAGACTCGAAGTCGTGCCCCTACGTGATTTCATTGCCATCCTTCCTTTCTTCCACTAAGCCTTCATCATAAGGTTGTTGACGTTGTATGCTCACCGTGAATTCTCTTCCAACATAGTCTATTATGATAACGGTTTTATTTTTTAGATTAGTTTCTTTCACCGTATAAGGTCCAAACCATCTTGGCTTATTCCTTCCCCATAATGCTTTTATTCTTGATTTATACAAAAGCACCTTTTCTCCATTCAAAAATTCCTTAGGGTTCTTTTGAGTTTGTGGTATTGTGGTATAGTTATTTCCTAACTTTTTGTCACGTTTCCACAATGTCGCATTTAACCCTTGAACCATGAATTCTCTAAGCCCTTTTTCCCATTCAACCATTTTCTTCTTAACCGCATTATTGGACACCTGCGAATTCATATCTTTTACCTTATCCATAATCTTCAGAGGATATCTTGGAACAATAGGTATCCTAACTTGTCCTTTTCCACTTTTGAGTATCATAATCCCTTCACCGCATTTGATGGTTGCCTTGGCGGTGGTCAGGAAAGGTGTCCCCAGGATTAATGGCAGGTTTTTATCTTCCTCAATGTCTACAATTGCGAAGTCCACCGGATAGACAATATTTGCAACCTCAATTAAGACATCCTCCGCTATTCCTATGGGATAAACATATGAATGATTTGCTAAGGAAAGTCTAAGATTGGTCTTAGTCGGTTCCTCCTTGGTCAACTTATTATAGACTGACAGCGGCATTATGTTTACATCGGATCCCTGGTCGGCCAAGGCATTTAGGTTCTCTAAGTTACCTATGCTACATGGAATTACAAAGTTCCCAGAGATCTCTTGCTTCTTAGTTACTAGCTTTCTCAGAATCGACTCGTACATAGGTCCAATAGGCATGGTGTCATACTCTTCCTCTCCTATTTCACCTAAGAGGGCTTTCCTAAGAACATCATTGCACCTAAATTTTTTCACTTGGTTAACGATTGTTTTCTTATTGATCTCATGCTTAAGGTAATGCTTGATGAATTTGGGTTCATCATCAGTCCGAGCCTCATTCTTATCCTTACTATCCTTGCTGCTCTCAGGCTCCTTCTTCTCAACTGCTCCATCCTCATCGGAAGCAATGGAAATGCCGTTAATAGACAAAGTGGGGGTGGCGTGCTCATCGTTCCTCACTAAAACCTTCTCGGGAATCTTCGTCTTAGTGGACTCTTTCACTAAGTCCATCATCTCCGCCATTTTTTCCTGTATTTCATCCCTTTGTCCATTGAAGGCTTTTAAGAGGGTGTCGAGCTTGGTTGTCATCTCGCTTTGTCGTTGCTTGAAATCAGCTTCAAGTTGTGTCAATCGAGCTTCTTGAGATGACATGAATTTGGACACCATTCCCTCAAGACTAGTGGAAGTTCCGGTGTTTGGAGGGTTGTTGTAGGATTTTCCTAAGTTATTAGGCTCGAGCTTAGGAGTCTCGTAGGAGCTCATTAGGAATTTGGCTTGATCTTCAAGTTCGAGCGTCCTACGATTGGAAGGTTGGGAGTCAATGGGAGGCAAAGAGACTGCCTTATCAGTTTTGGACAACTCACGGGGGTCATTCCAACATTTGTTTTCATAGAGGGCAAGGTCCTCTATTGTACCCCACGATTCTTCCACGGGGAGTTTACTAAGTTTACCACCGGCCGCTTGGTCGATGGATTTCTTAGTTGAGAAGTTGACGCGATCGTAAAAGATTTGGACTAGAAGCCAAAGATCGATGTTGTGATGAGGGACTTTGTGGAGCAAGTCCTTAAATCGAGTCCACGCCTCGTACAGAGTTTCGCCTTGACATTGTTGGAACATCAAGATGTCATTCCTAAGTTTGGTAGTTCTCTCCGGTGGGAAAAATTTGGCGAGGAAACGAGTGGTGAGATCATCCCAGCTTGAGATGGATCCGGCGGGAAGTCGGTCAAGCCAATTATTAGCTTGGTCCCGTAGAGAGAATTGGAAGAGACGCAAACGCGTGGTCTCCCGAGTAGTAGCATCAAGGTCGATGGAATCGACAATTTTAAGGAAATCCTTAAGATGCTGATTAGGATCTTCGGAACGAAGTCCATGGAATGCACATCCATTTTGCACCAACCGGATGGTGTCGGATCGCAGGGCCGTAGTTTGGGCTTGGTCGGGAAGCTCAATGGTGTTCCTATAGCCTAGGTGGCTTGGTCTCGAGTATTCACCAAGAGTACGGGCTCTTGGCGGGTCATTTGGTGGTGGGTTGATGAGTGGTGGTTGGTTATCACCTTCCATGATGAAGAGTGATGGGTGTTACGAACAAAAGGTCACGAAGAAGGGGGATAGACTAAGAGAAAGCTAAAAAATGAGAAAAATTTACTTGATAGGAATCAAGCAAAGAACCTAAACGAGGTGGACTACTAACTAGCTATTCTACTCCCCGGCAGCGGCGCCAAAAACTTGATAACGCTACACGCGTCGTTTGGGGTCGAGGAAACTTCCTTTTCTTCGAGCAAGTTTTATAACACCCTAGGCAGTGAACCTAATCGTTGTAGTGTAGTAATTAGGGTAAGCCACGGGTATTGATATCGTTCTCTAGGGGAATAGGAATGCTAGTGAGAAGTTACTACGCTAAGGTTGGGGTTGAGGAAGATTATTTTTTATCTTTTTATGTTTTTTTTAGAAAAGGAAAAGTACGAATCTCGGGGTTTGGATTTGGGGGTTTGGTATTTCTACCGATTACTCTACTATTATCTAATTATCTAAGCTAAGGTGAGGATAATCTATGTCTATTGTTGTGTGCTCGTATGATAGTTAAAGATGTGTTTACCTAGATGCTACTACTCCCTAGTTATCTCCTATTGATGGTTGAATTGTCACGTCCTTATTCTTAACGCGTTGTGTTTTCTAAGGTCGTAAGGTGTGCATTCCCTAACTCTTTGAAGTCACCTTTAAGTGTAGTAAACAAAATCCACTAAGTCATTCATAAACTAACCTTGAGGTTATCTTTGGGTTTAGTAAACGAAATCCACTAAGTCATTCATAAACTATCAAAGATTTATCAAGTATTAAACACAACGATAGCCTAGTCGCACTCCTAAGCCAATTACAATTAAGATAAGAGACAACCTAACAATAATTAACAACTAGGTTTCATACATCTAAGCAAACACACAAGTAATTTAGCCGGACATGGTAAACATGCAAGCATACACACAATCAATCAAACATAGGATAGACATAATGATAAATTGAATATATGGATTAAGATATAATCAACAAACCATTACAAGATGTTTATAGAGTGATTGGAACCTTCAAAGTTGCTGGAAAAACACCTATCTAAGCCCTGGAATCGGAGTTAGGGTTTAGAGTCTACAAAAAGTGAAGTTATAATGATCTATTTATAGGTAGATTTTCTGTCGGCAAAGGGTGACGGCGTCACACCTAAAGAGTGACGGCGTCACACCTAAAGAATGACGGCGTCACGACCATTTTTTCACCAAATTGTAGATTTTCTCGTTCCGGTCGCGTGGGCTTTTGAACCACTTGAATCCGAGTTCGTATGCAAAAGTTATGGCCAAAACAGTATCAGCTACTTCGCGTGCATCTTGTAGCTTGTGACGGCATCACCTTATGCCTGTGACGCCGTCCCCTTCAATCTTTTAAAACCTGAAGCCGTCACTTGTAAATAAGCAATTTGGCTACTGAGCCGTCACAAAAGTGCTCCGACGGCGTCGCAAATAACACCTGACGCCGTCCCCTTGTATTTCAGCAGCTTGAGTGTCTCGATTCTTGACTTTGGCCATTTTCTTCGTATATCCGCGCCTTTTCGTCCAAATAAGTGCCATTCCAGCAATTTGCCTTCAAGAGACCTAAAAAGTGAAAAGGAACGATATTAAGTAATAACGGATACAAAAGTGATCAAATAAGGGCTTAAACGACCCCTCAAAAAGGTACATTTTAAAACCTTATCAGTTCCCTAGGTATCTCATTGTAGTCTACAACTTTCATAGAAATTGGTGCTCCAAATTTAGGCATAAGGTTGGCTTGTTTAGAATCAACAAACTTAACATTTTCTATCTTCTCAGACTGTGTTGATTCAGATCTATCTTCCTCAGAATCTGATTCCCAATCCTCAATAATTGGACCATCAGATGACATATCAGAACCTATCTTAGGTGATTCAGACTTACTAATCTCTCCTACAGGTTTATGGAAACTGAATTCACTACTAAATGACAATTCTTTTGTTGGTGGTGCATGTTTCATAAGAGAGGGTGGTGGCATATTGTTGTAACCTAGGCCAGAACCATCTTTGAATAATTTTTGTCTAATTGGCTTATTAACTAAATCATAAGCATATTGTGTTTTAGCAACCCTAACAACATGTTTATCTTTTTCTTGTAGGGCCTCTTGTTTTACACTCTCTGCTTCATCTAGTTTATGTTTAAGCACTTTAATTTCTCTATCGTTTAGATCAATTTCACCACCTAGTATGTTAATCTTATCTACATACTCAAACTCACATTTAATACAAAATTTAAGTTTCTCTTCAACACTCTCAAGTCCTACTTTGTATCCTAAGTTATCTAGTGAAATTCTTTCTACCTCTTTTCTTAGACTCTCATTAATAGCTTTAAGAGATTCTAAGTTATCTTGACATGATTTAAAAGAACAAGTAGAATTGTTAGAATCATTGGATACCTCAGAATCTGAACCAGAAGAAGATGATGCATAGGCCATGAGAGCAAAGTTATGCTCTTTAGAAGCTTCACTAGCCAGAAAGGCAGCATTGGGACCTTCTTCAATTTGATCACTCCAGTCATAATCACCAAGTCCATCCTGAGCAACCAAAGCAGAAGAAGAAACTGGTTCTTCAGTAGCCTTCTTATAGCCTTCACCAATTCTCTTGGGAGTTCTACATTCCCTTGCAAAATGTCCCTTCTTCTTGCAGTTGTAACACTCCATCTTGCTTTTGTCAAACCCAGCTCTCCTTTGACCATCATACTTGACTTGCCTGCCTGTTCTCCTTAGAAATCTCCTAGCTTGCAATGTCAACATTGCCATTTGCCACTGAAGATTGATTTCATCAAGATCATCAGGATCAATTTGATCCAAATCTTGATTTAACACAGTGACACTAGTTGTTAAATCAGCCAGAAAAGCACATATGGCCCCATCACTAACAGTGGTATTATTAGCAATGGCAGTGGATATCCCATAAGCAGCAGTGGATGCTTCCTGAGAACCTTTGTGGTTTGTAGAGACAAAAGCAATGTTTTGAGTAGTTGAAGATGAACCAGCGATGTTCTTTTCAGACTCATAAACCTTCAAATTGTTGTAAAGATTATCCAGAGTCATCTTTTCAAAGTCATCCTTGTTCCTCCACACAACAGTATGCACAGCCCATTCTGGTGACAAACTTCTGATGAACTTGAGGTTGATATCTTCTTGAGCAACTTTGTAATCCACTAATTTTAGATGACTGATTAGCTTTTGCAATATGTTATAGGTGCCATCAAGACTTTCTCCACTTAGTGCAGTGAAATTTTCAAGCTGATGCTTGAGCATGTTCTTCCTGGATTTTCTGGTCGCTTCATTACCAGCAAACCTTGTTTCAATGGCATCCATTAACTCCTTAGCAGTCTCATATTGTTCAAAATCCAAAGCATACTCATTAGGTATTCCCATACTGAGAATACTGTGAGCTTTAATCTCCAACTTTCTCTGGGCCTTGTCAGTTTCACTCTTAATTGCAACAGGTTTTCCATCAGGACCCATGGTTGGTAGCTTATCACCCTGCTCAACAACATCCCAGATGTTGTAATCAATCATGTGAATGTATTGCCTCATTCGCATTCTCCAAACTTGATACTCACCCTGCTTCAGCATGGGTACCTTAGATGCAGTAACCATATGAGTTTCGTCAGACATCTTTATTCTTCTTGAATTACAGTTAAATAGACTTCTTCTTGATTACAGTTTCTAGATCACAAGCTCTGATACCACTTGTTGATCCCAGTTGAGCAAACGATCCTTATAGAAACTGACTTAGATAATAACTTGTTAAACACTACGCGGAATATAATGCTTAACCTTAAAAAGAAGAAGAACAGTAAACACTAAACACCTCAATTATATTAATAACGAATACTCTAAACAGTATTAGGGTTTTACAACCTTGAAGTGTATCGACCTTAGATATATCAAAACACACGTATATCTAATCTAACCTAGGACCTCCTTTTATAGGCTAAGGAGTCCTTCACAATATACAATACGTAACCTACAAGATAAATATCTTTTCCATATTTATCTAATACAAAACATTAAACCGACTTATCAACTAGAAGTGGTTACAATACATTAGTCGTGGTTATACTATACTACTAGCCGTGGTTTAACTCAGCAGTGGATTCCTTCTTCTAGCCGTGGTTTCTTTTGCTCTAGCCGTGGTTCCATACTTAGAATAATTCCATTCAATGGAACCTAAAACCCAACAAAAAGTCAATGGACTAAAGGTAAAAGTCAACAAAAACCACAAGGACCATTACTATAACTTTTATAACTGAAAAAAGTCAAAGGACGGTCGGTGAAAGTCAACGCAACCTACAGGGACCAATAATGTAAGTTTTCTAAGTGTTAACCAGTCAAACAGGTTACCATCCGGTCAATGTTACGTACATTGATTAAAATTTGAAAGTATTTTAGCGATACAAATAATAGATTTAGATAGTTAAGTATTTCGTTCTTATTAAGAAAGTTTGTTGCGTATCTTTAGACTTCACCTTTTTTTTTACTTGTAACATAATTTTAAGTTTATACATGAAATAGGCTTTTTTATTTAAGTTACCACTAAGATTATTGAATAAAAATGATGCTAAGACATATATAAAATGAGTTTAGGAGTTTTTTGGGTCGTTATTGGGTGTTCGAAAAATGTTTGAACATGATCTAGTTATGTTTAAAACCAACAGCTCACTTTTGATTTTGTTGTGTCAACTTCAACGGGTTGTATCTTAATGAACAATGGGTATTTTGGCACGAATCTTGATCCTAACATCAAGTACTCTGAGTCCTCTTTCTAGGGATATAAACTTTATAAAATTTTATGTTCTTTAGGTTAGTGAAATATGAGAAATGGTATCAAGTGTCAAATCTGACCGATTTTCTGTTTTGAACACTTGTGTTATTAAATGAACCGTAAATCTTACATTATTGCAAACTATGACTTGTGACTAATATGGGAGATGATCCTGAGTTTTTTTAAGAGTATCGCATTGTTCATAACCATAAAACCTCCATTTAGACCGTCTGCTACTCGAATTACTTTTGTATGTCCAGATTTGATTATTTTTGGACTTATTATTATTTGTTTTCGAGTCCGAGCATATCGTTAAGAGTCTGATAAGTCATATTACTTATTCTAGGTCGTTGGTAATGACACGTGATCGTTAGGTTCCTAGGTCATTTCTTGGTTAAAGTCGTTCTCGTGCTCGTAAACTACCTTTTTAAAGTGAGTTTCTCACGTCCCCTCTTTTTACGGTTTTTACTTATTTTTTTGGTGGAAAACAAGATCAAGTTTTCTTACTTTAAATATTATGAACTTGTGGTTATTTGGTGTATATGAACTTTTTGCACCCCTAAGCTTGATTTTGGACTTATTATGTATTTTGAACTCTTATGACTTGAGTTGAACCTTTTAGCATATTTTGAACTCTTATGACCTGATTTGAACCTTTGGTAATGTTGAACTCTTTTGACTTGTCTTAAACTTATGACTTTCTTTTTAACTATGTGACTTATGTGTTGTTTATGCTATGGGTTAGACACACTACTTTTAGCTGACTATATCTTAATGTCATGGATTGAGACATTAGTACTTATGGATAGTGCTATTAGTATTTTACCATTCCTCGCTCCCTAGATCATAAAGTGCATAGTACTAGATCTTTTGACTAGTGTTATCAGGGTCCGTTTGTGTGACTGGATATTAACATCTAGAGGAACGATAGACTTTTATTGTTATTATTGTTATATTAGTGGGCTGCGATTTGATATAGTTCTACGGGAACTATCAGTTGAATACCTTTAAGTAGTGGCCCTGCATAAAACACTGTAGTATATCTTATGTTATTATATGTATTACATATACAGTTTTGACAAATGAATATTTTTATTAAAGATCCACGTAGTTGGATGTCATGACTTACATATTGTTAAGAAAGTCCAAGAATTTAGTCGAGGTATCAAATATTTTGAGCTCTGTAATAATTAGCCGTTTAAGTTAATATCATGACAGTTCTCAATGATATTGAACACATGAATAGAAACTTGAAGTCTAAATAAAGGATGGATTATGTACATCATATCAGTTATTCGACTAGTCGTAACATTTGCATGAATGCAGGATAAGCTGACAACAATAGTTTCTAAGTGAAAGTAATTAGATAACTATTATATGAACATTTTAAAGGACCAAAACAATGTTCAATGTTTTAGGATATTTTAGAAAATGAGCTTTGTGTTGTTTGTATACACTGATGTTTGTTTTGATTGAGATGATGCTCAGCTCTAGTCGTTACCGAACTGTATCATGATTGATGACTTTGCTGACTATACATGTTCGGCTGAGAGCATTGTTGCACTATTCCTTGAAAGAATAAGAATACTTTACAATTTAAGTAGTTGTTAAGATGAATATCTCAAATATTTGTTTTGCTAGCTTCAAACACCCTATGGAATCAAATGTAGCAATACTCGTATTGTGGTACTTGTACTTGAGTGCACATGTACAAAGTAACTATGATCGTATTATTCAAGAACTTCACTATTTTTGAATGTTTAAAAATAGTATTCTCAAAATTCTACAAGATCATAGCCTAGTAGGCTTGTACATGAAATCTATGTATGTCAACAAGCGCGATCGTCGTGATTGAAGACATGAGTTTTTAACTAGGATCGTCATACTGATCTATTTAGTATCTGGATAATGGAACATCAAGAAGATGTATTAAATAATGAATTGATAAACCAAGTATGACCGTCTTTATTTAAACTACTGTGTTCTATATCTGCATATTTATATTCATGAATAATTTTCACTCTAAATTGTCCATTGTTGATTGAAAATACAGGAGTATCATCGAATTAAGAAAAATGTGAGCTTGCTGGTAATATTTATCATGAATTATAATTAAAGGATAATGACGCCAAACTCATATGTTGTTCACTCGTAATGAACATTGGACTTACCCAAACTACGAGAATTCACTCCATGGATCAGCGTCAATAATGAATCTAGCAAGTGGTTGTATATTACTCGTCTTTATACTTGAGATGCAACTAGGTCTTGCATCTGTGGAATATCATTCCTTGATATAGTTAAACAATATCCTGAACAAAGTGGTTATAAAGGCTATTTTCAAGAGTGATGTGAAGCATATAAATGACATGTGCAGTGAAAATATGATTTGTTCCTCCACGTGTTTTTAGATTTAGATACTACCAGGCCCCTCGATGAATTGATCAGATGTGTGCATGGCCGTGTCTAAAGGTAATCAAGATGAATCATGATTAATTTGGTAATCTAGCTTAATATCTATATCGAGAAACAGAACAGTTAAACATTTGGAATGACTTTAGATCCATGTTCATAGTTTTACATAGTATCTGAAGCAAAAAGTGTTTAATCATAAACCATTTACAATGATACATTTAAGAAACTACTCTCATGTATTTCTAGGGGCATTGGCGTGTTTTACCTTTGCTTGTATAACTATATGTGATTATGACGTGCACAAGTGGAAGCTGTTAGGAAGTGTCCATATCATAATAAATAATCATACAACTAGAAATACGTGAGCCTATGGAGTGATATAACTATACACAGATGTATAACTCTTTACAGTGTATTTAATGTAATTATAGTAGTTACATTATTTATATAAGATAAATATATCATGCTCGACTATGGTCATTATATATACTTATTAATCTGCGACGTCGGCGGAATAAAAAAATACGTACCCCAGAATAAACAACTGATTTTGGGTGCACGTGGGGAAAAAATGTTACAGTCGCCGAATAAACAATCCGTTTCTAATTTGGGCTATTGTTGGCCCGTCAGGTATATTAACATCTGGCTCATTTTTTTAGCCCACGGTATATAACTACAATAAACTCAATTTTTTTAAACGTTATTGAATTACATTCTAAAAAGAAAATTTGGCCAAGTTTAAATATATAAACAAAAACATAACATAACACATTCTCTCGAACAAACTATCCTAAAAAAAAGAGCCGTTTTCTTTCTAAAAACCGCGGTTAAAAAAAAAAAAAAAAAAAAAAAAAAGGAACAAAATTAATAGCCATCTCGCGTACATATTCTTAAAGAAAACCTTTATAAAAATATTAAAACGTGTTCCAACGTATTCGAGCTCAATTTTTCTTTTAAAAGTCCGCCGCAACGCGGCGGGGGTTATCACCTCGTTTAGTTAATTCGTTATACTACTTAATAAATTAATGGGCTCCTAATTATTAAGTGATCGATTTAATAATTAGGTTGGACCAAAACAAATGGGGAGCTCATTTTGGGTCCATATAGGCCGGCCGAAAATAAGGGAGGAAAAAGCCCACAGGGTTAAGTGTAAGTGTAATTAATTAATAAGGATATGATCTAATCATATTTTTTAGACTTATCCCAATATTACAAAAAATATACTCCTGCTCTCTCCCCAAAAATCAGTCGTGACCCTGGGTTCATCACCTAAGTTTTTCCGTTTTGATTCCTAAACCAAGACAAAATGTTGTGCAAGGTTAGACCGTGAGGAACATGTAGGACTAGCATCCAATGATATAATATGACGTGTAGTGTGGATACATCATAAAAATAACCAACTATGGTTGTTGGGGTTTCGTATGAATCCATGGTGATTCAGGTTATTTCATAAGCTCTTGGTTCAACCAATTATGCTTTAAATGTATAATAATTGTATTATTTAGATTAATTATACACATTATATGGTTCCATGTTAAGTGAACACATTATACGGATCCGTGTTAGGTGGTGACTCTTTTCCACTATTAATGTTTTTATATGATTACATGTTAACTCATCTATACAACTAACCCCATATTGTTGCTAATTTGGATTGATTCCAATTGCTTTTGTCTTTGTGTGCCGAGCATTTTATGTGTTAAATATCAATTAAAAATTTTCTCTTCTTGAAATCTGCACACATACATTTTTACATTAGCACGCGTTGCAACTGCAAGTACATAATAATTGATATTTTTTACGAATAATGATTTTATTGTTATTTTTATTTATAATGACAATATATTTAGAGTTGGCGATAATCTTTTTATAGTCACGATAAACTATTAAAATTCCGACGCATTTAGTTTCAATTTTTTTTCTTTTTATTTATTTATTTATTTATTTTTATTTTCTTATTTTGAAAGTTTGGACGTAACCCAATATATTGTTACGTTTTTTTAACTGCTTGTGTCTAGATTATACCATGCGGTAAAATACTTGTACTTTTGAGTGATAAGGTAATTTAAGAAGGATGTTAATTGTATGTGTTGAATTGATGTGTTTATGCTTTAAATACTTATAAACATTGTTTTTTCTACATGTAAATGTTTGAAAAGTATTTATGAAAATCTTAAAATTAATTAGGAGGGAAGTGTTAAAATGTACTATATGTTGTATAGATAAACAACCTCTCAGGAAAGCAGACCTAAAATAGTTAATGAAAAAAAAAAGCATCTTTAATAACAAAAAAGAAAAAAAACACTTAAACCACAAATTAATTGACACCAATTTTTATTGCCGATTTATATATTAAGCTTGCAAAGGCCGAAACCTTTATTCCAAAAATCAGCCAAAATCATTGAAAAGTGTTGGTGACTCATTGTATAAATCAATCCTCAAGTATTTTATTACCATAAATTAATTGACACCAATTTCCCATAAAGACGAAACCCTTATTCCGAAAATCACCCAAAATCACCGCACACTAATCTTCAGCTATTGTAATAACCCATAAATCAATCCTCAAGTAACAACGCTTTGCGTGTAGGAAGGTGAAGTTAGGTGAAAGAAATGTTAGTGCGTAAAAAGGAAAATGAAAGAAAGACCTCGAATTATTAGTATGAATAAAAGGACTAGACAAATAAAAATGGGCCAGATGAAACAAACCCAGCATCAAGGGCCAATTAGCTCATAAACCAAAACAGCCTTGGCAAAATCCCAAAATGACATTTTGATGCACAAAACGTTGTCGTTGCAATGTTTTACCCACCAAAACGACGTCGTATGCATGCCTAATGTATAATAGGGTAATAACACATTTACTTACTTTCAATCAAATACGTTTGTTAGAGTGTTTAGTAATTAGCAAATATGATTGTAGTGTGAAACACTATGAACTGCAAAAATATGAATCACATGTTTTCTAATATATACGAGCAATAATTGATATGTTATTTTAATGTGTGTTTTTTTTTGTCTTTAGACAAATATTTTGAGATGGGGAGTAATATTATATATATATACTATTAGGTATTTTTGAACGGGGCAAATAGTGATTTTTTAAGGTGTTCGTTATCTATTAATTCGCACCCTTATTGGCCTATAAATACTCGAACAGTACATGCACATGCCCATTAATATGTTAGGGTTGTGTGTGAGTTTACTACTAAAGACAAAACGGAATCAAATGGTGCATGTTTTGGTTTCTTTTACGCATCTTTGTTATTATTATGTTAATTTATAAAAGGGTTTTTTAATTAGTGCCATGATAGCATAAGTTTTCAAGTATTAAAAGGAACATTGTTTAAAATAACTTTACTTTCATATAAAATAATGGAAAATTTAGAAAACATCATAAATTTAAAAAAAATATTGATATCAAGTAACATATATGTATGATTTACCACTTCATTTAATGTTTTAAAACTTGTGTTAGCATGACACACGTTAGAAAAATCCTTTAAAATATATGCGAAATGGTATTGATTGAGGAGAGGCAACAAGGAAATGATATATTTGTTGTTTGAGATTCAATTGAGCAAGTATATGGGTTTTAAATGCCGGGCGGAGATATTAATTCCTTTACTATGGGTTTTTCTAACATGTGCCCCAGGGGCACATGTTAAGCACACCAAAAGGACGGCGGGACCCATGAAAAAGGACGTCCGGACCCACATGTTTTCTTTGAAAAGTGTATTTTTGTGGGTCCGGACGTCCTTTTTCGTGGTTCCCGCCGTCCTTTTAGTGTGCTTAACACGTGCCCCGGGGGCACATGTTAGAAAAACCCATTTACTATTTAGGTGTAAAAAGTATGAGGAGAGTTATCATACAAATTTTTTTCCACATAATAAGGGACATATCTCCGCTCGACATTTAAAAAGAAATTAATAAGTGGCATTAAACGAACATTTAATTATTTTTCTATACACATGCACTTTGATATATTTTCGAGAAAAAAAATCGTTTTTTCACGTTTTTTAACGTCTTTCGTCTTTTTTTCGTTTTTTCTGAGATTTGTATGAAAAAATCACATGTGATTAAACACTAGTTTGAATATCACATGTGATATTAGTGTTAAATCACATATAATATTCATATGTGATATGTAATATCACATGTGATATTAGTGTAATATCATATGTGACTTAGCACTAATATCACATGTGATATTCAAATTAGTATTTAATCACATTTGATTTTTTTCATGCAAATTTCAGTAACGAAAACAATGTAAAAAAATGTGAAAAACACGAAAAAATTTTTTGTCAAAAATATATCAAAGCGCCTATCTATAAAAAGATAATTAAATGTTTGTTGTAATGGTATATTTTTTTTTACTCGATGATTAACGGTTTGAAATATATTAATATTTGGAAAAAATGGATTTTTTAAACTGTTGGGATACACTCATTCACTAGATCAAATAAAAATAAAGAGAAAATGGATGGTGAAGATTGATTTCTTGATACGTAAAGAATATTTGTTTCTCAAATAATCTTAAAGAAAAAAGTATTTAGGTGATGTTTGGTTGATGGGATTGGTGTGGGTTCACCAAAAGAAAAAATGAATCTTTTGTTTGGTTGTCATTGAAAGCCCCAATTAAGAATAAAGGAATGAAAATTGATAGATCTCAATCCATTTTATGTTGGTGGGTTTTTATGAATCCATCCAATCAAAAAATTCTTTTTATTTGATAAATTTTTTTCAACCACATGTTATCCTTTCTTTTTCTTATTTTTTACATTTTCTGTTTCCAACAAATACATAAATTTATTACCATATATATAATTTAAATATTAATTAATTTTCTTTTTCCTACTTTTTTTTTAAATAATCGAAAATTGATCCACTATTTTAAATAGATAGTAAAAAAATGTTACCAGCAAGGGGTATTAAATGAGAAAATATAAATTGGAAAATCAAATTCTTAAAGATGACTCAACGAAAGAGTTTGATTTTGCCACGTAGGTGAAACAAGTAATTTAGTTGTCACGTGTTGTAATGGAGCAAATTTAATACTGGTATTTGTTCGGAATAATTTTTGGTATAAGACGTAATGTAGTACAACTATTTTATTATATCTTAATTTGCAATTGGGAATATAAATAAATTCATAAATCAGATACAAAATATATATTGTAAAAAAAACAATGTACATTTTGCATTTAACATATTGTTCAAAAAAAACATCTTTAATAACAAAAAAACAAAAAAAAAAACACTTAAACCAAATTAATCGACACTAATTTTTATTACCGATTTATATATTAAGTTTGTAAATGCCCAAACCCTTATTCCAATTATAAGCCAAAATCACTTAAAAGTGTTGTTGACTTATCGTATAAATCAATCCTCAAGTATTTTATTACCATAACTTAATTGACACCAATTTCCCATAAAGATGAAACCCTTATTCCAAAAATCACCGCACACTATTCTTAATCTATTGTAATAACCCATAAATCAATCCTCAAGTAACAACGCTTTGCGTGCAGGAAGGTGAAGTTAGGTGACAGAAATGTTAGTGCGTAAAAAGAAAAATGAAAGAAAGACCTCAAATTATTAATAAGAATAAAAGGACTAGACAAATAAAAATGGGCCAGATGAAACAAACCCAGCAGGCCAATTAGCTCATAAACCAAAACAACCTTGGCAAAATCCCAAAATGACATTTTGATGCACAAAACGATGTCGTTGCAATGTTTACCCACCAAAATAACATCGTATGCATGCCTAATGTATAATAGGGTAATAACACATTTACTTACTTTCAAGTTTCAATCAAATACGTTTATTAGAGTCTTTAGTAATTAGCAAATATGGTTGTAGTGTGAAACAGTATGAACTGCAAAAATACGAATCACATGTTTTCTAATATATACGAACAATAATTGATATGTTATTTTAATGTGTGTTTTTTTGTCTTTAGACAAATATTTTGAGATGGGGAGTAATATATATATATATATATATATATATATATATATATATATATATATATATACTATTAGTAGTTGGAGGGTGTATAAAAATACAAGGTATAAATGATGTGGTGTCAACATTTGATTGGTCCTTTACAATGTTTAATACACATAAAAACATTGTGGCATCACCCCATTGGCCGGAGTGTGTTTGCAAGTTTACTGTGCACCGTATAGCTACACGGTTTGTCAGAATGTATACTTATACTAAACCTACTAGCCATACAAGTGTTTAACAGCTCCTAGAAATTTCCAGCGCTTCCCATTCCTCTTCTCCATCTTATCAAACAAGACACACTAGATTCACACAAAAACACACACTTATCTTCACCAAAAAAACACAATAATTTGATCAGCAAAATCCAAAAACGTACCTACGAACCTATACTCTTCATTGTTTTCTATGTTGAAATCACGGAGCCAAAAAACCACAAACACGCAAAACAAATATCATTGATCCAAATGTTGCTACTCGCCGATCGGTAATTATTTCATTAGAATCAGCTTTCAGATCCAAAAAAAAAAAAAAAAAAAAAAAAAAAAAAGCGAAAGATCGTCAGTAATTTTTCATTTTTTAAGAAGTTTGTCATTTTATTTATGCTTTTGTTTAATTTCAGGTTTCAAATATGTTCAGTCACATTTATGGATTACAAGTAAGGGTGAAGTTACAAAAAAGGGTTGATTTTATTTTGTGATTGTTAAAGTTTAGGAATGTTTAAGGGTTTTCGGATTGGTTTCCTGATAATATTATAATTTATAATAGGGTATCAATTTGTGGAGATATGAGTATTCCAGATTGCTTCTGTTTATTTGCTTATTATGAGGTAATGGGGTATTAATTTAAGGATATCAGAATCAGCAAGTGAAAAAGGTTTGATTTGCATTCATATGTTTTTGTTATTTGTTATTATTATTATTATTATTATTATTATTATTGTTATTATTATTATTATTATTATTTCATTTTTATTTATTATGTGGTGATATTATGTGTTTGTGTAATTAGGCATGAAAGGTATGTGTATTTGCTTCAACTCAAGTTAGTCCGACAAGGCCATTATTGGTGGTTCATTTTGCTGATTGTGAAATAAGGATTAGCAAGTGAAGAACATTTGACACGGGATAGTGAAAGTAAAAAAGGTAGTAGCACTTTAGATAGATGTTTTTTTGTTGCTGTTTTGAACCTAATTGTGATTAAAAGATTAGACCTTTTAGCGTTCTTGAATTTTGCTCTATTTTTTTTTAAATATTCTAACTTTGAATTTGTAATTGTTACGTTTTATATATTAATTGTGGTTTTCGATTGTCATGGCTATGTGTGGACTTTATCCGAGTAGCGTCTATGTTTAGTCGTATACAAGTTTATGGTTGAACTGTGATGGTATATATAAAAAAGTGAACTTGGTGTCTCATGTAAAAAAGGATTTAGATAACAGGTATGCGATATGCCTTTTGTCATTGTGTTTTCCATATATTTCAATGTGGATTCATCTAATTCTAATTGTTTAGTATGTCATTAGTTCTCATAGACATGACTGCTTATTGTTAGGTTCACTGTCATGGATCTCATGGCCTTCTGGAGAAGGGGACGGTTATTCAAGCGGATACTTTGAGTATCGTTCAAGGCAGGTTTACTGCTCAAACTACTACTTTTGAAGCAAGTTGTGAAGTGGTTAGACTTAATTGCAACAACTTGGTTACTAAAGGAGATTGTGAAGCAGTCTCAAGGTGGACATCAACTACGGCTTAAGTGGGCCAAGTCTACGGCCTTCATACACATCAACTACGGGCCTATAGTTACTGAGGTAATTTGACTTTACAAGGTTAATTTATTATGTGTTTTTTGAAAGCTTAACTTGGACATTGGCTAAAAAGTTGTTGACTTTAAAATTTCGACAGAAAGTAAATGCTCTCAATTGACATTTTTCAAACACATTAACATCTTTATAAAAGTAAAAACATGTTTACATGTTGAAATTTTCGTGAACTAATGGATGTAATCATATAGTTTCATAAGCTAGCGCCTGATTGTAGAGATTGACCCAAATGGGACATCAACCTATCTGTAAATGGCTTAGACATACAAAAAAAATACCATGAAAAAAACGGGAGAAAATGAAGAAGTATGTTGGTACACAACCATCTCCGTTTCATTTTTGGTTTTTACTAACAAAAATTTGTCGGTGAGTTATATATCTAAAATCTATAGTAACTCATGTGGAGGCTAATTTGCGCGTTTGTGTGATGAAAAAGGGGCTGAAATGGGTGGGTTTGGGGGCTTAAATGGGTCAGTTTGGGGGCTGAAATGATTGTGGGATTGGATGCTCAAGTGGGAGCTAGAACATGTGCGTTTGGGTCCTGAACTATGGGCTGAAGTGGGTTCGTTTGGGGGCTGAAATTGGTACTTTTTGGTGTTGAAATGAGGCTGAAATGAGTGTGTTTGGGGGCTGAAGTGGGGATTGGGTGCTGAAATAGGGTCCGAATTGGGCGCGTTTAGGTACTGAAATGGATGGCTTTGGCTGATGAAATGGGAATAAAATAGGTGTGCTTTGGGCCTCAATTTGGGTAAAACAAAATGGGTCAATTTTGGTGCTAAAATGGATGTGGTTGCAAGTTAATACTACTATTCATATATTGCTAATTTAAAAAATGGCTACTTCAAATATTTTGTATGGCATTAAACCAACCCTTATACTTTTTTTTCTTTTTTTTGGTAGTTAAATGAGAATAAGTTGAACAACAAAGATGTAAGGAAGAAGAAAATGTGTAACCGAAAACGCGTATGGTGAATGGTACTCAGTTTCGTAAACTGGATGAGTTTCTATTTCAAACTCAGCTTTATTCTGAGTTTTTGCTCGAGAAGATGGATGATATTAGTAATGTATGTTCCTGTGTTTGCATTTGTAATTAGATTTTAGTACGTGACTGTTCAGCTGGTGACAGTTTTTTAACTGTTACTGCAGAAAGCGGTCTCTGAAGGCGTTGATGAAATAAAGGCGGTGAAGATGAAAGGCCGTGGGTCAAAACGAAAAGCAGTCACCAGTAGTATCAATATGGTAAGAGCTTCACTTATTTACATAGATGCATTTACTATTCATTTTGACTCCCCTTTGGTTACAACAAATAGAATATTTGCTTCATTTTTTGAGCTTATATTTTAAGATGTTTCTCAATCATCGTTTGGCTTGAAATGTTTTTTAAGGGGGTTTACTATTTCATGTGCATGTAACCATTTTCGGTAGACGATCAGGTCTATGACATGATAATTAAAAGAAATTGGAATACTTTTGTGTTATCAGTAAATAACAATGACTGTAGTTTGGAATACTTTTGGAAATTATGATTAGTATACTTACTTTTCCCAACCTGTGTGTTGGCAATCAAACCTTTGAATGTTGAAGTTTTTGTGTTTAGTGGAACAAACTTAGAATCTTTTATATCAATGAAAGGACAATGACTCAATTTTATAGGTTTGGTTTGAAAACACGTATCACCAAAGCAAACCCAAACACTCACAAAACTGTTTGTGTGGTGTATATGGAATAAATCCTTTGCTGATCTAGAATTAGGTTCCATCTTGATTACATATACAGTTGAGTTTCAATCAGATGCCTTAGGTTCCATCTTTATTAAATAAACAGTTGAACGTTAGTTAAATAAGCAAGCAACACTATATATCTTTATAATTGATGAGTGGTTAGTGTTACTAAGGTAGTGTTTGGTAAAAGCTTATGTTAGATGACCCTATTGAGATCAAAGTGCCAAGGATATGGGCATTGTATAGAAAAAGAAGTGAGTGCTGCATCATTTTCATCAAAAAGAATGCAACTTATTTTACCATATCAGGTATACACTTTAATATACATTTGTATGATTAATATCGAAAGTTAGTTAACTTAACTTTTATACTGCAAATGTAGATATGCAGCTAACAATAACTATATATTATTGTACTATGAATGCTCTATAATATCTATGAATATATAGCTATAATCATGTTGATATTGTAAGGTTTCTCGGCACTTCCAACAAGTTTAAAGTGCATAGGTGAGGGTCCAAATATAATTTTTACCCCAAAATATTGCAGCTGGAATGACTCATAACCCACAAGGTAGAATTATGTTTAATCCAACATGAGGATCGATGATAAAGAACCATAAAAATTATTGTAACTAAAATGACCCACTGCATGTGATAATTTTATAGCTTTTAGATTGTAATATGGGTCATTTACAATATAAAATAACCCCACTGTCTAATTTTATAGCTTTTAGATTGTAATATGGGTCATTTACAATATAGAATAACCCCACTGTCTGTACATTGTAGCATTAACAGTCCCTAGAAACTATGTTCGAGTGCCTGACGATTGGCTCCGCATTCTGGAAATATCGAATCAGACAATTCATATTTTGTCAACGGTTTCGGTGCCAGACCTTGCATTTGAGGTTATACTTGGAATGTGCCAAGGTATGTCTACTCATTTCTTGACCCAAATAGGTACCTGATTCCTTTTGACCTACACTACTATGGCATTATTTTAAACAGGCTGCCAATGATTGTGATCTTGAACCTGTAAATTTTGGTAAATTATGCTTTTTCAACTTAAAATTTCCGAGGCACACCTAGCATGTATGGGATGCATTCATTTTATATTAACGGGTAAGCATGATGTTATATTTGATCACTTGATGACATTTTTATTCACCTTAGCTAGCTTTTACGTTAAGAAAGAATGCAATCATGAAATTATATTAATTATCTTTAACAGACTTAATGCAACATGGGTATGCATTCATAAACATGAATGATCCACACCAGATTTGCACGTGCACAAGGTAAAAAATGTATTATCAAACATGTGTTACACTTTGCCTTATGGACAGAGATCAATTAGTTGTTTGTTGCTGTGGGGGATATGCAATGGGAAAAGCAAATTACAGGAAAAGAGTTAGGTCGCATGGTCCAGTGGCATGTGCGATTAACTAGATGTATTATCATAATGAACTTTTCTTTTTTCCTATCCATGGATTGACTACTCTATTTAGTACGTATCGTCATTCGTAAATATATAGAATAAGCCATTATATAGGAATAACAGTTGTGAAACAAATGTATTTTTTAATACTTTGTAAGGGAAGATTGACTATAAACTTTTAGTTATATATATATTTACGCCGTCATTGTATCTAAGCTTTCTACACCAACATAAAACCTTATAGCTTTGACACAATTTTGACTTGCTTATAGAGCTACATTTAACGTATTTGTTACTTTAGCCAAAATACACATGTTGTGGTTAGAAGTTCTACGTTGGATCAATGAATTTATTTTATTATATAATTGACATGACCTATACTATTTACATGTGTATTGGTGAACTGAATTTCCATGTTGACGCACTAAACGACTGCCAAACCAACAACTTAGGTAATTGTTTGTCAACATAGAACCTGATGAGCGTGTGAAAAAAACAACAACAAATGAAATCACTGATTTCTCAAAATTTGGTTGGAAACACACTCATAGAACAATTGCACCTAAATATACATTATCACAATGGGGTAATTGATAATCGAGATGGTGTGAACATGCCACCATTGTAGATTATTAGTAGACTTTTTACAACTTTTGTGTTACTTTTTACAGCCTTTGTGTTCTGTAATTTGTTTGACACTTTGACTCCATTAAAAATGCTCATTTTGGTTTTCAAATGTGATTCTTATCATGTTAATCTAACGTCAGCATGATACGAAGCCATTTTGACTAGATAACTGAAAACTCAATGTAGTAGTAAGCTACATGACATCATGTGAACTTCCTCGATAGACTAAATAAATTTTGAGATTTCATATAATGTAACAAATTTATTTGAAACATTGGAAAATAATATGACTACAAGTACCAACTCATCCAAATTACTATGTTTAGAAAGTTCACTGCAAATCTCAAATGACCTTCAAAGGTACATCGCACAAAGGCAAAAGCACAACTTAGACACATCACTAAAAACTCAATATTCTCATAAACAAAAACATGGCCGCCCCGCAGCAAAGCGCGGGCTCACCTGCTCGTTTACTACTAAAGACAAATCAGAATCAAATGGTGCATGTTTTGGTTTCTTTTCCGCATCTTTGTTATTATTATGCTAATTTAAAAAAGGGTTTTTTAATTTGTGCCATGATAGCATAAGTTTTCAAGTATTAAAAGGAACATTGTTTAAAATAACTTTACTTTCATATAAAATAATGGTAAATTCAGAAAACATCATAAATTTAAAAAAATATTTATATCAAGTAACATATATGTATGATTTACCACTTCATTTAATGTTTTAAAACTTGTGTCAGACATACGTTAAAAAATCCTTTAAAATATATGTGAAATGGTATTGATAGAGGAGAGGCAACAAGGAAATGATATATTTGTTGTTTGAGATTCAATTGAGCAAGTATATGGGTTTGTGTTTATTGTTACACATGATTATTAGCCAAACAAGTTTTTTTCATGAGCAATAAACTAATATAAATCCATATGTATTCAGTGGTGCAAGTATATGCGTTTATGTTTATTGTTACACATGATTATTATTTCTCCCTGTAGGTATATAGGTGGATTTCTCGTATTAAAGGTAGGTTGGCTGCTCTTGGGTCTCCTTGTGTCTTTGAATTGAGCCTGTCGTATCCTTCCCAACCCAAGACGACAAGGCGGTAACAGAACTACGGCAACTCCGGAACGCATCATGCGGTTTGTTTCAAGGAAAAAAGTCCTCCGTCATAGGCGGCCGAGGGTACCTTGACGGTATCTCCCCATGGCCTTTCGCCTCAATCTAGCTCCTCGTACTACTTCTCTCAGTAAATACCATTCTCTTAGTTAGGTAGTAAGTAGGTCGAATTCGAACACGCCGCGTTTGAACGTCTTTTTCATTTCCATAATTAGTGTATTTAGCAAGGTTGTAAAAATCGTTAGGCGCTAATGAGGCGGTTGGATAGAGCCTAGCGATTAATTGGTTAGGCGGGGATTAATCGAGGATTAATCGGATTGGAATTTTTATGCACAAAAATGTCATTTTATATATTATATTATTTTATATGTATGGAATAAGCGTATTGCATCAAAGTTCAAATATTTCAAGTGTTCAAATATAGACATAATACATAATTTTTCAAAGTTCAAAGTGAAACAAAAATATTACTCGGTTTGTTTACCATTTTTAAGCGGTCTTTGACCAATTTTGTCCGATTAATCTGTTTGTTGACCATTTTTTTAAGTGATTTTGACCGATTTTTAAGCGATTTTGTTGACCAATTTTTAAGCGCTTTTGTCCGATTAATCCGATGAGACCGATTTTGTCTGATTAATCGGTTTGTTGACCGATTTTTAAGCGATCTTTAACAAAAACGATTAAACAGGCCGATTATGATAAATCAAGGCGCTTAGTGAGTGATCAACGATTATGCGGGGATTAATCGGCCGCCTGGGCCGATTTTTACAACAGAGGTATTTAGGTGTAAAAAGTACGAGGAGAGTTATCATACCAAATGTTTTTCACATAATAAGGGACTTATCCCCACTCTGCATTTAAAAAGAAATTAATAAGTGGCATTCAAAGAATTTTATTATTTCACATATTTTTTGTAATTTAAATATCCCCTAAACCGTTCATCGTTAAACGGAAATAATTACACCATCGCGACGAGCATTTAATTATCTATCTGTAGACGGGACTTTGATATATTTTCGAAAAAAGAAAAAAAAAATCATTTTTTCACGTTTTTTAACGTCTTTCATCTTTTTTTCGTTTTTTCTGAGATTTGTATGAAAAATCACATGTGATTAAACACTAATTTGAATATCACATGTAATATTAGTTTTAAATCACATATAATATTCATATGTTATATCTAATATCACATGTGATATTAGTGTAATATCATATGTGACTTAACACTAATATCACATGTGTATTCAAATTAGTGTTTAATCACATTTGATTTTTTAATGCAAATTTTAATAGCGAAAACAATGTAAAAAAACGTGAAAAACACGAAATTTTTTTTTTGTCAAAAATATATCAAAGCGCCTATCTATAAAAAGATAATTAAATGTTTGTCGTAATGGTATATTTTTTTTCACTCAATGATTAACGGTTTGAAAGATATTAATATTTGTGTTAATACAAATAAGCCGTAAAAACGTTTATTTACGATCTTCTCATGTTTTGTCGATAACAAACGTAAAATCATTTTAACGAAACAAATAAAATACGTAAATGGTTTGAGCTAATAGTTTACTAACACACTTACATTTTCATATAAAACACTAAACAAGTAATAGTGTTTACATTTTATAGAAATGCATATGTATAACAACTAGTGTTTACATAATGGGTATATATATATATATATATATATATATATATATATATATATATATATATATATATATATATATATATATATATATATATATATACATAGTTAGTATATATTGTAATGGGTAACATAATGGGTAAGAATTTAAGTAGTTGACCCATTAACTAGATACATTGAATATAGTTGGGTAAAACTCAAAGTCCATGACCCATACTGTTAATACAAATAAGCCGTAAAAACGTTTATTTATATTTTACGATCTTCTAATGTTTTGTCGATAACAAACGTAAAATTATTTTAACGAAACAAATAAAGTACGTAAATGGTTTGACCCATAACATTGAATGTAGTTGGGTACAACCCAAAGCCCATGACCCATGGAGCTTGACCCATAACCCATTGCATGACATCATGCTTATATCATATATGGATAATATCCATAACCCATGGTTTTGACCCATACCCATGGACTAGGTGCATTGCACTCAAGAGATATATTGTATCTAGCTAAAAACCCATGGATCAACCCATGACCCATGACCCATAACCAAAATACCCATGGGTAAAGAGGAGCGTCCCATGGATCCCTAGCTTTACGCTAGACGGATCCCTTGTGGAAGGGATCCGTGGGATCTGGAGAACAGTAGAAATTTTCCTCTATAAATAGTGAGCCATTTCTTCATTGTTTCTCACCCCTTTCCAACACACTTTCTCCTAGAGTTAAAAACTCTCTAACCTCAGATCCAAGAGATCTATGTTTGTAGTTTTGTTTTTGTGTGATATTCTAGGTTCCTCTTAAAGGCGAGATCACCACCTTTGAAGTCGAGCAAGCTCAAGTTCATGAGTTGTCATGCTTCCTCATCATCAAGACTACTTAAGTCTTCTTGTTGATGATTGTTTTTTTCCTAAGAAGTGCTGAAGACATTTGTGGAAGGTGTCTCAAGTGTCAAGACGAAGATATTAGTGAAGGGTATCTATCGTCCATATCATAAGCACTTGTGGTAGGTGCTTAGAAGTTAAGACTAGAAGCATTATTGAAGGGTGCTTAGAAGTCAAGACACAAGACATTAGTGAAGGGTGTCTTGAAGATCTAGTTAAAGGCATTAATGAAAGGTGCCTTAGATGTACATTCGATATGTTGTGTTTCGATGTACAAGATAGATTAGTACTAGATCCAAGGATATTAATATCCTTGATGATGTTGTAAAACGGAGTTGATCTCCTTTGGGATTAGTCGTTGGTGTAGTGTTGGGTAGTAGTTCCTCCATTGCAATGGAACTAGGTGCTTAGGTAGGCGACGTTGTGTAGGTGTGGTTCACCTTGGTGTGAAAGAACTAGGTACTTAGCCTAGTACCTGATAAAGGGTAGGCGGCGTTGTGTAGGTGTGGTTCACATTGGAGTGAAAGAACCCGGTGGTTAGCCTAGCACCGGAAAAAGGGTAGGCGAAGTTGTGAAGGCTTTTCCGCCATAAGGAGATTGGTGTAGTGTTTAGGAACTCTCGAGTAGGTGACTCGGGGAGTGGAGTAGGGCAAGGAAGGTGTCCTTGTAGCCGAACCACTATAAATACTCGCGTTGTGGTTTTGTGCTTCTTACTCTTATCTTTTCATTACATACCTTTATATGCTTGTTCATCAACATCCAACACACACATCCAAATAGATTGACATAAGTCGATCTAAATAGTTTAAAAGGAAGGTTTAATTGGCAAAACTATTCAACCCCCTTCTAGTTTTCCACAATTGGCATCAGAGCTTCGTTACCAAGTTTCTTGAAGTATATTGTACTTAAAAAACTTGATACGATCCATGGTTAATTGAAAACTACAAAGAAGGTTTTTCATAAAAACAAACACCATGTCTTGATACGATCCATGGTTAATTGATAACAACATTTTTCTTATTCACTTTTTCATTTAATTGCACTAATCCTCTTTATCATGTTATTAGTCAAAGCTCACATCTATCAAGCCATAGGATTTGCTAGATAATAAAGATTACCTTCCCTAAGAAGGTATCTTAAGCATAAAGGAGCTGGAATTATCTTCCGACATTAACTGTGTCATTTGTAAAGACATTCCTAAGTGCATTTGAGGTATGACTTTCCACTTATCTCTAAATGATATTAGTTTAATAAATAAGTGTGATTACTTAGGTATTTATTTGAGTAGCCTTCGTGAATACACATGTTTTACATATAGCTTCATTAGGAAGCTTTTTCTCACATACGTGTCACTCTTTCGTCTAAAAGTCATGGTTTATAAAACTTGTGTTTTGTTTCACTCAATCCATAAATCATATCTTTCTAAAAATAAAACAAAACACAAATCTCAAAAATTCCTCTTTTCCCATAAATACTCCCACCGTCATCCGCTCCATCAAATTGCCACTTTTTCAAATCTTCCAATTTCAAAAATTTCCTCTCATTCAAAATTTCATCTTCCTCTCTATTTCATCTCAACCGAAACCAAGAAGGTTCGTCTTCAACATGGTTTACATCGCCCTCGTGCTCATCGTCTTAACACTCATCGCTATTGTGTTTCCTATGACGAAGTTCTCATACGGAGACATTTACTTTGTTTTGTTAATCTACATTGGGTTTATATACCCAATCCTTTGTATCATTCTTAGCATTGAAATGAAATATTACTAATAGTATAGTTTATCTAGGTTATTATCATAATGTGTTTATCATTTCTTTTTATCTTATTTCATTCTCCCCTGATACATTAGAAGTCATGTATGCATGCTAAAAGAAAATGTAGGCTAAAACACATATCTTGGTATAAAACTATGATATCTAAAAACCTATGTTTTTTTGTCATGAAATTTGTTTCTGTAATTACAGATCTACGGATCCCGGAAGATACACTAGCCAGATCCCTTTTGAAAGGGAACCGTACTACTGGAGAACATTTTTCATGCAAATTAAAAACCACTTTCTTTCTAAAAATAATATTCCACTAGAATGTCAAAACCATAAGTAAGCTAAGTGTCATTGTTGTTACAAACCATTGTTAATAAAAATCTAGTAAAAACGTTAGATAATAATTGGTTTACCACAAACATCACTTTCTATTAACTCATCATTTCTATAGGCTCAACTATGACGCATGAATATGAGTTTGATTTTTCACTCACTAGCGTCTACACTCCGAACATCTCCCTTGAGCCCAACACACCTGGCAATCATGTCCGTGGGTTCAATAATCTCGAAAACCGTCACTTCCACGAAGGACGTATTTTAGACACCTCTCTACAATTCGAAGAAGGTATCAATACCTCCTTCCGAGCCATAGGACTAGAATGTCTTCTTGAAATCAACGAGAAGATATGTCCAATGTTCATAATGGAATTCTTCCGTCAAGTTGAACTCGTTCGTAACGAGGATCGCTCTCTATCTCTTTGGTTTTATATCAAAAACCAAAAGTTTACCTTAACCCTTGGGCATTTTGCTCACATCCTCCGGATTCCAAATCATGGACAATGTGCCTTCACTGAAGATTGGTCTCTTGATTCTCTCTTCAAATTTCATGAATACCCTCCCCGGAAGATTTAAATCGCATAATATGCAAACCTCGACCATATTACTCCGATCCAAACATTATCTTCACACGGGACATCCGAGAAGAGTACAAACCCCTTGCACTCATCCTACGTGAAAATGTTTGGAGTCTTAGGGGAAATCGAGAAATTCTTCCCGCTTGTTGTGCTCACATAATGTATTGTTTGCTAACACAACAACCCTACAATCTCGCCTACTTCTTCGCAAGGCGAATTGTAAATCTTCAAGGCTCCAAGAATAAACTCATCCCTTATAGAATGTTCTTGACGCACCTCTATCATAACGTTATGCACTTTCATCCTTAATTTCAAAGTCCGTTGTACGTACTTGTGAATAAGATGATGGAACCTCTAAACATATCTCTCATGAAGACTTTCTTCATTCTTGATTCCACCAACACTCATCAACCACGTGATGATCCTTCTAGTGAAAACACTCAAGGAACTTAGTAGTCTTTCAAATAGGATCAATCCTTTTGTACTCGTGCTTTATCAATGTAATCCAATTTCCTTCATGAAATAAAATATCTTACATTTGATATCTTAGTTTTAGAACCCCTTAAACTAACCTTGGAATATAATGCATTGTCAAAATCAATGCATACCTTTAGTAAAGGTTCTCCTTAGCAGATGGACGGATCCCAAAGTTTGTGCTAGACGGATCCCTACACTTAGGGAACCGTGGGATCCGGCAAACAGAAAATGCAATTGCAAACATTGTATTTCAAACATGTCCTTAGAACACCTCACACTAAGCTAGACATAGTGTATTAAGGCAAATTAAGTCCTTATCTAGTTATGTAGATCATTCCTACTCACACATAGATTACACTCAAAGACGCTTGTAGATCCATCATTTCACTTTAATCCATTACTCTTCCGCTCTTAAGCTCACACATCATTTTTTACATGATCCCTCATATCTAAACGTTGGAAATCTTTTATAGCAGAATTGATCATAATCATCCTTACGTCAAAATTGGTCGACATTGATCAAATTCTAGTTTTTCTATCTTAAGCCTTTAGGATATCCTCCAAACCATTAATCTAAGTCACTATCTAATCTCTAGGATCATTTAGCTTAACTTGACACTCTCAAAATCTTTAGTGTCATCCTTGTTCATTCATTGGTACTCATGAAAGTTCCAATTTCTTTCATAAAAGGCAATCATTAGCTACATCACTCATTACCTTCATGTACTTAAGCATCCCTTCATTAAAAACACTTAGGAGGACTGAAACACTCAAGATGATATAGATCTTAGACCTTAGAAACATCATTTCTACTCTTTCATAGCTGCTGAAAGCCGGATCCCTAGGATTAGCCTAGACGGATCCCTCTGAGGAGGGAACCGTGGGATCCGGATGACAGATTATGTCAACTCTTGCTAAAACAATCATTTCAAGCTCATCTTTCTAACTTAAACACTCCATCTCATCTTAAATGAGTTCCTAGATTAGTACAAACTCTGAAGTTGACCCTTGTGCATGTTAATCATCACATTCCAATGAATTTTAGTGGCTTAAGGCTTGAATGCACTTTCCAAATCTCTTGCCTTATAAACTACATTGTTAGGACTTCCATATTCATCACCTTCATCCTAATTTTCAGCACTTAAGAAACCCTTACAAACTTCTTGAAATCATCTCATCATGGGGAAAACTCCAAGTAGTAACTTATCCACCAAAGAACCACCCAAGAAAATTTCTCGTGTTGTACATGAAATTTCTTCAACCGAATCATCTCCGGTCAAGCCAACAAATGCAAGGATCTCTTCTCAACCAATAAAATAAATTCCTAAGAGGATAGTACCCACAAAACTACCTATGCCAAACACCACCATACCTCCTAGGCCAAACAATATCATCTCCACTAAACCATCACCATTGGTTCCTAGAGTTATCTCTTTTACATCTCCACTATCATCACCACACCTCTACAATTTAGAGGATTTGCCTCCTAGGCCGTCTCATCCTCCTCCGCCGACAACATTCTCCTCATTAGGAGGAATAATGGTACAAAATCAAGGTGTTGAGTCAACATTAGCTCCGGCTTCCGTTTCGCCGTTTCCATCATATAATCCCATTTGGATTATGAAAAATCATCAAAGTCAACCACCCGATCATATGGAAGTTGACACTTCTCTACCACCACCATCATTCTTGGTCGAGCCATTCTCAAATGCTCCTCTACCAATCCCTCCGTCGTTTGAGGCTCCACAAGCCGCTTCACTTGATCCTTTGCATCAAGCCATTTCATTTCTTCCACCACCACTACCTAGCCATGACAAAGAGTGTTATCATTGTCAACATGTTGAAAGTTTGATACATGAAGTACGAGAAGACCAACGTTTCATGTTCTATCACCTCCTCGAACGTTTCGACGAGATTAAACCTAAACAAACTTGAGCTAGAAGATTTTAGTGGTGTCCTAGTATCAAGCGTTAGTTGGTCTAGAAATTCCTAGTCATGTATCGTTTATTTTCCTAGTTTTTAGAGTCATGTATATCATAAC